>CM054807.1:12487633-13006973 GCA_028984105.1 Lavandula angustifolia
AATGAGCTTAGTCTAGAGAAGAAAGGGATGTAAGAAATCTAGAGAGAAAAACTGAGAAATCTTCTAAGTATGCAAGTTTTCCTCTGGATGATCTTTTAGTGTTCTAGAGCGTTTATGAACTTGAGCTTGTCCCTTTTTAAATTCCGTTATTCGGAGCTTCAAAAACTTCTCTATTTATAGTTGTGAGTTATGGCATATGTCCGTTGGAGACGACGATGCCACGTGTCACAAGCTTCCAAGAAAAACGGCCATTAATTCGAACTTGTTGCAGCAGGGCAGTTAATGCACTGTTCATGAGAGCAGCTTTACTGTGTAGAGTAGGTAAGCATTGTTGGCTTCTCATTGGTCGAGGTTTGTAGTTGGTGAGAATGTCAGAGTTGACCGTTCAACAACCTCGTATGTCTTCTGCTGAACTTTTCGAAAAGACTTGAATAGCTGGGTCGCTTTCCGTATGATACAGTAGACTGAAAAGTCTCTGTCTTCTTCAGCTGAGTCGGCTAACACGGCATCTACCGAGTAGGTCGGTGCGGCGACGCGAAGGTACCGTGCTTGTTTCGTTCTTCGCGATGACTATCAGCCGAGAGTAGTCTTCTACCGATGATTTGTCGCTGATGCGCCTGTCTTCGACTGAGTGGAAGATCAGCTGCTGACTGAAGAACACAAGCGATTACACTGATGACGTGGGGTTCTGAAAAGTATCTTCGACAGAAGATCAGTTCAACAATTACCCCGTACAGGACTTAGACAAAAAAATAATAATCAATATATCAAGTCTAACCTATACATCAGCTAATCCTAACGACACACTAATCTACTAATATCAGCTAGGTTTTGGGATCTTCAATTCCATAGTACTACTATGATTTCCCCCAATTTTCTTTTAACCGAACAACAGCTGAGTATCATCTACTGACTCATATCCAACAAAAGATATTGTCAATTCTTTAATATACATTTTCATTTTGTATTTGGTAGAACTTGTCAAATTATATATGAGGTGGTAGATTCTTAGGTTGAGTTCCAAGTCAAGAAGAAAAAGTTGGGAGTCCTGTACTCCTGTTTAAGGTTAAGGTGAAGAAGAAGGTTCTAAAGCAGAAAATTCAATTCTTCATTCTAGGTTAACTTAAATTTTAGGTTAGTACTGTATTCTTTAATTTATGTGTTCATAGTAATTCGTCAGCACAACCACATTGTTGAATTAAAAATATTTCTATCTTGTTCAACATTCTTGAAGCTTCTTGATACGATATATATATATATATATATATATATATATATATATATATATATATATATATATATGGGGGATAGATTGAGAACACCCCCTTATTGAGAGAAAGGAGAACAAGATCCATCCATCTATTTTCGTGATGTGCGGCTCGGATTGAAGGAGGGAAAAATAGTTTTTTTAACTTAAAACCCTTTCATTAAGGGTAGCAAGGTAATTTGCAATCTTATGTTTTTCCTTCTCTCTTTTCTCCCAACAAAATCTCAACCGAGAGAGAGAGATAGAGGTAATCGACTGAGCTTGATTCATGAACGATAAACAATGATTCGTGAAATATAGAATTCGACAAGTGCTCGATTGCCGCTCATTATGAATCGTGAAATCCACCCGCCTCTCAACTGAAGAAGAAATTTGTGCAATTCGACAAGTGCTCGATCTGCGCCAATAATCATGGGTAAGTGTAGTAATCGATGGTTAGCCTTCTTATTTCTTGAAATCCTGTATTATGATAGTGGGGATTCTTTATTTTTGATGTTTGAAAATCATTATATCCCTTCATTATCCCTTAATTTTGATAATGTTTTTTTAGGGTTTATTGATTTTGTTGTTATATTTGTGTTTTTATTCGATTTACTGTTTCTGAATAATAATTTAATGATATCGCTGTCTAATTAGTATTATTCGATGCATAATTTGATTTGGGTTTCCTTTCTTTGTAAGATGCCGCTATTGAGGTCGAAACAAGGTTTGACGATTGTATTTTCGAAAACAATTCCATGTTGTACAGCCCCGTTTGTCCTGTAGAGTTAACACCGTTTGTGGGGCAAAAGTTTTTGAATTTGGAGGATGGTGTTCGTTTTTATAGAGTATACGCTGGGATTTGTGGTTTTGATGTCCGTTTGAGTACCGTTCGTGTTACCGACCTCATTATCAAGCACAGGTATGTTCTATGCAATCGGGAGGGTCAGGGAAGTGGTGAATTCTGTAATGTAGTTGAATCGAGTGAGGCTTGTAGTAGTAAGAAAAAGAGAAAGACTCGGTCATCGAAAGCTGGATGTAAAGCTAGAGTAATTTTTAAATTGTGTGGGTTGGAAGGTTATGAAATATCTAATTTCATTGAAGCACATTCACATCCCCTTTTGCAATATGGTCAGAAACAATTTATGAAGGTTAATAGGAAAATGGATTATACCCACCAAAGTTTTGTTATGAATTGTAAGCGAGCAAACATTGGTCCGGTTAGATCTTTTAAATTATTTAAGGAGTTAGTAGGTAGTTTTGATAAGATTGGTTGTAGCAGTGTGGATTTTAAGAATTTCACCCAAAAAGTGCGTTCTTCTGTCGTTGGCTTGGACACTCAAGCTGTGCTGGATAATTTGGAAAGTCGTAAGGATTCAAATCCAGGTTTCACCTTTTGTTACGAGGTGAATGATGAGAAAAAATTGGCGCGCCTATTCTGGGCTGATATTCTATCAATCAACAACTACAAGCGATTTGGTGAGGTTGTATCATTCGATGCCACATATTCGACCAACAAGTAAGATTTCTTTCATATATTGTTTTGTTGCTAATTTATATTTGATATGCGTACTATCTATTCTGTATGTGCATACGAATTACATGTAATGTGCATAATCATCATAGTGATTCTGCATACTCATCTTGCTGTTATTGGCTTAGTCAGTACAATTATAGTAAAATGTGCATACTATATTACTAAATATGCTCGAAACTCAATTAAATATGCATACATTTCAAAGCAAATGTGCATAAACATATTACTAAATGTGCATACAATAAGGCTTCATATTCTACTTTATTCATATGCACATGTAGTGTTTATTATATGCACATTTTGTGATAATTATATGCACATTAAATAATAACCATTACATATTTGTACAGAAGATTTTCGAGTACAATCTTTATATGTGCAGAAAAAACTAGACATCCAAATCCAAATCTTAATAGACATCCAAATCCATCAATACAAGTTAATCTAACAAAGTCTTTTCCACATTCAAATTCTTCCCAAGGACAGTCTTCTGATAGTATTCCTCGGCCTTTTCTAATGTTTCTTCATTCATTTGGTTCACATTCCATGTGATAAGTGCTGTGAGGTATCTTACCCTTAGTACACTTAGCTGCTTATTTGATTTTGTAGTCAATCCACATTTCCATGACCCGTTGTCTTCTCCCAGGAATGTTTCCATATGTCGCATTGTGAATATTGCGCTATCCATCATGTTTTTATGTTGCCCCCATTTAACATGCATGACCCGAAGCTTTGAGGCCTTCACATTTGCTGCCTTTTCTTCTAACTCATGAGTATCCAGAAAATCGGCCAACATTTTTTGCTGACACACATTTTTAGAGCATGTTAGGAAGAGATTCTAAACTTCGATGAAAGCAAGAGACATTAGAGTAATAATTTACCAGTTTAGATGCTGAATTCCAGTATTTATCTTCTGAACATCTGGATTCTTCATCATTTAAGCTATCTATGACATGGATTGTGGCCCTATGCATTTCCACCATCATCATGTAGTACCGGTCTCCTAGCATAAAGGGGAACACAAACTACCAACACCAAAATAAACGTTGTAGTGAATATAGTTACTTGTATCTAGTTATGCTACTAATTTGTATGTTTACCTGATCCAGACACTCCATTCCTGCTTCTTGATAACAAATTATCTCACCTAGCAACTGTTCTGCAAATTTGATGGGCTTGTTTTGCATTGCTAAACTCTACATAATAATTATTTCATTATTAAAATACATTTTGTGTGCATGAATTTTTTGAATAATGTGCATAAACTGTATGGAAAATGTGCATAAATAACAAACCGTGATGTTTGTGCTTGCAAAGAAACGCATCTGTGTGGAAGTTTATTTCAGACCTTCCTTCCCATTCAACCATCGAGACCATAGATCCACCACTTTTGGCTTTACATGTCTTCCTGGTTTTAAACTTAGGAAGGTGTCTTTACTAACCTCCACTTCAACACCATCATAGAATACAATTTGATTCCTGCACAAATAGGAAACAATTTAATGAATGCACAAATTTATTGACTGTGGGGTATAATATGTGGTGTATCAGGAAAATGTTACTTACGGTGTGCCCTTTTTGTAGAAATGATACATCCCTACAACCTTCTCACATCTTATCAACCGTTTTGTCAAGTTCACGGTCCTTTTCACATATGGTGACAAGAGAGATGTTGTCTTCTTTTTGTTTGTTCGTTGATTTCTACGGGCCCCAGCTCGAGAAGTTTCCTATAAAACAAAGACTCATTGTAGATGTTATAATTGTAATTACACTTTTATGTCAAATATTCTATGTACTTACTGGGATGTCCTCAATAGTATTTTCTTCATTCGCTACCTCCTTGTCATTTGCAGCCACACCCCTTTCAACAGAATCCTCCTCATTTGCATTAATCTACAAAAATGTGCGTAAAAAAAATGTATATGCAGATAAACTTCATTAAATGTGCAGATAAACTTCCATAAATGTGCAAGAACGAATGAGTACGCCTTCTTTCTAGTACTTACTGTGATGTCTTCATTAATATCACCCTCTTCAGCAACATCCTGAACCACCAACTCTTCTGTACAAACACCCCCCTCCACTTGATCCACACCATCTACTTCATTTGCACAAGGCTACAGGATGTGCGTACAAATTTACATCAATATGCATATAAAGACTATTAAATGTGCATGTAACAGAATAAGCATACAATTATTTTGAAATTACCCACTAATCCCAAACCCTATTTTCCAAAATGACCTACTAAACCCTATGTTCATTCGAAAACGGTATTGTCAGAGCAAATTTATCAAATACCTTATGGGGGAAATTTCCTGCTTCGAATAGCTATTCCTCGTCGATCACTTCGCGTCGATTAAGCACAATATAATCCGCCTCCCCAATATATATAACAACACAATCGATTCGCGTCGATTACCATTTCGCCTCTCTTACCATAACACAAGATTCGCGTCGTTTCAGTGAGAATCGATGAGGGGGTGCGATTTTTCTGTGAGAATCTGTGAGGGGGTGCGATTTTGAGAGAGAAAAGGGCTTGGGTTCTCGAAATGGAGGGGGAGGAAAATTCCCAAATTTTTGAATGAGAATAGGGGTGCAAATTTACTAGTATAACCTTTTGCCTATTTTCTAACAAAAAAATAATGCGAAAATGTAATATTTTTCATTCAATCTTACCCATCCATTTTCCAAGATCAATGGTTAGTAAGTGTTCTTAGTTCTCCACTAAAGGGGGTGTTCTTAGTATAAGCCCCCCCCCCTATATATATATATAGTTCTAGGGAGATCCATTGCTCAAAAGAGATATGAGAACCACTATAAGTCATTGATCATTACTAAATGGACGGCCTAGATTTCCTATTAGTTTCTACAAAAAATAAAACAAAAACAAGTTTAAGGATAATATAGGAATTGTGCAAGATGGAAATTTGAAATCATATCTCCACCCTCCTCCACGCCTCCATTCTCTCTCGCTCACTCTCTGTCTCTAAAATCAAAACCTCCACCCTCCTCCATGCCTCCATTCTCTCTCACTCACTCTCTTCATGAATTTAAAAATTGTTGCCCATTAGAAACCTAGGTGTGTTCTTCAAATTCGAAGTTCTTGAGTTTTGATTGGAGTGGGTTCTTCAAATTCATTGAAGTGGGTTCTTCAAATTCGATTGGAGTGGGTTCTTCAAATTCGATTGAAGTGTGTTCTTCAAATTCGATGGGAGTGGGTTCGAAAAAATTCGTTTGGAGTGGGTTCTTCAAAATTCGATTGGAGTGTGTTCTTCAAAATCGACTGGAGTGGGTTCTTCACATTGGATTGGAGTGGGTTCGAAAAAACTCGTTTGCAGTGGGTTCTTCAAATTCGATTGGAGTGGGTTCGAAAAAATTTGTTGCCCATTAGAAACCTAAGTGTGTTCTTCAAATTCGAAGTTCTTGAGTTTCGATTGGAGTGGGTTTAGCGTTTCTTGGTCAATTTCTTGAGTTTTGTTCCTCAATTTTTGAAGTTTCGTCCTTCGTCTTTGAATTACAATACGTCCTTCGATTTACAATGTCAATTTCTTGAGTTTTGTTCCTCAATAGTTTCTTCCTTGGATTTACAATATCGTTTCACGTTTAAATTGGTAAAAGCATGGACGAATGTAACATTTCGAATTTTATTTGTGAAGAGTAGTTTCTGAAAAATATAATATTTGAAGTCATATGCATGAATTTGTAGAGTGGTATGCATGAATTATATGTTGCGTATGCATAAAAAATAAATTCATTGTTCATATCGTGTTCGAAGTGATATGCATGAATCTGTAGAGTGATATGCATGAATTAGATATTGCATATGCATAAAAAATGAATGCATTGTTCATATTGTGTTTGAAGTGATATGCATGAATTTGCAGAGTGGTATGCATGAATTAGATGTTGCGTATGCATAAAAAGTTAATGCATTATTCATATTGTGTTCGAAGTGATATGCATGAATTTTTAGAGTGGTATGCATGAATTAGATGTTGCGTATGCATCAAAAGTGAATACTATTGTGTTGGGATTTTGTATACTGGAAGCACTTTTATGCTTGTATACAATGTGTTTTTGTCCTTACCACTGTTTTATTCTCCTATCTGATAAATATGTATATTTGCACATGTTATCCTTTATCTTGTATAAAAGTTAGATTTGTGTGGTGTGTTGGGTATCACAGAAGACAACACAAATTGGTTGAACTGACAAGATATAAACAGTTAACACAGCTGAGACAACTTAAGGATGAAGTTGTCGGTTTAAGCTGCAGTTTAGATAAGAAGTGGCTTGTCTTAGCTGCTTGTCTTTACTGGTACACTTAAGGTGGTGTATTGACGGATCACAGTGAGATGTGTTCTCCTAACTGACCTTAGTGGAGAACCAAGATCTCGGTGACTTAGCTAGTCTTAAGCTTGGTAAGACTTCAGCTGAGTGCATTTGGCTATCTATTACTTTGACCTACTATGGTGAACTTCCAATGAGCGACCGGATCTACGTATCTTGGGTGTTAGTAGTCATTTGTGGCTCAGGCTGGTTGTCTGTATCTTGCAGCCGTATCCCAGGAATGGGTTGATAATATCCCCTGAGGAACTCGAAAGGATTAGCACACTAAACCCGGCCGGTTGATTAAGTTCAGGTGTGTTAATAAGGTCGAGTGGTACTACTTAGGAATACAAGATGTTAATTAATTTAAGCAGTCAGTAAGCTTAATTAATTAACGGATATTTCTATCTTAAATACGGAGATCAATTAAGTCTAAAATACAAGCCCTTGCTCAAATTGGGATAAAGGGGTAAGTCAAGCACGGATTCTCTAGTGGAATGAATCCGTGTTAATTAATTAATTTTGCTCGGCCGGTGAGCATGGATAATTAATTAATTGGAGGCCCAGCTTTATTTCTTGTATTGGATCCCTGATCTGGCCCAATTTGTTGCCTAATAATTTATTATCTCTCAGAATTCATTATTAATGGATTAATGTATTTTACATTATTTAATAATGTTATTTATCTGGAATTAATTGGCTGGGCCAATTAATTGATAAATATTAGTAGCCCAATAAATTAATTAATTATATTATGGGCTGATTTAATAGAAGCCCATTGGATTATAATTAAATTAATGGGCTACAAATATATTAATATTATATAGGTTTTTGAAGCCTATATATATTAGTATTCTGTTCAGAAACTCACACAATTGATTTATAAAAATCGAGAGTGGCGTGAGTTTATAGAGAGAGAATAAATTTATTTTCTTCAGATCTCTGACCACCCAGAGGGAGAAAAAGGCCGGGACACAGATCAGAAGATCTGACACAGGAGCAACAATCGGAGCTGCGACAACACACCAGGAGGAAGGTAGCCTTACTGTAAACCCTATTATTCCTTCATATTGTTCATATTTTGTTCGAAGTGATATGTAGTAATATGCATAAAGTTGTTTTGTGTAGAAAAGTTTATAAAATATCTGCAACATGCAGGAAGTTCAATTTCAAAAGGAAAGAGGAAGGTAAACAATTGAACAGGAAACATTAGTGATTTCAAAGACATGAAGTTGAATACAAGAGAGATGGATGACATATTTCTAGACAATGAGTTTTGAGATCTGAAGGATACTCATGTTTTGTTAGAACTTTTGTTTTTATTAGAAATATTTTCAATGTATGATTCGTTAGAGAATATTCTTTTTATGAGCTATGCATTGTTAAGTAATTATATTTTCAATATATGATTAGTTAGAGTATATTGTTTTTATTAAGTATTATTACACTTGTTTAATTATGACATAAAACATTAGTATGCATAAACGTAACACAAGCTATGCATTAATCTAAAAATACATATGCATGAATAACATAAACTCGTTGTTGGGGAGAAAGGGAGAGAAAATAAGTTGGGAAAGAGGAAATGTATGAAGGAAAATTAAAACAAAAGCAGATTACGAAAATGCCCTTAATGAGTCCAATTTCTCATTCTTTGCTTTATTTTTAAATGTCTACCAAATGAAAAATGCTAGTCATTGATCAAGGAACTGGATGGATGAGATCGGATCTCATATCTCATATGAAAATAAGATCTCATTTGATTCATTCCCTATATATATATATATATATATATATATATATATATATATATATATATATATATATATCGATACTATCCTCCTCCAAATTATCACAAACTAGGATAGGCTTAATAAAGATGTTTTGATTCGGATTTTGATGAACCTATACCTTGTTAGAGTTCATTATGTTTTAAACTTGGATTTTAACAGTTTTTTTATAAAATAAATAATCGAATCTCGACTACAAAAATATCTATCTATATAAAGTGGGGCTTATCTTTTCATGAGCGACGAATGACCCGAAAAAGATTTAACTATGAAGCAAAAGTTTCTCTTTCTTATTTTCGAAGGAGGAAAATAGATGCATTTCTCGTGATCTTTACTCTCAAGGATTTCTACAATCGCAATCGAACTTTCATGAAACTTCATCAAACCAAAATATAATTATATAATCCTAGTAATATTAAAAAAATATGACATGGACTAGGATGCATCATGTTGCACATGCAACGTGATCCAATTACCTAATTTTAATCCTAGTTTGACCCGATTCATTATTTAAAATTAAATTAAATTAAATTAAATTAAGTCATCATCTCCCCGTCGTCTCCCCTCCCCACTGCCCTCTCTCTCTCTCTCTCTATCCCCTCTTTCTCTCTCTTTCTCCACTCCTCTCTCTCTATTTTTCTCCACTTCCTTCTCTCACTCCACCGTCCTCTTTCTATCTGCCTCCGTCTCTGTCACCGTCACTCCTCTCCGTCTTCACCTCATCGCCGTCGCTCCTCGCACCTCCGCCTCCATTGCTCCGGTGACCGGATCCACCTCCGTGCGATCCTCCAGATCTGCATCCGCTCTCTCCGCCTCGCTCTCTCTGCCTACGACCTCTCCGATGAGGACTCGTCGGAAACCAACATCGCCTTCCGCAATGTATTCAGACACGTCACAGACATTTTGACAGCTGCGATTACGGTTTCTTTGCTTAAATTTTTGGAACTAACTTCTACCATAGGCGTATTTGAATATGTTTATGCTTCTGCCTCAACCGAAAAAAATGAGATAATTCATTTTTAGGCTTCACGGATGTTTTCTATGCCTAATTTTCTAAGTCTATATATATATTTGTGGAGATATTGATTTTCTGTGGATTTTGTTTTGATATTTCTCCTTCCTGCTACTAGGTAACCTTGCAATGAATTTTATAAGCATTCAATAAGGTTTTTGTTTGCTTTGGTTTAGTTTATTTACTACATCGTAGTTTCCTTTTTGCTTTGTTTTTTCATGACCCTCGGAGTTTAGATTGATGAAACTGTTTAATATTTCATCCGAGATTAACATTTCTGGCACTCTGCTCTCTAGTGTGAATTATGGCTTAAACAGACACTCTGCTCATCATTGACACGTTCTTTTGTCATGATTGACACGCACAACAGAGACAATTGACACTATGCTCTCTATTGTGAATTATAGCTTAAACAAACACTCTGCTCGTCATTGCACATTCTTTTGTCATAATTGACACGCACAACAGAGACAATTGATACTCTGCTCTCTATTGTAAATTACGGCTTAAACACGCACTCTGTTCATTATTGACACGTTCTTTTGTCATGATTGACACTAACAACAGAGACAATTGACACTCTGCTCTCTACTATGAATTATGACTTAAACAAACACTATGCTCATCATTAACACGCTCTTTTATCATGATTTACACGTACAACAGAGACAATTGATACTTATTAATTCTACTACATTACGAAATAAAACTTGTTCCAACATTTGGGTAACATTTATGGTTATTATGTTTCATATTGATTACTAGATTAAATTGACACGTTCCTTAATTATGAGTAACACTTTACTTCAGTGTGATTGACACTTTAAGATAAATGACACTTTCGTTCGTTGCAATTGACATTTTTTTCATAAACAAATGACATTTTTTTTTCGAAACAAATCGCATTTTTTTCAAAATAATTGATAGTCAATAAATGATACAAATGACACTTTATTCAAATACAAATGACACATTTGTTTGTTACGATTGACACTTTGAAATAAATAACAAATGACACATTTATTCATTACAAATGACACGCCTTCTTTTAACATAAAAATCAGAAGAAAAAAAATTATTTAAAACAAACGACACCTTTGTTCACAAAGAGTGTCACGCCCATCCTTACAACAAGAGAGAAAAAATTAAAAAGTTAAAAAATAAATTAAAAAATAAAAATAGAAATGAATAATGACGTTATGTTGACATCAGCAGATCAAATGTGGGTCAAAGAGGGTCAATAGGTCAGCCGATCAAAGCGGATCAAAATTAGGTAATTGGGTCATGTGCAACATGATGCATATAAATTTTTGCCAGTAAGTATTATCTTTATTGACATCATTAATTTAAGTTTTCAACACCTTATATCATAATATTAATTAATATTAGTATTAATAGTGGTAATAGATACGTTTAAAGGCGCTATCTTTCTTCAACCCAAAATCATGGGCCCTACGTCGGCACAGACAATTACCAACTAATTTAACACTCATCTTGTAGGTCATGAAACCTTTGCGCGGGTACAAACGTCACCACGTGTCACCAACATACTAGTCATCACCAGGTGTTCTCCTACTGAGTACAGTCCTACTAACTTATGTAAGTGAACAATAGTTCAGCAACAGAGTGTTGGGTTATGAGTCAGTAGATGATACTCAGCTGTCTAGTGGTTAAAAGAATATTGGGGGAAATCATAGTAGTACTATGGAATTGAAGATCCCAAAACCCAGCTGATATCAGTCGTGCAGTGTGTCAATAGGATTAGAAGATGTATAGGTTAGACTTGTTTATTTTGATTATCTCTTGTCTAAGTCCTGTACGGGGTAAACTGTTGGACTGATCTTCTGACAAAGTTACTTTCCAGAACCCCACGTCATCTTTGTAAGAGCTTGCATTCTTCAGCCAACAGCTGATCTTCACCTCAGTAGGAGACAGCCCATCAGCTGATAAGCCATCAGCAGAAGAACATATGCAAAGCTCAGTACCTTCGCAGTCGCCAGCTGACCTACTCAGTAAATGTATTCCTTGTCAGCCGACTCAGTCGAAGAAGACAGAGACTTATCTAGTCTACTGTGTCCGACAGAAAACGACCTAGTCGCACAAGTCTTTTCGAAGTTCAGCAGAAGATCTTACGAGGTTGTTTGAATAGTCAACTTTGACTCTGACACATTCTCACCAACCACAACCTCGACCAATGAGAAGCCGACAGCGCCATATCTGCTCTATACAGTAAAGCTACTCTCATGTACAGTAATTAACTGTCCTGCTGCAACAAGTTCGAAATTATGGCCGTTTTCTTTGGAAGCTTGTGACACGTGGCATCGTCGTCTCCAACGGACATATGCCATAGCTCACAACTATAAATAGAGAAGAAATTCGAAGCTCCACGTACGGGACTCATAAGGGAAAAAGCTCAAGCTCAAGAACACTCTAGCGAACTCAACAGATTATACAGAGAAGAACTTGCTTTCATAGAATATTTGTAGTTCTTCTCTCTAGAGTATTTAGATCCCTTTCTTCTCTAGACTAAGCTCATTGCCAGATTTATAGCTTAGATTTCGAAGGAGTTCACTTTTAGTGAATTGTTCTTATTGTAAGAACTCCTTCTTAGTTGGAGATTATTCCCTCCCTTTCGAACTTCGGTTTGAATTGTAAAGTCGCTAAGGACTTTAACTTAGAAGGATCTGTCCAGTGCACAGATACCTGCTGAGGTTTGCTCAGTATAATCAACAAGTTATCCTGCCATTGTCAGGACCGTGGACGTAGGATCTTGCGTATCCGAACCACGTTAAATCGCTTGTCTTCTTTACTGTTTTATTGCATATCATAACTGTTCAAAATCATATGTTTGCATAAAACTTGTTTCAAAAGCGCACAGCCAAAAGAACTTGATTTGTGAAAAGTGTTTTTCAAAACTGAGACAAATTTCCGGGCCCCACACTTATCCGTACACAAAATGTCTCCGACTGAGTTTCGAACGACTGACTCAAGTCAGTAGGAGAGCTCAGTAGCTGACACACTCTGACCCGAGATCGAAGGTTACTATTTGGCACTGTTCATCCGTTGCACTAAACAGCTCAGCTGTCCTTCGGTTCGAGAAAAAGAAACTGCAATCAGGTGTATTCACCCCCCCCCTCTACACCTGACTATCGTCTCCGGACCAGCAATTGGTATCAGAGCAACGGTGTTCAACTGATCACCTGTTCTGTACTACTGGTTCTCTCGAACAGATCCTTGAAAACATTTTCACTGCACAAGCATCTCTTCTTTCATCATTATACCTGTTCGCATAATGTCTGACATGTCAGGTATCAGGATGGTGCCGATGTTCTCAATAGAGAACTTCACGGTATGGCGCGTGAGAATGGAGACACACCTCACATCGCTGCACGACAGCATGACTGACGTCTTGGAGACTGGACCCATCGTTCCCATGATTGACAGCGTTCAGTTCGATGCTGCGGGAGGTGTAGGAGCACAGATTGGTGCTAAGGTTCCCAAACACAAATCAGCCTTCACGTCTGAAGAGAAAAAGTTGCACAACCTCGACCGAGTTGCGCGAAACGCAATACTGACAACGCTCAGTGACTCTCATCTCGGGAGGGTGCAGGATTGCAAAACGTCAAAAGAGCTATGGGATGCTTTGGCTGTACTGAGCCAAGGAACCCCGCAGATCAAAGAAAACTAGCTCGAATTAGAGCTTCAGAAGTTCGAAGCCTTTGCAATGGAGCCCAGTGAGACCATTGACGAGCTCAGTGTCACATTTACAAACCAAGTCAATGTCATCAATGGGCTGGGGAAGGTGTTCACCAACAAAGAGATGAACACAAAGATCTTAAGAGCGCTACCTCGACAGAAGTGGCTTCCATTTGCTACTTATTTACGTCGCTCTGATCTAAATGCTCTAACTCCTGATGTTATATTTTCAGAACTAAAGACGGAGGAATTTGAGCATAGTCTACCCCAAAGGTGTTCCAGTGCTTCAGCTGACACATAGATCGATCATGCTTTTAAAGCAACTGTCAGCAAAACTGGATCCAAACCGATTTCCTCAAGCATGGCAGTGGCCACTATCGAAGCAAAATCTTGTGAGACTTCAGGCACTGACCAGCTGGCTGTGATGGCTCTCAAATATCAGAGAGAAAAGGAGAGAGTCAGAAAGCTGAGGAAATACAAAAGAGTTTCTCCCTCAGGTAAGAAAGATTATCAGAAAAGGGAAGAATCTAATCCTTCTACTGAATGCAGGAACACAGAGCCTGCTGCGAGTCCATCCAAAGCTTCAGCTGGAAAAAGCAGCAGAACATCCACCTGTTATAACTGTAAGAAGGAGGGACACTATCAGTACGACTGTCCTGAACTCTTAGCTCCTCAACGAGCAGAACGGCAGGCCAGAAGAGAAAATTTTGCCCAAAGAAGGCAGGCCTACATCTCCGGAGAGATATCCGAAAACTCACTTGAGGAGGATACATTTATGTATTCCTCTGAGGACGAAGCTGCATTTGTAGCAGTTGAGGTCGGAGAAACGGTTCCTGAAGGAACAGTTGAATACTGTCTGATGGCCGGAGAAGAGACTGAGGTAAACTCCAAACTTAATATAATCTCTTCTTCACACAGCACACACGACACGTGCTCGGTCATAGATGATCCTCTGGATGTGGTACAAGCATACGACGATCTGCTAGAGGAACAGATTCAGCTGAGCAGAGAGTTCAGCAGAACGATCCAGGAACTGGAGATGGTAAAGGCTGAAAATCAGAGACTTTGTTCTGATTGTCAGGTCTCTACTGAGTCAGAGAATCTAGTTGCGAGACTCAAGGAAGAGATCGAATCTCTTATGACTAAGTCTCAGCTTCAAGAGACTCAGATCTCAGTTCTAACTAAGGACAATTCTGAGAAAGAGACTGAAATAGCCCAGCTCAGTCAGAAGCTCTCAGACGTACAGAAAGATTATGACTCACTCAGGAGGAGTGACGAGGTCTGGTGAGGACTGATGACTGAACAGTACCTTGGAGCTAAGGAGAAGCTAGAAAGTATGCTCAGAGCACAACGGCCAACTTTCATGAAAGAAGGACTTGGCTATACCCACGAAGCTTCTACCTCGAAAAGCTCAGAAGCGCTGGCTGGTAGGTTTGTCAGAGGTGCAAGCTGCTGACACCACACCTCAGGCGAAGAACAAACAAAAAATGATTGCACCTCAGCCGAGCAACAACAAGCAGCTGACCAAAGGTTCCAGTCCCAGGACACCGTGATCAAAATCAGGGGGAACCAAGAAGGTCAGATGGGCAGAACAGTACCATGAGCCACTGTACGAGCACCCGGCTCAGTACGGCTCGTACTATTATGAGCCCAGGGTTAGGAGAAGCGCAAAGACTCAGAAGAAGAAAGCCCCTGAACCCAAAATCATCAGCAGAAAGTCAGTATCTCTGAGTCCTGTGGAGAAGAAAACTAACAAGGTTCAGAAGAAGAAGTCTCAGACTTCTAAAGTTCCGAGGCAGATTTGGGTTCCGAAATCACCCACTAACATGTAAGGACCCAACTGAACCAAAGGGTACCTAAAAATGCTTCTGTTTTGTAGGTGCATAAGGACCCATGGATAGTGGACGGCCATGCTCAAGACACATGACGTTCCAGAAGAGCCTGCTGACCAACTATATACAAGAAGATGGTCCCAGAATTGAGTTTGGTGACAACTCTAAAGGCTACACAAAGGGATATGGAACGCTGAATATTGGGACTGCTTCAGTTCCAAGAGTAACATATGTTGAAGGACTTCAACATATTCTCCTTTCTGTTAGTCAATTCTGTGATAATCTTAAAAGAGTAATCTTTGACGCTGGTTTCTGTGATATTGTTGATAAATCTACAGGGAAAACAGTGTTATCAGGTTCGCGGAAGAAAAACATATACGTTGCTAACTGGAATACCGTAGAACCTGAGGTTTGCGTGCTCGCACAGACGAAATCCAGTGACAAGTCAGGATGGCTATGGCATAAGAGACTCAACCACCTGAACTTCAAGAATATGAACAAGCTCGCCAAGAACTCTAAAGTCAGGGGACTACCCAACGAATCGTTCATCAAAGACAGAAATTGTGAAGCATGCTTGAAGGGAAAGCAGACAAAGAAAAGCAATCCACCTATTCCTTCACCTTCCACTGATGGAATCCTTCAGCTGCTGCACATGAATTTATTCGGGCCAGTTTATCCAGTGACTATACGAGGCAAGAAGTATGCCCTTGTCGTTATAGACGACTACTAGAGATATACATGGGTAATCTTCATCGCCAACAAATCTGATGTCATGACTGAGTTGCCTAAACTACTGAAAAAGCTCAGTATGGAAAAGGACATCAAGATACAAAGAATTCGCTCAGACGGAGGAACAGAATTTCTCAACTCAGTAGTTAAAGAGTACTGCGAGAAAGAGGGAATTCAGCACGAGACATCAGCTGCTCGTACTCCTCAACAGAACGAACTTGCTGAACGCAAAAACAGAACACTCAAAGAAGCAGCAAGGACGCTCCTAGCGGACTCCAGGCTACCCTCTAAGTTCCCGGGCGGATGCTACCGACACGACCGCTACACTCGGGAATCGCTCACTGCTTACACAGCAACACATGAAGACACCATACGAATTGTGGAAAGGGAGAATTCCTTCTATTTCTCATTTTCATATTTTTAGTTGTCCGTGCTTTATCCACAATAACGGGAAAGATCGGTTGAAGGTCTTTGATAGCAAATCTGATCAAGGGGTATTCTTAGGATATTCCCGAGTCAGTAAAGCCTTCAGAGTCTTTAACTATCGAACTCTTTGCGTGGAGGAAAGCCTTCATATTTTTTTGATGAGTTTGTTACTGAGAACAGGAAAACTACATAGACAAATACTGATGATGTCAGCAGCAAGCTACAGGATCTTGGACTGACTGATAAAACTGAAAAGATTCAGTATTGTTGGGATGATGAGTCAGATGATGAAGAAACTCAGACTCAACCAACAGGCGATGTAGCTGACCTGGTTAATTCTACTGAACAGAATCAACAACAGGTAACAACGGTCGATGAGGAAGCCCCAGTGGTAACTGAGACCTCTACTAAGAATATAAACTCAGGGGGAACGATTAATGTTCCTGAGCTAAATGCCCCTGAACCTGGAAACTCAGTAGATCCTAACCTTCTTACTGAACTGCTGCAATCTCATAACAGTACTACTGAAATGCCTAACACTCCTAGTGATTCTGCAGAAGTAGTATCAGAAGAAGAAGCCAGACTCAGACGTTCATGGCTTGACGCTCACTCTTCAGATCTCATAATAGGAGATCCATCAGCAACGAAAAGAACAAGATCGAGATTAAATCAAGGAGAAAGCTCACTTTATTCTTGTTTCTTGTCTACAAAAGAACCTCAGTCGATAGAGGACGCACTTAACGATGCTGACTGGATCATCGCCATGCAAGAAGAGCTGAACCAGTTCGTCAGAAACGAAGTTTGGGAGCTTGTTGACAGACCTAGACATCAGCATGTGATCGGTACTAAGTGGGTCTTCAAAAACAAGCGTGATGAAAACAACATCATCGTCAGAAACAAAGCTCGACTAGTTGCCAAGGGATACAGTCAAGCAGAAGGAATCGACTTTGATGAAACTTTCGCTCCAGTCGCAAGATTGGAAGCTATTTGTCTTTTCCTAGCCTACGCAACGCATCAAGGATTCAAAGTAAATCAGATGGATGTAAAGTCAGCTTTTCTGAACGGCGTACTGAAGGAAGAAGTCTATGTGGAACAACCGCCCGGTTTTCAGTAGGGACATCAGGTGTACAGACTTTGGAAAGCTCTGTATGGGTTAAAACAAGCACCCAGGGCTTGGTACGATACCCTATCAGACTTTCTACTTCAGAAAGGTTTTCAGAAAGGGACAGTAGATCGCACCCTGTTCAGCATAAAGTCAGGAGATGACATCCTACTGGTGCAAATCTACGTGGACGACATCATTTTCGGCTGTAGAAACGAGACCATATGCCAGCAGTTCGAGAAGATGATGAAGGAGAAGTTCGAGATGTCCATGATGGGAGAGATGAATTATTTCATTGGATTTCAAGTGAAGCAATCACCTGAAGGAATCTTCATCAATCAAGCTAAATACACTCGAGATCTTCTCAAAAGATTCGGCTGCGATTCGAGCAAGACAGACAAGATCCCCATGAACACAAATTTTAAAATCGATCTAGACAAAGAGCTATTATTGGTTCTTTATTATACTTAACGGCTAGCCGACCTGACATAACTTATGTTGTAGGTGTATGTGCAAGATTTCAAGCAGATCCCAAGCGAAGTCATCTAGACTCAGCAAAGAAGATTTTGCGATATCTAAGAGGAACACCTGAGCTGGGTTATGGTATCCTGCTGATGATAATCTTATACTGACAGGTTATTCTGATGCTGATTATGTAGGATGCAGAATAGATCGAAAGTCGACTTCCGGAACATGTCAGTTCCTAGGCAGCAAGCTGATATCATGGTTTTCAAAGAAACAGCACTCAGTAGCAACGTCCACTACTGAAGCTGAGTATATGGTTGCTGGAAGTTGCTTTGTGCCCGCATCCTTTGGCTTCGACAACAACTGAGAGATTATGGTATCATTCAGAATGAAGTGCCCATCTACTGTGACTCCACAAGTGCTATTGCAATAACTCAGAATCCAGTTCTACATACGAGATGCAAGCACGTGGATATCCGACACCACTTCATCAGAGACCATGTCGAGAAGAAGGATATCAGAATGGAGAAAGTCCATACTAACAAGCAAAGGGCAGACATACTGACCAAACCACTAGCTGAGAATAGATTCAGAGAACTATCAGTTGAGCTAGGTCTACTGGATCCTACTGAGTCACGTCAGTAGAGGACAACTACTGATAACTGCAATTGGCAACAATTGGTATCAGACGGAAGGAACCAGTATGACAAAGTCGGATGATCGACATGATGATTCGGTTGGGAGAATCATACTTGCACACCGCAAGGGGGGGAACGTGGTCTTCAGCACGTCAACCATCCTCCTAAGTCTTAACGGTAACCAGCTGATCGTAAAAGTTCAGCTGAAGAGGTTTGCGTAGTATTGAATACTTAAGGTTTTTGTTGACATGCTTGCATTTATTATATCAGTCGCTCGCATTCAGTAGTTAAGAAGCATTTATTTCCCGCCATCAATTTCTTTAAGGAATGGTCAGTAGATACCGTTCTCATTCAAATTGATTTGGTAATTAATGCTGCCTGCAGCGCATTTAATGCATGTCTTCTCACTTACCCTTATTACGCATCATCCTCGTGGGTCTATAGAAGAGGTGGCTTTGTAATCATTCAGTTTACAACATTTAATCTCAACCGCAGATAACATTGAAAGATTAAATCCTGACCGTTCGATCTAAACGGTTATTAAGCTTGATCTTACAAAACCTTTCAACTTCTCTACTCGACTCATTTGCCGCCATTTCCAAATTTAGAGCTCCTTCTGCAAATCAGTTTTTTTTCAAATCTCCAAACCTATCTGATTTCTACATCCACAAGCTCTAAACTACTTGGTAAAGTATTAAATTCTGCTTAAAACTCTACTGACTTACTCTATTTTCAAGTGCTAACAAGTTGTTTTGCAGATTTTAATGGCGAATGTTCATGAACCCTCTGATATGAACGAGATCATACTCTCACGGATTCAGTTCGAACCCACCATGGCGCTTCGCTAAGTGGATCTTCCATATCTTGAGCCAGTCTTCGAGGCGCTAGAGCAATCTGGACTTGGATGGCTCGTATCCAAGCAGCCTAGGGCTTATCTGCCGAGGCAAGTTGCGGAAGTATACCTCAACTGGAGGACTCTCGCGTCCGGAGGAGAAGAATCTTCCTTCTCATATATGAAGGAGGTTATCCCAAACTCGTGGGATGTGAGTCAGCACGTCTTCAACATTCGAGATGCATTGGGACTGGCGTTTGATCTCCCAGACAGTGGTGTTTCTCCTATTGGCTACAAGGAGAAGGAGATGAACACGTATGTTCGAAGTTACGTGGGAGGCGGGATATCGCTTTCAAAACTCGCTCTACCAAAGAACCTCGCTCGCTACCTCGCATGGGGGCTCGCCTACATTGTGTCACATATTCTGACAAACTCCGCAGGATCTTATGATCAACTGTCTAAGCCACGTATTCAGCTGATAATGGCTATAGACGACGGAGTCCAAGTGAACTGGACAGATTATTACGTAGCCGAGCTGAAGGCTCAGGCGCAAAAGTTCACCATCTTACCCACTGGTGAGCGGAAGATGATTAGCGTTGGGAAGCTACTGTATGGGACCAAGATGTCCATACTGATCGAGCAATCAGTAGTGAGGAATTCTTTGTTTGCCGACGCCAAATTCTTCGACAGCAAGTTAATAAAATTCAAAACTAAAGCAGCTACCGAGAAGTCTGTTGGGCGAGGGCCGCCTGATCAGAAGAGAGAAAGATCAGCTATTGTTTTACCCCCTCGCGCCGACCCTCCGAAAAGGAAAAGGCTGACTAAAACTGGACCTACTGAGGTGCTGTTGGGATTTTGTATACTGGAAGCACTTTTTATGCTTGTATACAATGTGTTTTTGTCCTTACCACTGTTTTATTCTCCTATATGATAAATATGTATATTTGCACATGTTATCCTTTATCTTGTATAAAAGTTAGATTTGTGTGGTGTGTCGGGTATCACAGAAGACAACACAAATTGGTTGAACTGACAAGATATAAACAGTTAACACACTGAGACAAACTTAAGGAGAAGGTGGTCAGTTTAAGCTGCAGTTTAGATAAGAAGTGGCTTGTCTTAGCTGCTTGTCTTTACTGGTGCACTTAAGGTGGTGTATTGATGGATCACAGTGAGATGTGTTTTCCTAACTGACCTTAGTGGAAAACCAAGATCTCGGTGACTTTGCTGGTCTTAAGCTTGGTAAGACTTCAGCTGAGTGCATTTGGCTATCTATCACTTTGACCTACTATGGTGAACGTCATCGCGACTGGATCTACGTATCTTGGGTGTTAGTAGTTATTTGTGACTCAGGCTGATTGTCTGTATCTTGCATCCGTATCCTAGTAAAATGGGTTGATAATATCCCTTGAGGAACTCGAAAGGATTAGCACACTAAACCCGGCCGGTTGATTAAGTTCAGGTGTGTTAATAAGGTCGAGTGGTACTGCTCAGGAATATAAGATGTTAATTAATTTAAGCTGTCAGTGGACTTAATTAATTAACGGATATTTCTATCTTAAATACGGAGATTGATTAAGTCTAAAATACAAGCCCTTGCTCAATTTGGGATAAAGGGGTAAGTCAGCATGGATTCTCTAGTGGAATGAATCAGTGTTAATTAATTAATTTTGCTCTGGGCTGAGCATGGATAATTAATTAATTGGAGGCCCTGCTTTATTTCTTGTATTGGATCCCTGATCCGGCCCAATTAGTTGCCTAGTAATTTATTGTCTCTCAGAATTCATTATTAATGGATTAATGTATTTTTACACTATTTAATAATGTTATTTATCTGGAATTAATTGGTTGGGCCAATTAATTGATAAATATTAGTAGCCCAGTGGATTAATTAATTATATTATGGGCTAATTATGTGGAAGCCCATGGGAATATAATTAAATTAATGGGCTACAAATATATTAATATTATATTGGCTTTTGAAGCCTATATATATCAGTATTCTGTTTAGAAACAGATTACGCACTCCACATAATTACACACGCCGATAGTGAGTAAGAGAGAGACGATATTTTTATTTTCTTCAGTTCTCTGACCACCCAGAGGAAGAAAAAGGCCGGGACACAGATCAGAAGATCTGACACAGGAGCAACAATCAAAGCCGCGACAACATACGAAGGAGGAGGTATCGATTTCTTCCTTTTATAATCATTCAGGTGCCCGTAGAACAAGCTAAACCAGCCTCTCCTCCTCCTACTAAAGAACACATTCTTGACTCCGACACAGGAATGGAGGGAGCCACACTTAAGGATAAGGTACAAGTGATCAGCTCCGAGGAGACTCAGTCGGACGTCAGGACTCCGACTGAAGAGACTTCCTCTGAGTGGATGACCATCCACTCTACTCGCCTCCAAGCCACAAGTGAAGTCCACTCACAGATCCCTGAGATATCTGATCATTCAGATCTGGTGGAAATAGCCATAAGGGCTAGAGTTCAGATGCTGCTGAGGTCCCTGAGTTGGGACATACTCGAAGAGATCATAAGGACTCAGACAACTCTTTCATTACTTGCTGAAGAGCAAGAGTTGCAGTCAGCAATTGGGTTCGGGGAACCAGCTGATCTGGCAACATTTGAAGATTTGAGGGCGACAATGCTCTATCTACTGAGCTTGCGCACCTCAGTGCCCGGCGACAGTCATTCGCCACCATCTTCTCCTGATAATGAGAATAATGGAGATAAGGATGAGGAGATGGAACATGCATCACCCAAGGATGCAGAGTTGGGAGGCTCTACTGAGGGTCCCACTCCCCGCGAGAAGGGGTAAATCACCACCTCCGTCCACATCAGGTGATGCCCCGGGTGCCTCGAAGCGCAGTTGAGAGCAACTACTCGCGATTTCTGAGCAGAGGATCGGAACAAGCTCGTATCAGATACAACCAATTGGTTCCGTCACCTCTAAGTCGGTGAACAAGGCCATAAGACGTCAGGGGGACAAAAATCGCCTCCTAGCCAAAGATGTTCACATAAAATGGGCTCAGTATACCAAGGCCCAAACGGCAAGTGTAGACCGACTGGCTGAAGGGGTGAAGAAAGTCTCAGAAGCTACCACTCCACAGCTGAACATTCAGGAGATAATTGAGACTGCCTTAGCTGCTCAGAAGGCAGATTTAGAAATCCAGAGTCAGCAGCTACTTCACACTCAGCAGAAGATTTTCTCTGAGCAGCTGGCTCAGGCTCTTGCTTCAGTCAAGGCCGAAATGGAAGAAAAGAATAAATTGGCCACCTCCTGCCTACGAACTGCTATAAAACAACAAGCGGAGGCCCTTAAGGCCATTCAGAAAGAAATGACAGACTCCCACGATCAGGCTCTATTGAAACTCTGTCAGGAGTCAGCCGCGCAGCTTAAGCAAATCAGAGCTGATCAAGGAAAAGATTGGGAAATGTACTGCGACCTCGTCAAAGACTTTGAATCCACTGCCACTCTCATTAAAGAATCAGTCTACAATGTTGAACGAGAAATCAAAGCCATCCGCTCTCACCTCTCTAAGGCAGATGATGCCAAAAAGGGGGAAGAAGACGTAAAGGAAGAAACTGAGGCGGAACCGGCTGTGGTCGAACTGGTGGAGGAATGAAGTAAGGGGGGAGGGGCCAGCACAGCTCAAGGAGAAGGGTCAGCCGCTCAGGCTGGACCCAGTTCTGTACTCCTACTGGAATACACCCCTCTGAGGCAGACAGTGACAGTGACTGAGGCAGTCCCCATCTCATATGCCCAGCACATAGATGAAGTTGCACAATTCTTGGATCAAGAAGAAGTAGAAGAGCCTCAAGTATTGCCACCGCAGAGATCGGGGAAGGAGATCGCTACTGAACCCACTTCTCCATCTTCCCCGGCTCGCAAATTTAAATCAAAAGTGGAGCAGAAAGCCTATGATCTTTAGATTTCTCAACAGCTTCAGGATAAGCTTGATCATGAGCATCAGCTGGAAGAGGCTAAGATAGGCAAGAAGCCAAGGAAAGCTGCAAAGGGCAAGGCCAAGAAGGCTGAGGATGAGAAGAAAGCTCATGAGAAGCTAGCCAAGGCCTTAGTGTCTGAGGTCCAGCCAACTGCACAGAGTTATTACCCGACTAATCTCACACCTGAGCAGGAGGCAGAGGACAGAGCTACTTGGGAAGCCACGCTGTAGGGACTAAATCTCAGGAGAGGAGATACAAGGGCAGCGGCTCTCAGAGAGAAGAAGAGGATAACTGACATGGCTAAAATGATTAGCCTATCCACAAAGCCAACAGCTGATCCAAGAAAGCAAATTCCACGAGGATCCAAGTTCAGAAGGGCACCTTATATCAAAAAGGAGCCTACACCTCATGTGGATAACTGGGTGCCAGTTGAGCTCAACGAGCAGTGGGAGGAACTGAAAGAAGACTTTATTAAGGGATACTATGTTTGGGGTATCTATGAGACTAACAAATCAGCTGATCAACACTTTGATGGACTTATCAGTCGATTCGATATGGGTTTCAGAAATCAGATCCGCCAGATCATGGAGAAAGAGAAAATACCCTTCAGAGCTCCAGCCTTCAGGCGAATCCCTCCTCCTAGGACTACTCGCGGCGTGATGTGCACAAAAGATATTGAGAGAGAAGTAGAAGAAGCTGTTGTTCATCTATGTCTGAATATGTATGATCCAGATGATTATGAGGAAATCCAGGTTCTACGCTCAAGAGTCTACAAATATTACTACCTGGACCCTCCAGCTGACAAGCCTGCTAACTTTAAGAAACGCACGAAGAATTTCAGAAGTCAAACTTGATCTCTTATCTCATATTTGTTGTAATAGTAATAGGGCCCATGTACTCTCTGTCCATATATATATTGGTTCCTATTGCTTGCCAGATAATTACTCATTGTCTCATGGCTTTTGTTTGTGTTTTCTCACAACTGATCACTAAGTGATCTGACACACACTCACATAATCGTTCTCTGATTTTGCCTATATCTCGCCTACAGACCTGATGTTTTATTGATCATCTTGATTGTCTTCTGATAAATCAAGGGGAAATTGTTGTCAGTAGATTAGCTCTCCGTTCCTTATTTTAGAATAGAGGCTAGATGGTTAGAAATAGAGGTTTTGGCATCATCAATTAGGGGGAAATTGTTGGGTTATGAGTCAATAGATGGTACTCAGCTGTCTAGTGGTTAAAAGAATATTGGGGGAAATCATAGTAGTACTATGGAATTGAAGATCCCAAAACCCAGCTGATATCAGTCGTGCAGTGTGTCTATAGGATTAGATGATGTATAGGTTAGACTTGTTTATTTTGATTATCTTTTGTCTAAGTCTTGTGCGGGGTAAACTGTTGGACTGATCTTCTGACGAAGTTACTTTCCAGAACCCCACGTCATTTTTGTAAGAGCTTGCGTTCTTCAGCCAGCAGCTGATCTTCACCTCAGTAGGAGACAGCCCATCAGCTGATAAGCCATCAGCAGAAGAACATATGCAAAGCTTAGTACCTTCGCAGTCGCCAACTGACCTACTCAGTAAATGTATTCCTTGTTAGCCGACTCAGTCGAAGAAGACAGAGACTTATCTAGTCTACTGTGTCCGACAGAAAACGACCCAGTTGCACAAGTCTTTTCGAAGTTCAGCTGAAGATCTTACGAGGTTGTTTGAATAGTCAACTTTGACTCTGACACATTCTCACCAACCACAAACCTCGACCAATGAGAAGCCGACAGCGCCATATCTGCTCTATACAGTAAAGCTGCTCTCATGTACAGTAATTAACTGCCCTGCTGCAACAAATTCGAAATTATGGCCGTTTTCTTTGGAAGCTTGTGACACGTGGCATCATCGTCTCCAACGGACATATGCCATAGCTCACAACTATAAATAGAGAAGAAATTCGAAGCTCCACGTACGGGACTCATAAGGGAAAAAGCTCAAGCTCAAGAACACTCTAGCGAACTCAACAGATTATACAGAGAAGAACTTGCTTTCATAGAATATTTGTAGTTCTTCTCTCTAGAGTATTTAGATCCCTTTCTTCTCTAGACTAAGCTCATTGCCAGAATTATAGCTTAGATTTCGAAGGAGTTCACTTTTAGTGAATTGTTCTTATTGTAAGAACTCCTTCTTAGTTGGATATTATTCCCTTCCTTTCGAACTTCGGTTTGAATTGTAAAGTCGCTAAGGACTATAACTTAGAAGGATCTGTCCAGTGCACAGATACCTGCTGAGGCTTGCTCAGTATAATCAACAAGTTATCCTGCCATTGTCAGGACCGTGGACATAGGATCTTGCGTATCCAAACCATGTTAAATCGCTTGTGTTCTTTACTGTTTTATTGCATATCAAAACTGTTCAAAATCATATGTTTGCATAAAACTTGTTTCAAAGCGCACAGCCAAAAGAACTTGATTTGTGAAAAGCGTTTTTCAAAACTGAGACGAATTTCCGGGCTCCACACTTATCCGCACACAAAACGTCTCCGACTGAGTTTCGAACGACTGACTCGAGTCAGTAGGAGAGCTCAGTAGCTGACACACTCTGACCCGAGATCGAAGGTTACTATTTGGCATTGTTCATCAGTTGCACTAAACAGCTCAGCTGTCCTTCGGTTCGAGAAAAAGAAACTACCATCAGGTGTATTCACCCCCCCCCCCTCGCACCTGACTATCATCTCCGGACCAACACAGAGGTTGCGTGCGGAAGTGTAGACCCTTAAAATAGTTGTCTCCATTGAAAATTCGTTTTATGCTTGTTTGAACATTTGTCTATTGACATTCGTCTGAACACTTAATTTCGTTGGTTCGATTTCTTTCGCAGATGCAGTTGGTCGATGACTGACCAACTGACTTCCTCGATATGGAGTTCTTCAGCTGAGTGCAGAACTTTCTACTGAATCCACAACTACTGAACTCTAGCCTATTGAGTTCTAAAAGCTGAATTCAACTAAGCTATTACAATATCGAAGGTCCATCATTCAGCTAGGGGTTTTAAGATCTTCAAATTTTATCATATACACGCATCCCAACACTTCTTCTCTCGCTGTCATTCTTCATGAATTCTGCAATTAAACAAGAAGGTAGTTATTGTTGGTCCCGGTACGATTTCAGGTGTATTGGGGGGGGGGGACACCTGATACAAAACTTTGCTTTTTCAGATAAGAGAGAGACTAACTGAGTATGAGTCAATTAGTAAATGTGGAATGTGTTAAGCCCTTATGAGAAACACTTTTCAATGCAACAGTTAAGCTGATAAAGATGGTGAATAGTAAGCTGAAAATAATGTATGAAACAGTAAGAGACACCGAGTTTTATAGTGGTTCAGATTCACAAGATCATACGTCCACTTTTCTGCTTCCAGTAGAAATCCACTAAGGATACTCGAATACTATCGAGTACAAATCGATTACAAACAAACAATCAAACTATCAAACTATATATCTATCAAACCACTTCTATCGAGACTATCAAGTTAGATTTAAGATTGTTCAACTATCAAGAGTATGAAACACTCTTAACTCCAAGCTTATGATGTGTATGAGATAACTCTTGGAGTATGAACAAAAAGGAATTTCTAAGCAATGGAACAGTAAGATAGTGAAGACTAAGGCTTGTTCTATGCTTTTGAGACTAGTAAGCTTGCGCTCCACTCACTTATGCGGATATAGTACTGAGGTATTGTTCTGTCACCTTTGACTAAGGCTGACGTGGCGGTCCGGTATTAGTCAATGTTGATCTGGTATTTGTCTTTTCCTCCATTAACCATCTTCTTTGAAGTCCGTGCCTCGTACCTCGTACTGTCTTGATATTTGAATTCTTTAATTCAGACTGGAGAAGAATCTGATCTGTCAATCAGTTCAGCCTGGAGGAGTCAGCTTCTCAAAGCTGGACTTAGCAAGTTCCAATACCTAAACAATTTCAACCTGAACTAACCTAAACTGAGAAACTATCAACCTGACTATATAAACACATTCAAAAACATCTAAAAATTACATCAGATTGGTTCATCTATCAATAGGGGTTTGAGATCAATCAAAACTTAAATTATTTCCCAACAATTTCCACATTTTTGATGATACCAAAACTCTTTTCTAACCTGAAAACAAACTCAAGTAAAGATCATCCAACAGAAGTTGGGATAAGAATTTTAAGGGAATAAAAGTTTAGTTGTAAAATAAGAAAGAGCCCGGACAAAGAGTTATTGTCATCAGGTCGAAGAGTCGCAGAGAATTTCATTAGTATATGCTAAGCTATTACAATGATGAACTGACTACCTATGTCGGCTCAAACTTGATGCGGAATCTCCTCTCAAATTCTTCATGGTTTATGTGCGTTTTCTTCAGAGTCCTCATCACACAACAAATTTCTCTTCAAAGACATCATTAGGCTTGAGTTCATACGAATAACATACTAGTCTCCTAAGTTGCTGCCTTCGATCGTGATGCTTGCTGACATCAGTATACCTCTTCTTAGTGCAATCTCTTCTGAATTCATCTTCAATCTTGGAGAGGTCAATTCTGAATTCCAAATTTTCTCAGGCCACAGGAGTTTGAAGAATCTTGGTTCAAGGCATTTAATCAATAGGTTTGCTTTTTCAGCGTGCTCGCTGACCAAGATGTATAACTTCAAAGCTCGGCGCCCGAAAAATTCTATAAACAACTCGTCTAGTTTCTTGATAATCTTGGTATTGCCCCAGAGTTGCCAGTAGTAGAATTTTTTGATAAAGTCAACCTTGACTTGTTCCCAATCATCAGCTAGCTTAAGAGGAACCCATCTATCGCACCATGGGTAGATTAGATCATTCTCAGAGTCGGTCTTGGGTTCCTCTCAGCGGCGATAGCTCTAAGTATATTGCCTCTCCTCTTCTTCTAATCAGAAATATTCCTTGTCCTAGGAATCTTATCAGCTATTCTGAGGGGCCTCTCGTCATCTTCTTTCATCCTAATGGCATTCCTCTTCAGGCTTTCTCTTAGCTCGTATTCACACCTTCTCATCTCATCATCTATAATCTTCTGACCAAGAAATGTTGAATGTACTTAAGAAGCTTCCAAATCTGATCAATCTGAGCATTCTCCTATTCGGGTGTCAGTATAGTGAATCTGAGCTTCTGCCTTTTCTCTTCTTCTGCCTCATCAAGCTGTTTCTAAAGCATAGTAGCCTTCAGATTGTCGTCTTCAATCTGTTTCAATCTGGCTTCTTCAGATTTCTTCTTCGCAAGCTCTTCTTCTTTTGAAATATCTCAGCTTCAGCTCGACTAAGATCTTCATTAATTTGATTATTCATAACATCAAATATGTGTTCCATGAATATCTCAATATTAATCTGAGATATAGATATTTCATCTTTTTCTTTCTTATCTTCTTCAGCCTTGAGGCGAGTCTCCTCTTCAGCCTTGAGACTAGTCTCATCTTCAGCCCTTCTCATTTAATCGACCACCTCAGTGGTTTCAGTGTCTATTCCTTGTAGGCTAATGTTGTCTTCTTTCTCTTTCTCGGCCTGATGTTCCCCCTCAACTTGTATATCCATCTGGTGCTCATCACCAGAGTGAAGGATTGGAAGGTCGAATTCATACCTGCGTCTTTGGAAAGCTCTGATTACACTCATGTCTAGAGCTTCTGGATTGTGTCCCGACCCTTTTCCTTCCTCCGATTGGACAGAGGTCTGAAGGAAAATAAACTGCTTCTCTCTCTCACAGACGTGCGTCTGTAATTTTTCTGAGTGGGTTCATGGTGTGTGTACTTTTGAGGAACATGTTACAATATAAAGTTTTATTTGTGGCACGTTATTATATTGCTAATGGACTTCCGATAAATTAATATCAGCCCATATATAATTAATAATAACTAGGTCACATATTTATCAATTAATTGATCCAACCAATTAATTCCAGATAAATATTCTCTATTATTAAATAATGTATAAATACATTAATCTATTAATAATAATTTTCGAGAGAGCATAATAAATATTGAGCATCTATTGGGCCAGACTAGGGATCTAATACAAGAAATAAAGTTGAGCCTCAAATTAATTAATTATCTATGCTCAGCCAGAGCAAAATTAATTAATAAACACATATTTATTCCACTAGAAAATATGTGCTGACTTACCCATTTATCCCAACTTGAGCATGAACTTGTATTTCAGACTTAATTGATCTTTGTATTTAAGAAATAAATATTTGTTAATTAATTAACCTCACTAACATCTTAAATCAATTAACATTCTTATTATATTCATGAGTAGTACCACTCGGCCTTATAAACACAACTAAACTCAATCAACCGACCAGGTTTAGTGTGTTAATCCTTACGAGTTCCTCAGGTGATATTATCAACCTAATTATCATGGATACATATACAAGATACAGATAATCAGCATCAGCTGCAAATAACTTTTATCACCCAAAATACGTAGATCAAGTCGCGATGACATTCACCATAGAATTCAAAGTGATAGATAGATAAATGTACTCAGTTGAAACCTTATCAAGCTTTTAAGTCATTGAGATTTTTTGTTCCCTACTAAGTTCAGCTAGGAGAACACATTTCACTTTGATTCATCAATACACCACCTTCAGTGCACAAGTATAGACAAGCAGCCAAGATAAGCAATTTCTTAACTAAACTGCAGCTTAAACCAACAACTTATCCTTAAGTTGTCTCAACTGTGATAACTGTTTATATCTTGTTAGTTCAACAATTGTGTAGTCTTCTATGATCTACAACACACTACAACACAATCTATTTTTTATACAAGATAAAGGACCAATATGTGCGAATATAATTAATCAGACATGAGAATAAAAATAGTGGAAAGGAAAACACATTGTATACAAGCAAAAAGGCTGCTTCCAGTATACAAAATTCCAACATAGAGGGAACATCTTGAGGTTGTTTCTCAGGTCCAGATACACCAATCTCTTCCCCCTTTTGGCATAATAAAATGTGTGTGGGATAGGCAGAAGTCGGGCAAAGAGGTCCTTGAACATCTCTTGCTGCGAAGAGATCAAGTCGGTCTGGGCAGCAATATGACGTTGTCGTTCAGAAATTTAGGGCTGCTGAGTCAAATATTAGAAATTCAGTGCCCTTCGTGACTAAGGAGTGATAATGATCCATCTGTGTCTGAAGGTGTTTGCATGTGGCCTTGTTAGAAATATGCATTCCTGCGTCTAGGAACCTATTGACGGCAGATGAAAGCTTAGTGAAGTTGTGGTCTATGACTGTAGTATTTTCTTTCAGCACATTAGTCACGTTAATAAGACCATCAAAAAATTTCCCTATCTCAACATTCAGTTGCTCCATATTTACATTCATGGTCGAGATATGTTTGTGCAGCTGAATCACTTCAAGTCTCTTTACCCGCTTGTGTCTAAACTTTATTTGATGCAGGGTAGGAGCTGGGATAGATGAAGTAGGAGTTGAGGGACCAGATTCCTTGACAGTTTTAGGTGGCTCCTGGATATCATCATTAGCAGAATCATTTGGTCTAAGTCGTTAGCTTCTGCAATACCTGATATATTTGCAGTCTGCCTAGATATCAAATGTCGAATAGCAATTTTGAAATGTTCTTCATTTCAAATATCACCAGGATTGTTGAATAAGAGAAGAGACTGAAGATGTCTTTCTTCCTTGATGAAATTCTTCGTTGTAAAGGCTGAGAAGATAGCCTGTTGTTCGTCAGTCCAAAAGAACTGCAGATTGATCATCCTCTGAGCGCGAGCTGCTATTTCGAGGACGTCTTTGTGTTCAGAGAGTTCTAGGATGAGATCCAAAACTCGGTCAAAGACTGACAATTGAACTTTCGTCAGTAGAGAGAGGCTAATAGAGATCGTCGCTTACTCATTATCTGATGGCACATCCTTAGCATCGGATGGTACCTCTAACATCTGATCAACTGGCACAACAGATGTCTGGTGAAAGAAGTTAGTGACTGAGAGAGAGGTAGGGTTCTCTACTGACCTCGATTGAGATGTTGCCACCATATCAAGTTCCAGTCCCTCATTGGATTCTTTAGCTTCTGCAGTCCTCAAAGGAAGCTCTTCAGTAATGGGTCGCTTGCCAACAACTTTTTCAGAAATGGGCTCGAAAGAGTTGGGAACATCCACGACTTCAATATCAGCTTCCTGAGGAAGAGAAGCTAATTCTGGCAATTATTCCTCGACCTGAGGTAGAGTAGAAGACTCAGGAATATTTGAGGATGAGGGGATGAGTCCATCAGGTTGAAGGTACTCAGAGCTGACAATCAGACGGTCCACAATGGAGGTGTCCGTCTTTGAGGACTCAGGTTCAGAAGTAAGAGTCGAACATTCTCTTCGTTCAGAGGTCTCCCCAGCTGGAAGGACAGCTGGTTCATTTGTAGTTAGTTCAAAAACCATAGCCTACTACTCATGCTCGGTAGAGGGAGCGGTCTCTTCTTCAGTAGGAGCATCAAAGTCTAGTGTTCGAATGACTAAAGCAAGAGGCCGAGGGCTGGAGAGATCAACAGTCCTAGCTTTCTTAACCATATGAAGTGTGGGATCCTCTTCTTCAGTGGAACCCTCAGCAAGACGAATGATTTGTTCCTTCTCTGGCTCAGACAAAGACCATATATGTTTCTTACTGTAACTAGCCTTTTCAGGCTGCTTTTTCCTCTCAACAGGTTTTTTAACCTTCGGCTGAGTTTCCTTCTTTGATTTCTCAATCTTAGGGGCAGGAGCCTCATTTGACTCCAAAGATCTCGGTGACTTAGTTGGTCTTATGCTTGATAAGATTTCATATGAGTGCATGTGGCTATCTCTCACTTTGACCTACTATGGTGAACGTCATTGCGACCGGATCTACGTATCTTGGGTGATAATAGTTACTTATAGCTTAGGCTAGTTATCTGTATCTTGCATTTATATCCCTGATAATTGGGTTGATAATATCCCCTGAGGAGCTCGAAATGATTCACATTAAACCCTGCATGTTGATTAAGTTCAGGTTTGTTAATAAGGTCGAGTGGTACTACTTATGGATAAGATGCTAATTAAATTGAGCTGTCAGTGAGCTTAATTAATTTATGGATATTTCCATCTTAAATACGGGGATCGATTAAGTCTAAAATACAACCTCATGCTCAAATTGGGATTAAGGGTTAAGTCAGCACCAATTCTCTGGTGGAATGAATTCGTGCTTATTAATTAATTTTGCTCTGGGCTAAATATAAAGAATTTATTAATCTGAGGCCTTGCATTATTTCTTGTATTGGATCCCTAGTCTGGCCACATAAATGTCAAATATTTATTTCACGCTCTCTCAGAATTATAAGGGATTAATGCATTTTATGTATTACTTAATAATGTGGGTATTATTTATATATAATTATTTGACTGACCCAATTAATTGATAAATAATAAGTATCTCAGATATTACATAATTAAGTAATGGACTTGGTGCTTGAAGTCCATTAGGAATTAATTAATTAATAGGCTTGGCGTATATAATAAGGCATTACTCTATTATTGAGATACACAATTCTGAAACCCACAGGATAAACAAACACACGCACACGTTCATGACCGAGCAAGAGAGAGCGAGGAGGCAGAGAAAATGAGAGAGGGTAGGTTATCACTTTTTCTCCTTTTTTTTTAATGTTGGTTAGTGACTCGATTTTGAGTCAAAATTGGATCCCTCTGCACCCCGGATGTACCTACATCCGGCGCACGAAAGACTCTCACTTATTTTATGATGATGCAGTAAATAATATATATTTTCTAGAATTATTTCTAGAATTAATAATAGAAAACCTATGATAAATATATATGATGATGTAGTAAATAATTGTAATATAATATAGTTAGATTAGATTATCATTTATTCTAATATGATTGGTTTGGATCTTAAAAGAAAGGCCTCATAAATCTATTATTTTAATCCTTTAAAAGTACGAATTCATAAAATCTAGGTCTTATCTCTATAGAATAAAGTAGATAATATATTTTTTTTGGAATTGACATCACTCTCTCGTAATGTCCATCAGTTTTGAAAGAAAGAAAAAAAGGCACGTCGATTTGAATATCGTCCACCACTAGAGAATATAATGGAGGAGCGGTTACACTTAGCACATTTTTTGTTTGAAGTTCCAATCTATACATCTCCTCTACACAACGGTTACACAATCTTCTCACCTTCACACAATCTTCTCATCTCCAATGGCTCACAATGACGATGGAGGTTAGGTTAGTACACACCCAATCTCGGTTCCATCTCTTTCATGAATAATGATAGTAGTTTATCAAAAATTAGTATTTGAAAACTAGGGTTTGTTACTCTTTTCTTGATGCTAGGTTACATGCATGTTCTTGAAAATTAATATAAATATGTGTGAATTTTATTAGACTTTTGGGGGAAATGTGGTATGTCACGCGCTTCATGTAAATTGCCTCTTGATAATGTGTATGACATGCGTGATCTATAAAACTGCATACTGCTCGTTTCATGGAAGATCGATTTCATATCTTGTGATTTTGCTTGGTAATTACTAATATTAAGATGAGATTATCTTATATTTTTTAAGTAAATTATAGCCCATATTTTTGAAGTGGTTATATAGTAGTTTTGGTTTGATTAATGCTAGCCAAAATTGAGTTTTTGCTTTATTAGTTCGACCATGTTTTAATTGAATTTTCGCTTTATTGATTTAAAAGTCTTAAGAAGTGAAGTGTTCATAATGCTCGTTTTCGCAAGTCTTAAAATTCCTACATGTATTCGTTGCCCAATTTTTGGAAGTTTATGAACAAGAACCTATTTTCGATTAGTTGTATATTAACTGGATTATTTGATTAATTTTATTCTCATAGATCTTTGTTTTAGCGTTTTGTGATATGCATTTTTATTTCAGTTGTTAGTGCAGTGATAGATAGGATAGATAGTTGAGCATGTTCGTTTTTACAAGTTAGCACCAGAACTGACACATTGTATACTAAAAGTTTGTTGTAGTATAAGTGGGAGAATTGTTGGGATTTTGTGTACTAGAAGCGGTTTTTATACTTGTATACAATGTGTTTTTGTCCTACCACTGTTTTATTCTCCTATCTGATAAATATATATTTGCACATGTAATCATTTATCTTGTATATAAGTTAGATTGTGTAGTGTGTTGTAGATCATAGAAGACTACTCAATTGGTTGACCTGACAATATATGGTGACACAGATTAGAAGATCATGTACGCGAGCAATATTCAAAGCGTGGCTCAAGTACGCAGGATTGATTATGTTAGTCCGAAGACGAGTAACAGGTGTAGAGGGGGGGGGTGAATACACCTGAGTCCAAGTTTTTCCTCAAACGCGAAGGTCAGTTTTGTATTGAGTTTGCTACTGAATGGGATCAGTTGCCAGTTAAGCCTTCTGATCGCGGGGCAGAGTGATTCAATGACTGAACTCTTTCTACTGATTGATGTCAGTACTGAGAAATTCAGTAGATGAATATTGTGCGAAATAGTATAGACCCATTTTAGTTCGTCTCTTTGAAAAACGTTTTATGCAAACGAAATCAGTTTTGGCTAGTGCAGTTTGCAAACAGTTGAAACACAGATGCAATAAAATAGTAAATAACACGAGCAATTTTTAACGTAGTTCGGATACGCAAGATCCTACATCCACGGTCCTGCTGAACAGGAGGTCTTGTTGATTTATCTGAGCAAGCTTCAGCAAGGTTTCTGTGCACTGGACAGAACCTTCTAAGCTATAATCCTTAGCGACGTTACAAATCAAACCGAAGTTTGAAGGTTTTGTCTCCAACAATGAAGGAGTTCTTACAATAAGAACGTTTCACTAAAAGTGAACTCCTTCGAAAGTTCTAAACCTAAGATCTAACAATGTTGGCTTAGAAAAGAGATCGAGGAACAACTCTAGAGAGAAGAACTATTAGGATATTTCTGGGGTTTCTAGTCCTTCGCTGGATGTAACAATGAGTTTGCTAGAGTCCTTGAGAATGTATTCGTGAGCTTCTTGCGATTCTGTTCCCGTTGGTCTGTTGTAGACTTTGGTGTGGTTAGCACATTTCTTCAATGTAGACGATATCTTTATATAGTTGTGACCCATGCATAGATCCGTTGGAGAGGACCATACCACATGTCACAAGATTCTAAGGAAAACGGCTAATATAATTTTGAATATCGCAGCTGAGTGGTTGGCTTTATGTGCGTGAGAGTAGCTTTTGTGTCAGAGCAGATAAGCTTCGCTTGCTTCTCATTGGTCGAGGTATGGCGGTAGGTGAGACTTGTCAGACATTAGTCTTCTAGCTGAGTTGACTTCCTCTGAACCTTGAACATAAGTATCCTCTGCTAACATCCAACTGATAAAGGTCATTCTGTCGATTTTCCTCGTACTGTCTGCAACTGAGTCGCAGTTCTATTCAGTAGATCAAGGCTGATCCTACTGAGTCTTCTTTCTGAGTCGGCTGAAGAGTGGTCTTCTACTGAGTGCTTCCAGCTGATGACTCGAAGACAAACACTGAGCTCATACAGAGCTCTACTGAACCTATGACAAACGTGGGGTTCTGCAACCTTAACTTCTCTACTGAAGTTCAGTCCAACAATTTACCCCTTGCAGGACTTAGACAAAATAATCTAGAAAGATCAACGCAGGTCTAGCCTATTACATTATTTCGATTCATCACACACTCAAGGGTAAGGACAGGGGTTTTGGGATCTTCAATTCCTCATAATAATTGCTCAGTATCCATAATGTATCTTACGCAGAGGTGCTGATGAAGGAATAATTTAGGTTAGGAACGCTACCTTCCTCCTTCGTATGTTGTCGCGGCTTTGTTGCTCCTATGTTAGATCTTCTGATCCCGGCATTTTTCTTCCTCTGGGTGGTCAGAGAACTGAAGAAAATAAAATTTATCATCTCTCTCTCTTACACGCTGCGTGCGTGAGTTATGTTATGTGTGTGTAATCTGTTTCTGAACAGAATACTGATATATATATATATATATATATAGGCTTCAAAAGCCAATATAATATTAATATATTTGTAACCCATTAATTTAATTATATTTCTAATGGGCTTCCACATAACCAGCCCATAATATAATTAATTAATTTACTGGGCTACTAATATTTATCAATTACTTGACCCAACCAATTAATTCCAGATAAATAACATTATTAAATAATGTAAAAATACATTAATCCATTAATAATGATTTCTGAGAGACAATAAATAACCAGACAACTAATTGGGCCAGATCAGGGATCCAATACAAGAAATAAAGTTGGGCCTCAAATTAATTAATTATCTATGCTCAGCCCAGAGCAAAATTAATTAATAAACACAGATTCATTCCACTAGAGAATTCGTGCTGACTTACCCCTTTATCCCAAATTGAGCAAGGGCTTGTATTTTAGACTTAATCGATCTCCGTATTTAAGATAGAAATATCTGTTAATTAATTAAGCTCACTGACAGCTTAAATTAATTAACATCTTATATTCCTGAGTAGTACCACTCGACCTTATTAACACACCTGAACTTAATCAACCGGTCGGGTTTAGTGTGCTAATCCTTTCGAGTTCCTCAGGGGATATTATCAACCCATTTTACTAGGATACGGATGCATGATACAGACAACCAGCCTGAGCCACAAATAACTACTAACACCCAAGATACGTAGATCCGGTCGCGATGACGTTCACCATAGTAGGTCAAAGTGATAGATAGCCAAATGCACTCAGCTAAAGTCTTACCAAGCTTAAGACCAGTAAAGTCACCGAGATCTTGGTTTTCCACTAAGGTCAGTTAGGAAAACACATCTCACTGTGATCCGTCAATACACCACCTTAAGTGTACCAATAAAGACAAGCAGTTAAGACAAGTCACTTCTTATCTAAAAACTGCAGCTTAAACCGACAACTTATCCTTAAGTTGTCTCAACTGTGATAACTGTTTATATCTTGTCAGTTCAACCAATTTGTGTTGTCTTCTCTGATACCCGACACACCACACAAATCTAACTTTTATACAAGATAAAGGATAACATCTGCAAATATACATATTTATCAGATAGGAGAATAAAACAGTGGTAAGGACAAAAACACATTGTATACAAGCATAAAAAGTGCTTCCAGTATACAAAATCCCAACAACTGAATCATCTCCCAATATGTCATGGATGGATTTATTTATTCGATGAAAAAATAGAAGAAGGTATTGATTTCCGGCAAGAATCCATTCACTGTGGTCGGAATCAGTACATTTCCAAGTCTAGGGTTTGAAATCATGTGAACGGAATGAAAGAATGGGCGGCAGAGGTGGAACGAATGGCGGCTTGGTTCTGCGGTGGAAATGTCGTTGCATCGAAAGATTATGGCTGACATTAGCCCTAGGGCTAACGTGGTGAGATGACGAGGCGTCCACACAGTGATACATGGCGACACTTGGCAGATTTCTTCATCGACAAGTTTCAAAGTTTGCAGATCTGTAATTTGCTCGGGCTTTATAATAGATAGGATCTATGTGTATTTAAGTCCAATGAAGACTTTTTAATTATGTCGTGGATGGATTTATTTATTATTAGGCTAAAACATGCAATATCAGTTTAATTGCGCTTAGAATAGCATGATATTATGATTTAAATCCAGCTTTTTAGGAGCATGCTAATTTTCTTGCGAGCATGATTTATTATGTGCGCTTAGAATAGCATATTTTAGGAAATTATGTGTTTTTTGAGCATGTTTCCGGAACCGTTTGAATAAAAGGATTAAGAAAGTTTTTAAATTTAAATATTTATTTGGGTTCCATTAAATTGGATATTAAATATTTAATCGAGCCTCCATTAATTGGACTCTACATGAAAGCAGTTCAATTATATAAGTAAACGTCCACCTGCGTGGCTTGCTTATATGTTTTGAACATCCAGTTTTGTGAAATGAGCTTTCAAAAATAATATTTAAGTATTATTGAGTAGTGGGAGTGAAGCCGTAAAAGTCCACCTGCGTGGCTTACGTGCCTAGTAAACACGAGTGCTCTAGAAGATAAAAATTAAAACATAGCTAATTAAATCAAATTGAATGCGGCATAGTTCTCGTTCGAGAATCTGTTTTAAATTTGGTCAAATTAATGGTCAATGCTTAGGTGTCACCGCGGATACAATTCACTTCCCTCGAAGTTCATTCCCGCATTTTAATTTTAATAGTGACATTGTCCATAATATCAAACTATTAATTTTATTCGTCTGAAGAACCTAGGCGTGGATTGGAATTAAAGAGCTAAGTAAATAGTTTGGTCTAGGGTTATGCTGGTAAAAGTCCACCTGCGTGGTTTACGAGTAAAATTCCTATAGTTGTTCGAGGTTCTTAATGTCATTGGTTTATCAAAAGGTTATAATGACATTAATTTTGAATTATATGCGAATATAAGTTTTTACATGAGACTATTTATTTAATATTCAGATATGTCTAATTATTTAATTATGTTCCATCAATTCGATCTCACTAATCTGAGAACCCGCTAACGGGTTCTCGAAAACTTAAATAGTGGAAGAGAAATCTTACCCTCCCAAAGGACACTTTGTCAAAGTCCTATAAGAACACCTGTTTTAACGTCGCTATGACTAAGAGAGAGTATGTTCTTTACTCAATGCTTTGGTAGCGGTTGAGGGGGTTATCGGAAAGGACAAAGGTGCTCAAGCTTTTAACACCACTAGTAGCTCAAGGAATCCTCCGAAAGGTGAAAACCATGAAAAGAGCAACAAGGGTGGTAAGGTTAAAAGGAGTAGTGGGAGTAGGAAGACGAGTCCTACCGACGGCTTTGAAGAGCCAATAGGGAAGGGAAAGTTCTTCAAGTGTAGTAATGAAAGGTTCCTTTGATGTTGTAAATAATCATTTTGGATGTTTCCATGTGACTCAGTTTGGGGTTAGCCTGATATCGAGCACAGACCCCCAACTGCAAACATAATATTAGGTCTGCTAGCCGTGAGATAGAGGAGAGAACCAATAATTCCTTTATAATCAGTCTGATTAACTGGAGTTCTGTTAATATCATGTTCCATCTTCCAATTTGTATTCACGGGTATCCGAACTGACTTGATGTTAATCAAGCCAAACTTGGTTATTAAAATCCCTAGCATATTTGGCATGATTTATAAAAATCCCTTCAGCAGATTGTTTAACTTGAAGACCAAGAAAATAGTTCATTTCACCCATCATGGACATTTCAGACTAACTTGTCATCATAGATTCGAATTCCTTGCATAAGTTTTGATCAGTAGATCCGAAGATAATATCATCAAGGTAGATTTGAACTAGAAGAAGATGATTGTTTTGGATCAGTCGAATTAAGGTCCAGTCGACTGTTCCTTTCTGAGATTCTTTTTTTGATAGAAATGTTGATAATGTATCATACCAGGCACGAGGTGCCTGTTTCAATCCATAGAGAGCTTTTCTTCAGTCGATAAAACTTGATTACCCTGAATCAGACCCGGAGGATGGTCAACATGACATTCATATGATAAACCTTGAACTTCTGATAAGCTGCAAAAGCCATAAATAATCTAACAGCTTCCAATGGAGGTACTGGTGCGAAGGTTTCATCATAGTCGATTCCTTCAGACTAGCAACCTCCTTTGGCTACTAGTCTGGCCTTATTTCTGACAGTGACGATGTTCTCATCTCGCTTTCTCTTGAAAACTCATTTTGTTCCAATAATAGCACGATGGGTTGGTATGTCCACCAGTTCTCATACTTTGTTGCTTTCAAATTGATTCAGCTCCTTCTGCACAGCATTAACCTAATTTGCATCATTTAGTGCTTCTTCAATAGTCTTGGGTTCTTCCATGGATAAATAACAGGAGATCATTGTGTGATTAATCTGATTTCGAGTTTTAACTCTGGTGGATGGATCTCTAATAATTTCCTCTTGCTGATGACTGTCTTTCGAGGTTTTATTCTTTCTCCTGACATGTTCATTATTGGTTGGATTAGTATCAGATTGGATGTTAGGTTGAGACAGAATAGAGGGTATAGAATCTGAAATGACTGAGTCATTTTCAGGGTTGTTAGTTTTAAGATCATTAGATGTTCCCCCTGAATTTGTGACAATAGTTGCAGTCTCAATTACCACTGGGGTTTCTTCATCAACTGTTGTTACCTAACATTGAGTCTCTTCGATAGACTCAATTTCATCTTTTGACGGGCTTTGAGGTTGAGGTTCATTTACCTCTAATTCTTCATCTTCGTCCCACGTCAGGTTTGGTAGTATAGTCTTACTATTCTTGTTGGTCAGTTTAGGTTCTCCTTTTGTTCGTCGGTTTCTTCTGGGTTTGGGATCTTATCATATTTCATGTGCTCATTACTAAATTCATTAAAAACAACATGAGGTGTTTCCTCAATACAAAGTGTTCTACAGTTAAAGACTCTAAAAGCTTTGCTAACTAAGGAGTATCCTAAGAAAACTCCAGAATCATACTTGCTTTCAGAAGCTTTCACCTGGTCTTTCCCATTGTTATGAATGAAACACTGACAACCAAAAATATGAAAATAAGAGGTATAAGGTTTTCTCTCATACCATAGTTCATATGGTGTGCATTGTTGTAGTCGAGTCAGAATGAATCTATTTTGAGTGTAGCAGGTTGTTGTAGTTGCTTCAGCCCAGAATTTATGTGGAACATTAGATTCAGCCATCATGGATCTAACTGCTTCCTTTAAGGTGCGGTTCCTCCTTTCAGCAAGTCCATTCTGCTCAGGAGTCCTAGGAGCTGAAGTTTCATGTTTGATTCCATGATCCTTCAGATAGTCAATGATCGATGTGTGAGTTTATGAATTCAGTTCCTCAGTCAGATCCTATCTTTTTTATCTTTACATCCTTTTTTCAGTACTCAGCTTAGTGAGTAGCTCAGACAACTTTCTTCTTGACATCTTTCTTCTTGTGTAGAAATATAACCTAAGTGTATCTTGAGTAGTCATCAACCACCACCATGGTATATTTGCTGCATCCAATACTAATTGGATTTATAGGTCCAAATAGATCCATATGTAGTAGTTCCAATATTCTATTTATAGAGGGAACTTCTTTATCATTGTGTGTGGATCTGTCTGTTTCCCTTTGAGGCAGGCTTCGTATTCCTTTTCTTTGTTGTAGACTTCATTATGCATATCTCTAACGAGGGATTTTCTAGCAAGTTTATTTAGGGCCTTGAAGTTCAGGTGGTCCTGTCGTTTGTGTCATAGCCATCTTAGATCTGAGTTACAAGACATGTGTCAAGTTGATAGTTTGACCAATCAGCTACATAAATGCCTTGTTTCGTGTAACCTGATAACACAACATTTCTAGTAGACTTGTCTAATACGTTTGCATAGCCAGAATCAAATAAAGTTTGATGATTGTTATCACAAAATTGCCTAAATGAAAGTAAATTATAACTAAGTCCTTTGACATAAGAAACCTTTGGTACTGAAACAGTTCTAGAATTCAGTGTACCGTAGCCTTTAGTTTGTCCAGAGAAATTTTCTCCAAAAATGACTTGTGATCCCATCTTCTCTTCATAGTCAGTCAGGATATCCTTCATGTAATTCATGTGCTTGGAGTATCCATTGTCCATATACCTGATATTTTTTTTCAAAACATCGATTGCTTGTTGGGTAAGCTTTTGCACCTGTAAATAAAATAGGTTAAGGTACCCTTTATGTTTCATATGGGTCCTAACAGGTTAGTTCTTCTAAACCCAAACTTATATGATGACCATAATAGTCTCAGATGAGCTAATCTTCTTTCCCTTCCTATTAGTGAAGATCATCTTCTGACTTTGTTTGTTCTTAGGAACAGATGTGAACTTGTTGGCTGGTTTCTCTAGGTGCAGACAAGAAGTTGGTGTCCTTCGAGTTGACGTCTTATCCCGATTGTTGTATGGGATCTAAAATCCAGACTGGGTCTTAAGTTCACTCTGACTTTTCTTCAGTGTGTGACTTGAACTTGCTTTTTCATAGAACACCTGTTCTGATTCCTTTCCTTTGCCCTTATCACTTGTCTTTGCTGACATCTTAGTTTCTTCAGTGGCTCTTGTGAATTTGACTTGTAGATAGGCGTGAGTGATCTTGGAACCATTCTGAGATCTCTTATACACTTTTCCATCAGTCTGAACGTCATATCCAATTCCTTCTCTATCTCCATGATGTCTTTGGTGTTGCAATATCTGATCAAACAATTTTTGTGCATCATCATATTTGTCTGTTAAAGTTCTTCGATCGCGTTCTGACTTCAACAGCTTGTCCTGATTTTTCTGGAGGTTGGAATACTTCAGCTTGAGATCTTTCAGTTTCAGTTCTTCAATTAGAGTTGTCATCTTTGCTTCATGTTTGCCAGACTCATATTTTTGTTCTTTCAGTTCTTCAGTCAGTTTCTTGATGAGCTGATCCTTGTCAATCTGATCTAGTATGGAGTTATCCTTCAGCTTCTAATAATTATCTCATTTTGTTTGCTGAGGATTATAAAGACTCTCTCCAGACTCTTGTGGCTTTCAAGCAGTTCGTCATATGCAGCTTGGAGTTCGAGGTCTTGTGCAACTGAACTATAGTCTTGTGTGTACTGTGTGGAAGAATTTATAGAATAGGAATCAGAATTTACGTCGACTTCGTCGTTGGCCATCAGACAGATCTCTGTTCTGATGTAGAGTCTGAGCCGGGTTCAGTTTTAGCATACAAGGCGAGATATCCTTCATCAGCATCAGATTCACTAAACATTTCTTCGCTCTTCTTTTCTTCTTCAGACTCGTAGTCAGATGAGGATGAGCACGATGTGCCATTCTCAACAATGAATGCCTTTTGTTCCTTGAGGAATTTATCTCGCTTGGCTCTAAGTTCAACACGTTCCTTGTGGAAGATGATCTGTCATGTTTCTCCTTTCTGACTTCACCTTCTCTTTTGTGTTCCTTTCCACTGCGAGAGGACTTTGAGTAGTATTACGATTTGTTCTTCCTCTTCTTGAATTACCTGCAAGAAGAACAAATTCTTTCAATGATTCTTCATGTGACCATTCATCAGGATTTTCACATTTTTCAGAATCTTTGAAGGCAATCATCTTTGAGTTATCTTTCTTCTTCTTAGAAATGCCAGGTCGCTCAATTTCGATCTCAACTGCCTTCAGGTTGGAGAACAAGGACTTAGGTGATTGTGTGCTGAACTCCTCAGATCGTTGGACGGTATAAGTAATGTGTTTCCATTCCTCCTTGGGTAACCCCTGAATGATCTTCTCATTTAGCTCCTTCTTTGAGAAGGTCTTTCCTAGAGCGTTGATCTCATTCATCAGGTTCGTGAACCGAATGTGCATATCTTCAATCTGCTCTCCATCCTGCAAAATAAAGTTATCAATTTTATGTATGGCTCCTTCGCTCAATTTCTTAAGCGTGTCCCACATCTCCTTTGTTGTCTTGCATGTTCTGACCCTTCCAAGGTCTCCATCACTCAAACTCAGTAGGATCTGATTTCTAGCCACTTTGTCCAAGTTATTGATCTTTCTTTCTTCAGCATTGAGCTGAACTTTAGCTTTGGGGACTTCGTCGCCAGTGACGGTAGATTTCCCTCTCTTAGAGTCAATTTGTAGCGTACGTATGCATCGAACAGTGATAACAATGGGACCATCAGTGATAACATCCCACATGCAGTCGTGAATGGAGGATAAGTGAGACTCCATTCTCAGGCTCCAGATATCGTAAGTAGCGATAGAGAATATAGGCATTCCAGACTTTGCTAACTATTCTGCCATAATGAATAATAGTGAGAAGTTGAGGTACAAAATGATAGAATATGCAGAAAAGCGAAAAAGGATCTGATCAAGTTGACCATATAAACAGAAACAACAGTCGATTTCACCACTGCTCTGATACCAATTGTTGGTCCCGGTACGATTTCAGGTGTATGGGGGATGGGGGGAATGCACTTTGATGCCAAACTTTGCTTTTTCAGACCAGAGAAAGACTAATTGAGTATGAGTCGGTCAGTAAATGCAGAATATGTTAGGCCCTTATGAGAAACACTTCTCAATACAACAGTTAAGTTGATAAAGATGATGAATAGTAAGTTGAAAATAATGTATGAAACAGTAGGAGACACCGAGTTTTATAGTGGTTCAGATTCACAAGATCACATGTCCACTTTTCTGCTTCCAACAGAAAACCACTAAGGATACTCGAAGACTGTCGAGTACAAATCGATTACAAACAAACAATCAAACTATCTATCTATCAAACCACTTCTATCGAGAATATCAGGCTGAGTTTGAGATTGTTCAACTATCAAGAGTATGAAACACTCTTGACTCCAAGCTTATGATGTATATGAGATAACACTTTGAGTATGAACATAAGGGAATTTCTAAGCAATGAAAACTAAGGTTTGTGTTATGCATTTGAGAGTAGTATTCTTGAGCTCATGAAATTCTAGTAATCTTTCGAATGAGAGATCTTCTGCTATTTATAAATGAGCTAAGAAGAGATCTGTTGAACAAACATACACTTCCTATTGGCTCCATGTTGACAACGGTCTTCTGCATTGAATGCATGGACATGTGTCACGCTCCGCTTGAGTACTGAGGTATTGTTTTGTTCCCTTTGACTATTGCTTACATGGCGGTCGGTATAGGTCAATGTTGATTTGGTACTTGTCTTTTCCTCCGTTAACCATCTTCTTTGAAGTTCGGCCTCGTACCTCATACTGTCTTGATATTTGAAGTCTTCAATTCAAACTGGAGAAGAATCTGATTTGTCGATTAGTTCAGGCTGGATGAGTCAACTTGTCAAAGTTGGACTTAGCAAATTCAACTAGCCGAACGATTTCAACCTGAACTAACCTAAACTAAGAAACTATCATCTTGGCTATACAAAAACAGGTTGGAAAACATCTAACAAATTACATAAGATTGGTTCATCTATCAAAAGGGGTTTGGATCATTCAAAACTTATATTATTACCCAGTAGTTATTCTGTTACAATTTCTTTAGGATTTGTATGAATTGAGGGGTAGAATTGCAAACATTTTATTTGCACATAACTTATTTGCAGATTCTACAGTAAAAACTCATCTCAACTAGTTACTATACAACGACAGCAAAGAAATGAGTTTTGCAGTTTTTTTGCAGGTTGGTTGGACCAATTCTCCAACTGCAAAACTCAAAATGTCTAATAGAGGAGGTTCATCACATTGTATAGTAATTTATTATCATCTTATAACAATCAAACTGATAAAAATCTCAATTTATCGAATCCGATATGTGTCACATATTATGATATAGCATGACACTCTCATGAAATTCTACATAAAATAAATACACCAATAATATATTTTAAATAGTTGCAATTTATACATTGGATCTGAGTTATACATGAATTTTATAAATTCATTTCGCCTATTTATTTATTTTAAATTTATTATTTCTATTTTACTTAAGTTATATAAATTGGTATTAGTTTATCGAATATTATTTTAGTCTCTTAACTCAAGTCGCAACCGAAAGAAATTATACATAAGCGAGGTTATTACTCTATCGAACATTACTTTATTGAGGTTTAACTGTATATATATATAGGAGGAGGTTCGAAGGTGAACAGTCATTTAGAATGTGAACGTGTGAACAAATCTAGGCCTTTGATCTAGTGGATTTGACGGTTTATTTTTCTTATTTAATTAAAAAATGCCGAATTGCACTTATAATGTATTTCTATTGCACTTAAAGACTAATTAAGTAATTTTACATTTAATTATAGATATTCATAACTGCAATCTATATACTTTATTTTTGCTAATACTCTTACTCATATTTCTCTATACATTTCACAGCTGTTTAGACTGCACTTTTAATTTGATTTGGACTGCACTTTGTAAATGTAGGAGATGGATTTTGAATTAAAATGAACTGCACTTTAAATTGATTTGGACTGCATTTTGAATTATTGTGGACTGCAATTTGAATTATTATATGCTGCAATTTGAAAAATTAGGAGATGGATTTTTAATTTATTTGGAATGTAATTTGGATGATTATAGGATGCACATTGAAAAGTTTCTACTATCTGTTGAAAAATTAGGAGATGCACTTAGACATGATATGGACCGTACTTTGAATAATCATGAACTGCACTTTTAATTGATTTGGAATGCACTTTGAAAAGATATGAGATGCACTTTGAATTAAAAATGCACCTGAATTATTGTGGACTGCATTTTGAATTGATTTGGACTGCACTTTGAATTATTATGCGACGCAGTTCGAATTAAAATGAACTGCACTTTGAATTATGCCGGGGGTTTTCATGGGTGAAGATGAAAGATTTTGGTTTTGAACAAAAAATATTGATCTCGTGGCGTTGGAATTTTGTTTGGTCGTTTATTAAGGGTTTCGTTTGATTTGTGGGATTGTTTCTAGGATAGTTTCTAGTTTTCAATAAGATAAGATTAAAAGTAGTGGAATTAGGCGGTTACATTAAAATATGTCAATTATGCCCTTAAGTGCAATTGATTTGTGGGAAAAGAGCATTAAACCCCCCAAACTAATGCACTATGTGTAATATGTCCCCCAAACTATTAAGTTCGGTAGTTAATCCCCATAAATTTTTAATAATGTGCAACATACCCCTGAACGTGGATTCTATCACTCACCATTCACCATCTCTTACCCTTATATTTCATGCAGTTTCAAATCATCACTTTCCCTTTCATTTCTGCAACCCAAATCCAAGTAGAATATTGGCGATGCAAATGGAAGAAGTGTAGAAGCAATTGGCAGTGTTGAGTTACCCAAGAGGCGAGAGGTAATGCGCTAGTTCAGTTGGTCCTCTTTGCCGGCATGGAACGCTACGCCATTCTTAAGTGGCTCCTCTTCAAGTGTGGAAACTTTGTCGTTCGTTTGGAATTTTATTGTAGAGAATGGTTTTTGGCTACTTTTAATTGTTTTTACAGATTGTTGCGTGATAAATCTCATTTTTAGCAGCTGAATCTACAAGTTGATATTGTAGATCGAGATGAAGAAACCTTCAAGATACGATGTAGTTATTGTATCCAGATTGAGAGTTTCGCCCTTTTTATGTTAAATTTGAAGACTTTGATTTCCAAATTGAATGAGTTTAAGAGTTTCAGGATACGCTTTTTTTTTAGTTAAATAATGGAAATCTTGTTGGGATTTTGTATACTAGAAGCAAATTTTATGCTTGTATACAATGTGTTTTGTCCTTACCACTATTTTATTCTCCTATCTGATAAATATATATTTACACACGTAATCATTTATCTTGTATAAAAGTTAGATTTGTGTAGTGTGTCGGGTATCACAAAAGACTACAAAAATTGGTTGAACTGACAAGATATAAACAGTTATCACAGCTGAGACAACTTAATGATAAATTGTCGGTTTAAATTGTTGTTTAGATAAGAAGTGATTTGTCTTGGCTACTTGTCTTTACTGGTATACTTAGGTGGTGTATTAATGGATCAAAGTGAGATGTTTTCTCCTGAGTGACTTTATTGGAGAATCAAGATCTCGGTGACTTAGCTCGTCTTAAGCTTGGTAAGACTTCAGCTAAGTGCATTTGGTTATCTATCACTTTGACCTAATATGGTGAACGTCATCGTGGATCTACGTATCTTGGGTGTTAGTAGTCATTTGTTGCTCAGGCTAGTTGTCTATATCCTGCAAACGTATCCCTGTTAATTGGGTTGATAATATCCTCTGAGGAACTCGTACGGATTAGCACACTAAACCCGATCGGTTGATTAAGTTCAGGTGTGTTAATAAGGTCGAGCGGTACTACTCAGGAATATAATAAAATGTTAATTAATTTAAGTTGTCAGTGATCTAATTAATTAACAGGCTCAAGTTGGGATAAAGGAGTAAGTCAGCACGGATTCTCTAGTGGAATGAATTTGTGTTTATTAATTAATTCTGCTATGGGTTGTGCATAGATAATTAATTAATTTGAGGTCCGGCTTTATTTCTTGTATTAGATCCGTGGTCTGGCCCAATTAGCTGCCCATTATTTATTATGCTCTCTTCGCAAATTATTATTAATAGATTAATGTATTTATACATTATTTAATAATATGGAAACTATTTATCTGGATTTAATTGGCTGGCCTATTAATTGATAAATAGGTGGCCCAGTTATTATTAATTATGTTATGGGCTGATATTAATTTATTGGAAGTCCATTAGCAATATAATTACTAATGGGCCACAATTATAATATAATGTTATATAACATTATATTGTAAGATATAATACACGTTCAATTTACAATTAATCATTCACGCAATTCATTCGAGAATATGAGAATGTGAAACGTGAGAGAAAAACAGTTTCATTTATTTTCTTCAGATCTCTGTCCACGAGGAGGAAGGAAAGGGTCGGGACACAGTCCAGAAGCTCCAAACACGAGCAACAATCAAAGTTGTAATAACATACGTGGAGGAAGGTAAATTACTTCATCTTCCATTCTAACAAATCTCATTTAGAATCTATATCCATGGTGGAGCATCTACAACCCTCATCTTCAACTAATGCCCCCTAGTTTGGTGGTTGTGCTTTGGTGGGCATTTTTGTTCTGTTGGCTTCTCTCTTTACGTGAGGAACTAACGGTGATTGATAGAATTTGAACCTAGGGGGTATACCACAACTTGTTAGATAGTTTGGGGGCGGATTACCAAACTTAATAGTTCAGAGAGCATAGAGCACATAGTGCAATAGGTGGGGGGTAGGGTGGGGGTTGAAGGAAATATTGGGGGAAGAATCAATTACCTTCCTCCGCATATGTTGTTGCAGCTCTGATTGTTGCTCGTGTTCAGATCTTCTGATCTGTGTCCCGGCCCTTCCACTCCTCCGTGTGGACAGAGATATGAGAGGAATTAATTAACTGCTCTCACACACACATTCTTTTGGCATTAATAATGAAGAATGAATAATCTGTTTCCTGAACGTGTGTATTTAAAATATAATGTATATAACATTATATTATAATTGTGGCCCATTAGTAATTATATTGCTAATGGGCATCCAATAAATTAATATTCAGCCCATAATATAATTAATAATAACTGTGTCACTTAATTATCAATTAATTGGCCCAGCCAATACATTAATCTATTAATAATAATTTCCGAAAGAATAGAATAAATACTGGACAGCTAATTGGGCCAAACTGGGGATCCAATACAAGAAATAAAGTCGGGCCTCAAATTAATTAATTATCTATGCTCAGCCAGAGCAAAATAAATTAATAAACACAGATTCATTCCACTAGAGAATTTGTGCTGACTTACCCCTTTATCCCAACTTGAGCATGGGCTTGTATTTTAGACTTAATCGATCCCCGTATTTAAGATAGAAATATCCGTTAATTAATTAAGCTCGCTGACAGCTTAAATTAATTAACTCTTATATATTCCTGAGAACTCGACCTTATTAACAGACCTAAACCTAATCAACCGGCTGGGTTTAGTGTGCTAATCCTTTCGAGTTCCTCAGGGGATATTATCAACCCATTTTACTAGGATACGGTTGCAAGATACAGACAACCAGCCTGAGCCACAAATAACTACTAACACCTATGATACGTAGATCCGGTCGCGATGACGTTCACCATAGTAGGTCAAAGTTATAGATAGCCAAATGCGCTCAGCTGAAGTCTTACCAAGCTTAAGACCAGCTAAGTCACCGAGATCTTGGTTCTCCACTAAGGTCAGTTAGGAGAACACATCTCACTATGATCCATCAATACACCACCTTAAGTGTACCAGTAAAGGCAAGCAGCCAAGACAAGCCACTTCTTATCTAAAGTGCAGCTTAAACCGACAACTTATCCTTAAGTTGTCTCAGTTGTGATAACTGTTTATATCTTGTCAGTTCAACCAATTTGTGTAGTCTTCTGTGATACCCGACACACTACACAAATTTAACTTTTATACAAGATAAAGGATTACATGTGCAAATATATATTTATCCGATAGGAGAATAAAATAGTGGTAAGGATAAAACACATTATATACAAGCATAAAATTTGCTTCCAGTATACAAAATCCCAACAGGCGTGGGGGTGGGGGGTTGTTAATGTCATTTTTCCTTGATTTGTCATATAAGTGCAATTCGTTATTTTTAATCACAAATTAAATCTAGATCGTTCATCAACATTAGATGGTTAGAATTTGTTTACACGTTCACATTCTAAAATGATGTTCTTACCTGAACCAAGTCATATATAAATAGGGAGTGGATCATGTGAGAACCCACATTTAACGTGAGAACTAAGAATCATGCATAATCCTTATGTTTTTACGCAAAAAACATGTAATTTTACATTATGCACAATCCTTATATGTTTTATGCAGAAAACAAAAGTACAAAATTACATATTTTTTGCATAAAATATATAAGGATTGTGCATAAAACATATAAGATTATGTTGGTTCCTAGTTCTCACGTTAAATGTGGTTCTCACTAGATTCACACTCATAATATATGTGGGAGGTTCAAATGTGAACAACTTGTTAGTGTATGAACGTGTGAACAAATCTATTCCTTCGATCTTATGGATTGGATGGTCAGATTTTATTTTTTAATTTAAATTACCTAATTGCATTTACCATGCACTTATAAAACTTACGAACTGCACTTATATTTGTTAGAAACTGCACTTATAATACTTACGAAGTGCACTTACAATACTTGTATTTGGTGATTATACTAGTACTTTGTGAATATATTTTACCCTGCATGGGAATGATAAACCTTAGGGCGCATACCTAGCATTTCCAAACCCCCTCCGATTGCTTGCAAATTGCTCTTTTACGAACTGATTCATTGGTGAAGAGATGAAAATCTCTGGATTTTGAACAAAAAAATAGTGATATTGTGACGTATGAATATATGGGAAGATTTGATTAGTGGTGATTTTTTTGAATAGATTTGTGTTTACAACTAGATTGGTGGAAGTATGCGGTTTAAAAAATCTTATCAATTATAAAAACATGTCAATTTATCCTTAAGTGCGATTGATTATTCTTTAAAGTGCAATTCACTATTTTATAACTCAAGTTAAATCTAAATCGTCTAGTAATTAAATTAGATGATCATGATTTATTTTTATTTTCACACGCTAGGAGAGTGCTCTCACGTGAACCAATCCTTATATCATATAGGGTATAAATCTGGTGAAAACCCCCTTTAACGTAAAAATTACAAACTATGCATAATACTTATATATTTTATGCATAATCCTTATATATTTTATCTAAAAAAATCTATAATTTTATACTTGTGTCTTCTACATAAAACATAAAATGATTATACATAAAATAAAATTACTGACTTTTTTGCATAAAAAACATAAAGATTCTATATAAAATATATAATAATTATCCATTGTTCTTAATTCTCACGTTAAATGTAGGTTCTCACATAATCCACACTCATACAACGTATCATTTTTTTTAAAAAGCACGGTGACCCATATCCATGTCGTGTTCCATGTCCCGCAGTTGAGCAATCGTCAAAAGCTGAGACATGTCTGGCGTGTAGTAGTGAATGCTGGGCAAAACATATTACTTCCTTCATTTCCCAGAAATCACACTACCCGCCCCTTTTGTTTGGTAAACCTGAATCCCACAAAGCATACTGACATGGCTAAAAATGTTACAAGTATGAGTTCAACCCCATCATAGGTTCTTAGAAAGGCTTCCACATAACTAAAAGTAAACCAATGTATTCAGATATAGAAATGACCAAAACCAACATGCAACTCCTCTTTATCAGATACTTGTTCCTAATTGAATCTCTACACAAATCATCCGCATGCTACTAACAATTGTATTTTTCTTGATTACCCTTCATAACAATCACCTCCACTTCTCATACATTAACTCACCCACCTCCGGATTTAAGCGTATTACTCAAACTGTATAAATTATCAAAACAACCATGCACAAGATATCAAAAAACAATCACAAGGCATACATAACGGTTGTACAGATCGACATTCATGCTAGTTGTTAATAGAGCTTTACCAGTCCAAGCCCTCGAAAAGGCCTTCTCCTTTTATAGCAGAAGTTTTAAAAATAGACCATTGCCGGATCTTAATCTTGTGCAGTTCCAAGGCTTCAGTAATTGCAGCATCATCAAGTGCCCCAGGAAGATCCTGACAGACATGCATTTTCAGTGGTAAATATATAATAGTCGACAAATCTTAAACATGTCACTTAGATACATGAGGTATAAGGAAGAAAAACCCAAACAGCATAAGGCTCAATTTAGAAAACCTGTTTATTTGCGAATAAGAGGACGCAAGCACCTTTAAGCTCCTCCTCCTGTAATAGGCCAAAACATGTGCAAACATCCGTTAGTAATGGATCTCAACAGAAGGAGACCTACAGATCCATAAAAGATGATAAAAGGTCTGTATCCCTTGCAAGCCCAGCACGATGTTTTGAACTCCATCAGTCCAAAAATATTTAGTCTAGTATTCTATTGTGAGTATGTCCCAATTACGTAGTCTCATTATATTTGGTGTTTTTATAGTTATTACAAACATGCCCTTCCATGTTCAAGGACAATAACATAGTATATCCAAGCTTTCATTAAATAAGCACACTAGAAGTTCAGATGAATATCTATTTTCCCAATGAATTCTCTAGGTCATGTACTAAAGTGGACTAAATATTGGGATTTGGGACAAATGGAGTAAATACTACTGTTATGAGAAAGAAGAGTCCAATATTTCTAATTCCTATTGAAATTTTCAGCCTCCAGACTACTGGAAGCATGACAGCTAAGACAGCATTTGCTGGCTTCCAAAGTGCAAGAGAACTCTTGTCAAGTAGAACTGAAAAAGAACTCCTGAATCCATGAACAGCAATCTAGTATCTCATAAACCATATGGACAACTGCATTTTGCATAGGATATACAAAAGCGTCAATCACCTCAAGTATTGCATGAAATTCTTCTTTTGCAATCACCAGCCTATCGGTGTCACTTGAATCAACAACATATATAACAGCTTGAGTGTTGGGGAAGTAGCACCTCCAGTATGGCCTGAAGTGCAAAAGCAATAAACCAAGTGCACAAAGGAGTGTCAGCTCTGTGTGACATTATCAAAAGCATCCTAATTCAAGGAACAAATCAAGACATATAAAAGCAAAGTTGACGATAATTCAGAAAAGACATGACTCTGATTCCGGAAATCGTCAGGATAAGTCAAGATTTACTGATGAAACACATTTCCAGAATACTAACTTTACTGAATGACAAAAATGATAATGGTTCATATTATTTTCTGCCTCTAGATGATGTGAACTGCTATATGATAGTGTAAAGATGTATTTGCTGATAAAAGTAGATCTACAAGACTAATAGAAAAATTAACATATCGACCAGTTTCACATCGGCGATAACGTAGGTTTATCTCGGGCTTCGTTGGTATTTGCTGATAATAGTAGATCTACAAGACTAATAGAAAAATTAACATATCGACCAGGGCATGAAGACGACAGCAAGGTTTATCTCAGGCTTCGTTGGTTTAGGAACAATAAAATGAAAGGAAATGGGACACAGGTGGGTCAGATAAGATAGGATTTAGTCAATGCTGATATCATCATTTCTTTTTTAGACATTTAAAATAGTAATAAATATGCGATGCACAGTAATCGATTTTTTCAAGTAAATGCAACCCATGCAAGTGATGCTAAATAGATTTATGAAAATGTTTATTCATCACTTTTTCACTTTATCGGGTATCAGGTTTTTCCCATAAATCTTATGTTTCATTCAACTAAGAGAACTGTAAGCTAAAAGTTTCCATATGGAAATTGAAAGAGAGAGAGATAGAGAGAGAGACAAATCCTTAGCTATATATAGAAGGCAAGATTAGATTAGGCAAACAAGCAGAAAGAGAGAGCCAAAACAGGTTACCTGATACTTGTCTGCCCTCCTGGCATAAGGAAAGAAAAAACAGTTAGCCATCATCATCAGAAAGACTTCTTGCATCACAATGAAATTTATGGTAGAGATATGTAAATAAGCATCTCTAACTATAATCCAAGCTTGTAGAATAGCCATAATTATTGGAATTAAAAAAAAAAAAGAACACTTAGCTATCAAAGGAAAGCAAAACATCAATTCCTAAAGCAGGAACAACAGAGCTAATGATATCCATATTCATAGATGACATGTCTGCGTTTGTGTTCAAACTGTAAACTGATTACTATGTTTGCTTTCCATACTTCAGAATCCGCGAACTTAATACTCTAACGCGTTTAACATATACAGTGACAGATTTCTAATTTTGGACTTAATCCAGCAACAAGTCATGAATTCTCGTGTTAGGAGAATAAAACGTTACTTGCATTCACTATTTCTTCAGATACTAAACATCCTTGTCAGTTGTCAAGCTGAAATTTTAAAAACAGCACCTAACGTGAACAGATTACCTAGATCCCAGACTTGAAACTTTATGTTGTTATACTGCACGGTTTCCACATTGAACCCTATAGCTGCAATCAGAAGAAGGGGGTAGAATGTCAATGGAATTAAGACAATTATGCTTAAATCTCCACAAATCCATCAACATCCAACCATTATAGATTCATTCAATTAAAAGTATTGACAATGGAAAATCGGATAGCTGCTTACTTGGAATTGTGGATACTACTTCACCCATCTGAAGTCGATCTGCCAAAACAAATAAATATGAACAATCAGGATATCGAACTGATCAGCGGAAAGGTGAACGAAAGGGGATTCGTACAGAGGATGGTTGTTTTCCCGGCATTGTCAAGACCGAGAACCAGGATCCGAGCTTCCCTGTTCCCGAACAGCGACGAAAACAGCCGCGTAAATACAATTCCCATTTCCTTGCTAATCTGAACAGACAGTTGAAGAATTTACCAACCCAACCGGGATAAATATATAGAACACCAAGATCAGATCGAAAAAAATCGCCGTACCCTCGAATCCTTCCTGAAAAAACAAAAACCACGAAGCAGCAGACACTAACTGAGCAAATTAGGGTTCCACCAGTTGGTTACGGTCGGAAAAAGTGAGGGTCTGCCACGGAAGAGAATTTTGGGGGTTGATTCGGGAACACGGAAAGATGGCGTTAAATTGTTTATTTCGAGAGAAAATCTTGAGTTTTTGGAGCGTGATTAATGCGGAAGAAAGTGAATTCGATTTTTCATAATAATTAATCTGGTTACGAATGAAGAATCCGGGAAAGCTCCATGTATTCGTACAGTAACAGTAGAGTATGAAGAGGAAGAATATGAATCATAAGAAAACGATGGGTTTATTTATCTATTGGTTAATAAAATCGGCGAAAATGGTAATTAAATAGTCCGCCGACATGCTCTAATTGTCCAGTAATCCTTTTTTGGTTGTTCCACTATAATTGTACATTTTCTTTTTTTAGTAAAATAATAGTACTTTATATTCCCTTCGTCCCATTGGAAGCGTCTTGTTTTCTATTTTGGGCTTCTCATTGGAAGCGTCTTATTTCTAAAAAAGGCAAGAATATGTGAACAAAATTTAACTATCCAAAAGTCAAACAATATACACCACACATTATCATTTTTTTAACATCTGTGCCCATTGGAGTATAATTTAGTGTACCCCACTAATTTATTACTCATTTACACAATCAACAATTTTTTAATCTCGAAAAAAACTTAACAATTAGAATTGGCCGAAGAGAGTATTCAATAGTTATTTACAGATAAAATTGGATTAAAAAAATATTGCTTCATGCGTATTATACCCCAAATTATTAAGTTGGAGAATAAAACTGAATCTTTTAATATTGTGCAAACTGAGAAGTAACATGGTTCAAAATCCGTTAGTCAACAAAATACGATTAGCATAAATAACCAGAAATGTTATTCAAAGTGTCAATTAGTAAACAAAAGTATCGATTATCTTGGAGGAGAGTGTCACATTCTTATAGAGTATCATTTGTAATAAATAAATATGTCAGTTGCAATGAATAAAAGTGTTATTTTATCTCATAGTGTTAATCACAGTGAAATAAAGTGTCAATTATAATTAAGAAACGTGTCACTTTTAATCCAATAATCATATGGAATCACAAAGTTACATCAAAGATGTTGACAACATAATAAGTATTATTCTCAAATAGTTTCATAATTTTTTAATGTCAAGTATATACACAAAATTAGCAAGTCAAACATCACAACTCAAATCAAATACATTAACTATCTACAATTCTACATACATATTCACTTGCTCGGGTGTTGGGATGAGATTCAGTATGATAAGATTTGAAGATCTCAAAACCCTAGCTAAGTGATGAACCTTGTATAATGTAATAGCTTAGTTGAGTTCAGCATGTTAGGGACTCAGTAGGCTAGCTAGAGTTCAATAACTGATAGAGTTCAGGAGATCATTTGTCGTTCAGCCGGAGAACTCAGCATCAAGAACTCAGTTGGAATTGCTACAATCCACTGAATCTGCACAAGAATTCGAGCCAATAGCTAAAATCTCAGAAGAATGGAAGTACGAGACAATTCAGTAAAAGGTCCGATTAATCAGAGGAAGTTAACTCAGCACGATATTGGAGTTTGAACAACCCTCACCTACTCACTAAACCTCGACCAATGAGAAGCTGACAGCACTGTACTTGCTCTGAGTTAAAGCTGCTTCCATACTGAAAAAGAGGGAATATCTACAGCATCATTCAAAATAAAGATGGTCGTTTTCCTTGTCGTTTTCGACACGTGTCTAGACTCCCTCCAACGGATCGATTCATACGTCAAGACTATAAATAGAGAAGAGTCTTCATGCACAAAAGACATCAACCGGGAACATAAGCATTCAAGCGATCAAATACTCTAGCAAACTCATAGTCTATTCCAGCGAAGAACTTGTATTCAGAGAGATCCCTTCTAGTTCTTCACTCTAGAGTTTAATCTATTCCCTTTCTCATTCTAAGCAAGCTCATTGTAAAATCATTAGCTTAGAAAACTCGAAGGAGTTCAGCTTTTTGAACTGTTCTTATTGTAAGAACTCCTTCAGAGTTAGAGAAACCCAACCTTCACTATTGAAATTGTAAAGTCACTACGACTATAAGTAGATATATATCTAGCGTACAAATTAACTGAGACTTGCTCAGTATAAGCAAACAAGACCGCATCTGTCCAGTGGGCAGATCAACTGAGACCTGCTCAGTATAATTAGTATAAAAACTCCTACATTGTTCAGGATAGTGGACGTAGGATCCTGTGTATTCGAACCACTTTAAAAATTCTGTGTCGATTTTAACTGTTGCATTGTTTAATGTTCATATTGCATAAAACTGACTTTTAAACAATCAGCATAAAACGGGTTTTCAAACTGAGACGAACATTTTCTGGGCCTACACTTCCGCACACAAGATCCAATACTAAACTTTTGTTCACTGACTTAAGTCAGTAGATAGACTTAGTAGAAGGTTATATCTGCTCACGCGATCCCGAAAGTTTATTTGACCAACTGACTAGCAATATTCAACTTTGCTGACTTTCGCATTTGAGATTGAAATTTACATTCAGGTGTATTCACCCCCCCCCCCCCCCCCACACCTGAAGGCTCGTCTCTAAACCAACATCAGGCCAAAAAAAAATCAAAGAGTTATCAAAGTTTGACCAAACCTTCTCCAAAGTAGGGTTGAATGTGATATCTGTCTTATTGTAAAGCAACAGTTGAATACTTGAAAAATCCAACCCTTAGAGAGAGAGGAGAGAGATGCGATAGATTTCGAAGAGAGAGATCGAGAATGAGAGAGCGGAGGCAGAGAGAGCGGAGGAGACGGACAACGGAGCCATAGAGCGGAAGTGGAGAGTGGAGAGAGCGGAGGCGAATAGCGCGGAGAGGCGAGAGAGAGAGAGAGAAGCAGAGAATGAGAGGGGGGGAGATGATGAGAGCAGAATAAGAGAGAGAATAGTTCTTATTTTATTTTTTTATTTTTAAATGATCAGCGACCCCGTTTGTGGTCAAAATGGATCTCCATACAACCTGAATATACATACATCCGACGCATGGAAGTGTTTTTCCTTAGAAATTTGGATGAGATCCAAATTTTACATTTTTGCCATTATTTAATTCATGTTTTCACATTATGATTCATGACAAAGCCCAAGAATATAAAATTATAAAACCCATAAATTTCGAAGTATATGATAGCCCCCAAAACAGAGCGCCCAAAATTTGGCCCAGTTATAGCAAATTTAATTACGATTTATTAAGATAATTAATTGTGACGTACATTTTGTTATTAATTTCAAGAATTTATCCAATATGATGACTGATATTAAATAAAATTGATATTCTATGAAATATTTTACATAAAATAAATGATTTTGAGTATATTTATAAATAAACGGAGTTATAAAACAAAATCACAAAAAAAATGTTTACCGAAAATGCATGATACAAATATAAATTTCAAACCAAAAACTCATTAACCCTATCTTTGGTTGCATAGATTTAGAGAGCAAAGAAAGAGGGGGAGAGAAATAGGAGAGAGTAAAATTTCTCATTTGATTAGAAGACAAAAAGGAAAGAAGACAGAAAAAATGATTGGACCAATCTCAAAAAAAAAATTCTCCAAATATAAAGAGAAAATGAAGAGAAAAAGGTTTTAAGCAAATGATCATTTTAACTTTAACAATATTTCTCATTTCTATTTCTTTGAGACATCTTTTTAGTCTTTTCATATATCATCATTTTTTTTTAATTTTCTTTTTCGCTCTATCATCTTTTTCTCGCCTATTTCTTTCTCCTTACTTTTTTCCTCTCATATTTCTTTCTTCTTATTTTCTACTCCTAACCAAACAAAGGCTAAACATCGGAATAACAAATCATATAAGTTTGTGTGTGGTAATTACCCATAAGTGACATCCACCTAAAATATAAAGTACCCAAGTAAACCGTCAGGGATATTCGGACCCAAAATTGCAAGGACTACTTATTGGCCCACCAATCACGAGGTGCCATGTGTGTATTGGTGGGTCATGATACTGTTTCTTTAACTTTAAAAACACAAGTGGCACCACCTCACAAATTGGGCCAGAAGATCCGGATTGCAAGTAAACAAAGAAACACAAAGCCCAACACTTGGTTAATCCACTACGCAAACCAAGCTACAGGAAAACATGACATAACGACTAGTCAGACAAAAATAACCACCGATTTAATGAAATACATAGCCTAACATGATGCCAATTTCACAAAATCTACTCTATCATAAAACATGGTCAAGAGCAACAACTTATCAAAGTAAAAGCATGGTCTAAGGACACCGGTAGTAAAAAAACCATAAATGAAAATGAACAATGCAGTACATCTCGAGATAGTCCAATAGTGACCACTCTAGAAAAATAAAAGAAGAAAAATTAAAAGTATGGTAATAAAATATAACAAACCATTAAAAATAATGAAATATAAAGTTAGAATAACGAAATTGCTTCGTTCTAACTAAGAAAGGAAATCGCTAAGTGTCGAACTAAAATCGAACAAGTAACATCAGACACGTAAAGACTCCGACAATCTAAAGAATCAATATACTTATTGCCGTGTAAGAATAACGAACCTTAACACCTCTAAGCACAAGGCGAATGCATGTGATGAGGTAACAATATCTATTTGTTGTTAGTAAAACGTAAAATAATTCCATGTAGATCGAAGGGCTTTGTAATGCCAGACAGCAGAGTGTAAACATTTCTTTTCCTTTTTCTTCAAAAACGCATTACTCGCTTGGATTTTAACTCGTGACATCGAGTTACATAATTTATTTTAGGGTTATTTGCCTCAAAATACACCAACTTTCTTCATTTTCCCGTTTTGCACACGAACTTTAAAATTCGTCTGTAAATACATGAACTTTCAATTTGTTTCAAATTTCACATGGGTCAAATTTATCCCCAAATCAAAGCTGACTTGGCAGCCGGAAAATCCACGTGTATTGTCGCCCGGCAAATAAAACGACGTCGTATAATTAAAAACCTAAACGACGTCGTTTTGTTGTTCAACTCTATTTTCCCCCAATTTCCATCTCTACACACAAAAATGCCCTAACCCCCCTCCCCGCTAGGAACGCAGCCGCTCTCTTGCTTCTTTCTTCTCGCTTAATGCTGGTTGTTCAGGTTCGACTCTATCTCTGTAATTCTCCTTGCTTCTTTCTTCTCGCCTCTCTTTGGGTTCTCATTTTTCTTCTGCTCCGAACCTCCCTTTCCTGTGGTGCTTTCACTTGTCACACACTGATACTTCATAGTATGACTCCACTATAAAGCTGTTGGATTTATTGAATGAAGTTGGGGGTTTGTGCCTTGATTGAGATTTTTTAAGTTGCACTTGTTCGAAATGGCTAGCCAGTCATCAAAATCACGGGGAGCAAGAATTCGTATTATTGCCTTTTGATTCGTGAGAAGTGCAGAAGATGCACATGACATAATCATAGAGATGACACAGGCTTTTTATGCGTATAAGTATAACTACCTCCTTGGCAGTTTATGGAAGAATTGTAGGATAAGTGAAGCTTCTGCATCTCTTGATGAAATGAAAGAAAAGGGTACCCCTTCCTGATGCAGTAACCTTTGAAAGACCGTGAACCAAGACAATATGAACTTTATGTATAAATTGAAATAAAATTTTAAGTTTATGTGCAAATCGAAATCAAATTGAAAGTTCATGTGCAAAACGGGAAAATTCACAAAGTTTGTGTATTTAAATTTCAGACTTTTGCTTCAATGCTGACTGGACAGCCACGTGTGCGGACAAGCCACATCGGAAATTGCCACGTCAACTTTGATTTCACCGGATTTTTGGCCGGTGTGAAATTTGAAACAAATTGAAAGTTCATGTATTTACAGGCGGATTTTAAAGTTTGTGTGCAAAACGAGAAAATGAAGAAAGTTGGTGTATTTTGAGGCAAATAACCCTTTATTTTACCATTATATTATACTGAGGGATATTACTCAATCTGTTCATATAGGGTAGAGAGTAAGAAAAGAGAGTATTATATGTTTACTCCATATTAAACTGTGAAGCGTGATACCAAATTAAAGTTCAACCACAATTATACTGAAATTACTCAGTAGCGCATGCCAACTAAATTCAAAACCAATGCTTGACAACCAAGCATGTCAAAGATATCATAATTTGCATTAAAAAGTCTCAATTATCGGATGTTGATGAAACGCAAAAAGTCAAATAATAATATCGATTAGCTTCTCTAATTTTAGTCTTAATTTGGTAGCTCCAATCTATTGCACGCAATCAATTATATTCCTTGGCCATTAAGCAATATGCTAATTGATATGAGATATATTTTTTGACATTATGGACTCCAAAGTCAAATTGCAACACTCTTTTGAGTTTGAGTGAGGGTGGTACAAACTTCTTTTGAACCCAAAACAAATATGATAATAAATTATGTAAAAAATGTAATTGATAATCTTGACCCAATGAAAAAACATAATTGAGAAGATAAATGACCTGAGTTCGAATAATTTTTATTTATAGTTGCTTCCGGTGGGAGCCTAAAGGCATGGTCACACTAGCTTTACCCAAGAGCCGGTCTTTATTCACTTCAACTCAATTTTGATTAAGATCGTGTGTGTGTATATATATATATATATATATATATATATATATATATATATATATATATACTCCCTCTGATAGAAAGCATATTTTCGTATATCTCATTAGCTTATCAAGAGGGGTATATATACAAATATACAAGCTATCCGAAAAGGAAAAGATAATCAGCCGAAGGGAAAGGTAATCTCGATCATGATTGACCGAGATATACTATTTATGTAAATAATATATACTATAATATAGAAAAAACTATTTATGTAAATAATATATTCCAATACGCCCCCTCAAGGTGGATCGTGAAGATTTCGAATGCCCAGCTTGCCAAGTAAAAATTGATGTTGCTCGGAGCCTAAAGACTTGGTCAAAATATCCGCAACTTGATGTTTCGTGTCAATGGAAAATGGCACGATATCACCAGCAATAACCCGCTCACGAATAAAATAACAGTCCATCTCCACAACCGGATTGTTAGCTATATGACGGGCTGCTTGATTATCACAATAAAGAGGAGTAGCAACCAATTGAGGAGCATCAAAATCCTTAAGTAACCAATGAAGCCAAAGAAGCTCGCTTACAGTCGAGGCCATAGCACGATATTCTGCTTCCGCTGAAGATCGAGGAACAACAGATTGCTTCTTTGTACGGCAAGAAATGGGTGCACCACCTAACATGATCATATATCCAGTACTAGAACGACGAGTGATATGGCAACCTCCCCAATCGGCGTCACACATAGCGGAAAGAGTAGTGTCCCCAACAGAAGGAAGGAAAATACCTAGGCCAGGTGTGCCTTTTAAATATCGTAAAACACGCATAGCAACATCCATGTGTGGTTCCCGGGGATCTGAGAGGAATTGGCTGAGAAGATTAACCGATAAGGTGATGTCATGCCTAGTAACATGAAGGTATAATAATCGTCCGACAAGCCGTCGATAAGTAGCGGCATTTACACGAGGCTTATCTTCGGCTTTGTCAAGACGAAGGTGTTGCTCCATTGGAAAAGAGCATGGTTTGCAACCTTGTAAGCTACTATCTTCCAATATATCCAACGTATATTTCCGTTGACTAAGAACGAGACCATCAGAAGTACGTGCCACTTCAATGCCCAAGAAATACTTCAACGGACCAAGATCTTTTATGCTAAAACAATGGTTCAAGTATGTTTTGACAGCCTCAATCCGATCCAAATGTGTACCAACAACAATCACATATCCACATAAATTAGTGCCGCAATATAGATGGAAGAATCGCGAAAAATGAACAACGAATGATCGGCATGCGATTGAATAAAACCAATAGTCACAAGTGCTCGAGTAAACTTGTGATACCAATTTCGGGAAGCTTGGCCTAATCCATATAAAGATTTTCTTAAGCGACACACACGTGTATCGCCATCTTTGTGAAAACCTTGAGGAGGCTTCATATAAACCCCTTCGTGTAAATCTCCATGCAGGAAGGCATTATTTACATCAAGTTGGTGGATGTTTCAATTGACGGCAATGGCGAGTTGACAATGAACAGTAACTAATTTTGCCACAGGAGCAATTGTGTCATGAAAGTCCACACCCTCTACCTGAGTATAACCTTTTGCTACCAAACGCGCTTTATAACGCTCGATACTACCGTCAGTTTTGTATTTGATTTTATACACTCACTTCGAATCAATAGCACGTTTTCCAAGCTGGTAAATCTTCAAGGGTCCAAGTGTCATTTTGTTCTAATGCAGTGATCTCCTGCTGCATAGCGTCTCGCCAATTTTTATCTTTCACAGCTTGATGAAAAAATCTAGGCTCATCATGGGATGACAGCTAAGAAGGCCCTGTGAGAAGAAGTAAAATGGTCATAAGAAATAAAATTAGACAGAGGATATACCGTCGAGGTTTCTGATGTTGGCGTGGGGGCGCGAATGGTCGATGGAGAGTGGTAATTCAACTTGGAAGTCTGCAAGATGCTTGGGCTGAAACCGAGTACGAGAACTACGACGGAGAGAGGTAGGATCGGTATGAGCATCCTGATCAACAACGGCTGTAGTCTCTTCAGTCATGAACTCATCTTCTTGAGTAATTGCATGAGAGTCATCGGAGTCAACATGGAGAAGGGGGTCAACTTGTAACACTTCATTATCATGCACGTCTTTGGTCAAAATGTCGGCCAATTGGGGATCATCTTGTTTTAGTAGATTATCAAGAAAATTAGGATCATCCATGTGAATAGTAGGTAGCTTAGCAAAAGGATATTTGTCTTCAACAAAAATAACATCACGAGACGTATAGATACGACGCTCATTTAAATCATAAACTCTATATCCCTTTTGTCCAAAAGGGTACCCAACGAAAACACAAGCACATCCCCATTCTCCAAATTTATCGCCCCCTTTCGTCGTATCTTTAGCATATGCAAGACAACCAAAAATCTTAAGATGTGCATAATCAGCAGACTTTCTAAGTAATACTTCATGAAGCGTACGGTTTTGAATGGCTTTTGAGGGCAAACGATTAATTAAGTATGCTGTCGTCATAACACATTCTCCCCAAAATTAAATAGGGAGATTGGCTTGGAAAAGCAATGCACGTGCCATATCCAAGATGTCTCGATGTTTTCTCTCAACAACTCCATTTTGTTGAGGTGTATGAACAAATGATGTCTCAAGTAAAATCCCATGAGCCAAATAAAAATCAAGCATAGAATTAGAACGAAACTCAGCCCCATTATCACTTCGTATCCTCTTAATCCTCTTATCAAATTGTGTGCACACCATATTGTAAAAATTAACCAAGCAGGTACCTACTTCAGATTTGTGTTCAATAAGATAGACCCAAACTGCACGGCTGAAATCATCCACTATAGTCAAGAAATAATGTGCTCCACCAAAAGTTGGGGTTTTATAACTACCCCATATATCACAAAGAATCAAATCAAATATTGAAGTCGATTTTATTGAGCTATCAGAAAAAGGAAGCCGAGTCTGTTTTGCACGGATACAAGCATCACACAGCGAATTATTAAAACGAAGTGTTTTCAAAAAATCTAAACCTTGAAGTCGATCTTTAGAGGCATGTCCCAATCGCTTGTGCCAAAGATCCAAGTCCTTTGAGACAGTCATTGCCACTCTACCATCCGAAATTGGCTCCAAATAGTACAGACCATCGCTCTCCTTACCCATGCCAATCGGTTTCCTCGAGTGTAAGTCATGTACAACACAGAAATCCGGAAAGAAGATCAATGCACAATGCAAATCATTAGAGAGTCGACTGGCAGATAATAGATTGTATTTAAAATCGGGAATATGAAGCACGCGTTCTATTGTCATGCATTAGGTAAATTCACAGTTCCAACGCCGGATCGCTATTATGAATCTTCACGGGTAATTGATCACCCTTCACCTCCTTATCAACCAACGATTTCTCATCACAAGTGATATGATCCGTTGCTCCTGAATCAATTACCCATGTACCAATGGAATTGAGCTTACCAGCCATGTTTGCCGATTTTCCTCCTCCAGTGATATGCCTTACCAACCGATCATATTGTTCGGCATTTAAGCCGAGTATGGGACTACTATGATTGGTCTCCATAGCCGCTGCGCGTGGTGCTTGTCGCCGCTCATGTCCTCGATCTGTTCCTCCCGGCTGTTTGGTTTCAACTCTTTGTACCAATCAGGGTATCCAACCAACTCAAAACAAACAGTCTTTTCATGCCCCGACTTGCCACAATGTTGGCAGCGCAAATTATCACGATCACGACGATCTTTTCGATCATAAGAGTTTCCGCTAGACTTACCCTTTCGTGTGTGATGAATAAGGGATTCAGACCCAACTCGGGTTTGAGATGCCTACACTCCAAAGGCAGCTGCATCTAGTTGGACACGTCTAGCTCCAGATATTGAACGTTGTCTCTCATCCTCGGCAACTAAGTGGTATGCTACACTTAGCGTAGGTGGGGGGTAGTAGCGAGGATTTGAGTGCGTACAACATTAAAGTCTTCATCCAGTCCCATAAGGAATTCAAAGAGATGGTCACGTTCATGGGCTTGCAGATTTTTCTTTCCTGCTTCACATTTGCAAATAGTGATCGGAGAAATGGCATCCATTTCATCCCACACACTCCGCAGCTTAGTGTAGTAAGCCGAAACAGAAGAACCTCCTTGTCGAATAGCCGACAAAATACGTTTCAACTCATAGATTTGTGGTGCATTCTCCTTCCCGAATCGATCCTTAAGATCCGTCCTGATCTCACGCGAACTAGCAGCGTAGGATACACTAGTTCGCATGTCCTTTTTCCATTACAACTTTTAACCACCCACGAATCATCGCATTTGCGCGCTTCCATAACGTTTGATCTGCATCACCGTCTTTCGGCATGGGTAGGGTTCCGTCTACAAAACCTTCTTTGTTTTTCGCATAGAGAAAATTAAGCATCTCCACCGACCATTCTGTATAGTTTCGGTCATTCAAGAGTTCATTCACGTGCAGCTGACGAGGATAGTCAGAAGTCAATATATAATATGGTGACATGTGATCTATCACCTTTGCCGGAGTTTTTTCGGTTGCCAACGCCGTTTTTTCCGGTAGCTTGATTGTCGGCTTGATCTGCCATGGGCGGCGAAATAAAGAGAAATTTAAGGTTTTAGAAAAGTTGAGGAAATTGGGAATTTTTGGATTGTAAAAACTGCTCTGATACCATGATAGAAAGCATATTTTTGTATATCTCATTAGCTTATCAAGAGGGGTATATCTACAAATATACAAGCTATCCAAAAAGGAAAAGATAATCTGCCAAAGGGAAAGGTAATCTCGATCATGATTGACAGAGATATACTATTTATGTAAATAATATATACTATAATTAATATAGAACAAACTATTTATGTAAATAATATATTCCAACACCCTCCATCACATTAGAAACAATAATTTTCTTCCCGGCGCGGAAATTAAAAAACTAGTGTTATGTAGTGTAGATTGTTTGACTTTTTGGTAGTTACACGTGGTCCACACAATCTTTATCATTTTCGGAAATGTGTTATTTGTAATGGGATGCCCTGATAAGGAAAATGTATCATTAGGAGGACAAAGATTAATAATTAAATAAATTAAGTATAGAGTAGAAAGTGACAGAATTTATAAGTATGCAAGATAATGTTAGGAGTGTATTATGATGGGCTTAATTATTAGTCATAATCACGTTGCGCAAATTCAGGCGGGAATTTTGAGAGAGCGCAAGAATTTTTCATCCACGTATTAAGCGAAGATTTCGGCTGGCCATTAGATTGCCACTTAATTTTCATGTGCATATTTTCAAACATATTTTCTAAATAATGTATTTAATTTAATAAAATGAACTCTAGTTTTAATACTTTGAAGTTCATACATGTAATTATATTAAATAAATTCTAAATATAACTCAATGATTTCGATCATAATTAAATTACACATTCAAAGAACCAAGAATCTGAGACGGAATGACGATCAAGGTAGATCACTTGGGACTTAAGAAAAGCAAGAAAAAGTTTGATTGCTTTAAATAATAATTTCATCGATCAAATATTAAAATAAATCTGTGCAAAGTCAGAAGCTTTCATATGTCAATGCAAAAATATTGCATATCTTTTCGATCCAATTAATGATTGATCATCACGTGCCCAACTTGCTTAGAGCAACTGAAACAGTTAACATACAGTAGTAATTAATATAGTATAATCGAAGTCTCTAGGTTTAAGCCTTTTTATGTACTTGCTGACCATAACAAATATTGAGTTCTTTTAATATGTTAACGATTTTAAAACAATTTATTAATGCCGTATAATTAATGTTAGAATATATTTTTTTCATTTGAAATTACAATCACGTGCAGACTCTCTCTTATTTAAATTGTAATTATGTATGACATACTCAACCGCAATACGCAAGTGAAATTTGATGAGCATAAAAAGTCTTCTCTAACATTAAAGTCATGCGGGATCGAACTGCTTTTGCATGGCTGCAGTGCACATGATATTGAGTAGCATGTGATGTGGTCTGAGACTGAGTGAGACTTTAGTGGATCACCTGGTGGGGTGGGGGGGGAGGGGATTGTGTGTGTGTTATGATGTGGCTCAAATCCTAATCCTTAAAGGAAATTGACTCTTATCCCACATCGGATAATTAACGAAGTTTATCATTAATTTCACCTATAAATAGATAGGTTCTCTAATTGTTTTAAGTGTGCTTCTACGCATCATAGCCCACATGTTATGGAATTAGTTAGTTGGACTAATTGACCATGTTTTTGTGGGTATGTGTTTTTTGGCCTAGGACCATATTCCGGAGGCCCATTTTGTATTATCCTCTTTATTAGTGGATTGTTTATTCGCCGTCCGTGGATATAGGTCGATTGACCGAACCACGTTAAATTCTCTATGCCTATTTCTTTTTCTCATGTTATTCGTTGTTATTGTCTCGGTTAGGTTTCAAGAACCCGTTCGTCACATTTTGGAGGGTCCGGAGATCCTAACAAGTGGTATCAGAGCCGAGGTTTTGCTCGTGTTATGACAATGGCAATAACAAAGATTTGAAGGCTTTTGAAGGAGGCGGAACATGTTTGAGGAGGAAGCACCATGACGTGAAGTTTCACGTTATCGGAGTACCGTTTTGCCATGGAAGATTCCAGTTCTAAAGATTTAAATGATGGATGATCTTTGGTCGAGAGACGCTGCGACTTTGTTGGTATTCTGATTTGGATTAAGCTCATTGAGGCTTTTGCGGAGGCGGTGGAGCAAGATCGCTATGTGTTCGCGATTAGAGTTTTGGTCGATGTGAAGATTTGTTATGTTGGGTTGGATATTGGAGTTTTCGCCACGGTGGAGATTTTAATGATGTGGCTCAAATCCTAATCCTTAAAGGAAATTGACTCTCATCCCACATCGGATAATTAATGAAGTTTATCATTAATTTCACCTATAAATAGATAGGTTTGTTGGTCCCGAGAGCACGTTCAGGTGTAGAGGGGGGGGGGTGAATACACCTGAAACCGATTTCTCAACTTGAAACACGAACAGTCCTATTCAGGATGGTGTCGTACTGAATGAATTCAGCAGACTGCATAACCGTTTCGAATCGTGTTAGGCAAAGAGATACTGACTCTACTGAGACCTGCTAACTGACTGAGTCATAATTCAGTATCTTCAGTTGGAGTTCAGTGGTGCGGAAATGTGTAGGCCCAAAACAGTTGAGTGGAAAACGTTTTAACAAAACAGTTTCAGTTCAGAAGAATAAACCGTTAAGATCGCTGAAACTTAGTTGAATGATTCTAAAGGATATTTTCAGTATGAACAGTTAAAATCAATGCAACAGTAAATAAGAGAACAAGCGAGAGACACAGAGATTTTTAAAGTGGTTCGGATACACAAGATCCTACGTCCACTGTCCCGAAAGATCGGGAGGCTATTTATTATACCGAGTTAGTCTCGTCGGCTTGTACACAGGGGACAAAGCCGCATCTTGAAATTTATACTGAGCAAGTCTCAGTTTACAAAGGTATCAAACTGAAGCGTTTGACTAACTCTCCAACTATGAAGGAGTCCTTTTACAATAAGGATCAGGTTCAAGGATAAACTCCTTCGTCTAAGCTATGGATATAAACGGTTGAGCTTAGGGTTAGAGGGATAAGGAACGAGAGTGTTGCTTCTAGAACGACGAACAGCTGAGTTAAGCTTTAAGTTCGTGTAACGTCGTTTGGATACTAGAGGCTTTGTATATCGGTTCAGCTTGGTTCCCTAAGAGCTAGATTGTAGTCTTTCGACGGAGAAATATTCTTCGAGTTCTTGCGGAAGACTTAGGGCTTCTCGGTTTTGCTCGTTGAATGCTCTGTGTTCTTGTGTTTTCCCGTGAGCTTCAAATTTCGAATGATCCCTCTATTTATAGAGAAGAGTCTTGGAAAGATCCGTTGGAGACGATCATCCCTTACTCTCTCTCTTTTGGTAGCTAACGGCTCTTTTGAACTAGAGTGACACTGTCCTTTCCCTCCTTTTCTGGAAAGTTGTTGACTTGCAGCTTTAGTAAGTATAAGACAGGTGTCTGCTTGTCATTCGTCGAGGTTTACAAAGCAGTTGAGATAGAACAAACTTCGAGGCATACTGAAGTTGACTTCTCTCTTCCTCGTATTTGACTATGCTGATTGTCATTCAAAAGATCGCGAGTTCGTAAGACTGTCGGCCGTTCTTGAGTCCGATCTTCGATTCGGTAGCAAATATGCTTCGAGATGGCTTTATCGAAGATCAACTCGAGTACGGTGAACTACTCCCGCCGAGTTCGGTTCTACGACTCTATTCGATATCTTGCTCCCGCTCGAGTCCAAGTATCACTCGAGTCTTCTACATCTGGTGCTGAGGCTGATAATCTACTGAACGCCTGAACCAAGAGCAGAGTGTCTACGGAGTCTGAACCCTCAGAGACAAAAACAATTACAACGAAATGGTTCACCAATCAGGATAGGGTTTTGGGATCTTCAAATCTTCATAGATTCACTCAGAGCATAAGCCTACTGAGCGCATATCAGTACGGAAGATAGAATCATTTCCACTAAGTATTACAGTGCTGAGAATAGAATCATCACCTAACAATTTCCCCCTATTTGATGATGCCAAAACCTAACAACATCTATGGTAACTAACACTAAACTACTCAGAAACAGAGCTCCTTACAATATTACAAGTAAGTTCAGCGGAGTTGTTCTTCAAGTTCAAGTTCTAGACTACTGAAGGGAGCGGAGCAAGGAGTAAGAATAAAGAGACTAACCATATCCCCCTGTCTTAACAATTTCCCTTCATTACAAGGAAGTAATTCTTACAACAGTCTATCAGAAACTAAGCAACTACTGACAAAGAATATACACAGTGAGTGTGTGAGTCAGTAATCACTTCAGTGATTCTGAGTGTTAAGCATAAAACAGAACACGACTTATATAGACAATAAGATATTGTCGAAGCCAAAAGAAGAGATATATATATATAAAGTGAGAAGGTTTAGTACAATACATCTCTTTCTAAGCTAGGAAAGTTAAAGAAGAATCTAATAGCTAGGAACGCTTGTACTGCTTGATCCTATCCTTGAAATCTTTCGATTGAGTCTCGGGAAGGGGCAGTCCATACATCCTGTAAGTAAACTTCCTCAGCTTCAGAAATTCAGCAAAGTCTACTGGCTAGTCTTCTTCAAGAGATCTGGCTCTGGCAGCATCCTTTACTTCTTTTTCAATCATACTATAATGAATAGAATCATCAAGTCTTCTTGGTGGTGGCAGAATTCTGGGTTCAGGGACTCGGACTTCAATATTCTCTTTCACAGCTTTCTGCATGTAAGCATACAAGTAAGGTACAGTCCTCATCATCCATTCAACATAGGCATCAGCCTTTGCCTTGTCTGACCAGAATCTCCAGAAATAATTCCTCTTGATGAACTCTATCTTCAGTGACTCCCATCTTTGAGTGTACTGAGCTGGCATCCACTCATCAGTCCTTGGCCATCTATGTATCTTCAGATCTGTTGGTTTCCTGAACTTCCTATATCTGTATGGAATGTCAGCTTTAGAAGGAACCCTCAGTCTGGCTTCTTGTTCAGTTCGGACTCTGAGTGCTTCTAAGTCTGCCATATGGATTCTTTCTCTGGCAGCTTCAATCTGTCTCGCCTCTTCTCCTCTGTACAGGTATCGATCCATCTGAGCAAAGATGGCTTCTATCTCAGCATCCTGTTCTTTTGTATTTGTGTAGGAGGGCTTGTGAGGCGACTGATCTTCTGAGTCAGCAGGGGTACTTGATTTTTCTTTGAATGTGCCCTGCTTCTCAGTATCCTTCTGTTGTTGTTGCTTCTCCCTATCATCATCATCTTGAAGTATCAGCTTTCTGGGAGGCAACCTAGTCGTTGTTGACTTCTTTCCGCCGCGAGCTGGAGCCTTTGTCTTTCCTTTTACAGTTTTCGCTTTAGGCTTGTTGGCTGCTTCAGCTTCGGCTATCTCCCTAGCCAACCTTTCATCGGCTGCTATCTGAGCCTCCTCCTCCTTACTGATATACCTCTTAGTTTTCTTGGAGGGAGGGGTCGGGAGCTTTAAGATCTTCTTGCCTTTGCCTTCTACTGGAGGTGGGAGAGGTGCCTCTTCCTCTTCTGAATCCTCCTCCTCAGCATACTCAGCAACCGCTTTGATTATGTCCAGAGGGGTTTGGGTTGCCTGAGTTGCTTGTTCCCTGGTTCCTGAGCCACTTGGGCCAGCCCCTGCTGAAATTCTAGCTGAGACACCCTGGGCCTCACTAGTAGGTTCAGTAGGAGCAGTTGTCTGAACTGAGCTTGCTCCTTCTACTGACCTTGTCTTCTTTGAAGGCTTCAGTACCTGCTCCTTGGCCTTTTGAGTTTTCTCTTCCCCCTTAGACTTATCTTCCTGTGGCTTCTTTGATGCAGTAGTCTGGGGTCTCTTTTCCCCCTTTTTGGCATCAGCAAATACAGTCGGGGTTGGAGCAGATACTTTATTGTTTAGGCTTTTGTACGAGGCTGACAGGTCATCGAGTCTGGAATGGATCTCGGTCAGTGCCTCATGCAGCTCAATCTTCTCAGTGATCAGTTCATTCTTGTAGTGCTGGTGAGAATGATCATTCTTGCCGCTTGAACTCGGTTCGGACTTTGCGTCAACCGTATCTTCCAAGGCCTTCTGGATAGAAGCGAGTCTGAGCTCATTAGCCTGAGATATGGCTGCGACTGACTCAGTGTGGGAGGACTGAGAGGCCTTAAGGTCTGCAAGAAGTTTGGCCTGTCCCTCCTGGATCAGTCTAAGCTGAGTATCAAATTCAGCTTTCTGCTTAGCCAGCGCTTCAGATATAGTGGTGGCGATATCAGGGGCGACTGATGATGTCACTGAGGTCCTCAACCCCTGAATCTCTGTGCTAGTGGCTTGGGCAGTCTCTTTCCACACTTTGTGGACTGCTTTGGCAAGGGCACGGTTCTGTGTCCCTTGGCTTCTAAGAGCCTTCGCCATTGCCTTGGATCGTCGGCCTTTGGGGCTGGGCGCTACTTCCAACTTAGATTCAAGCAAGAGTTGTTCAGAAGTACCAGCCGATGACTTCTCAGGAGCAAGGATTGTGAGAGGAAGCTCAGTCTGAGTAGATGTATCCTTGTCCTGGTGAGTTCCCTCATCAGGCTTCTCATGGCCTGAATCACGGGGTGGGTCCTGACCATCAGGGTCAGACCCATCTGAAGGAGCTGAGCCAGCGACCTGCTGACGGTCATTCAGTCGGGCCAGCATTGCTGCCCTTAGGTCCTCCAGAGTGCCAAGGTCAGCAGGTTGTGAGTAGCCTATCTGCCGCCTTATGATCAGCTCATCTTCATGCAGTTGCTCGCAGGTGTAGTGAAGAATGAGGCGTAGCTGATTGGGCCACTCCTGGAACCTCAGAAGCATATGGACTCTGGCCTGTTTGGCAATAGTCACCAGATCAGGGTGGCCAGAAATCTCCGGTATATGCTCAGTAATCTCCCGGAATGCTTGAGATAGGATTCCTGTTCAGACGCCGTCTCCGAATCTTCAATGTCTATCGGAGACGTCTGTTTCTCAGCTGAAGGCAGACTGCTGAGTGGTGGAACGTCAAGGGGGTTGTCCAGGGTTTCCAGGTCACCACTCTGGGCTGCTTCAGTTGGAACCCCTTGGTCCACTTCTACTGCCTGTTCAGTGGAGACGGCCCTCTCCACTGACTGAGTCTTTTCTGAGGACTCTGACTCATCAACCAGCTGCATTGGTTGTCGAGTCTGTTCAGCAGTGGCCTCTGGGACTTTCTCTGTTTCAGTAGGCACGACGGGAATAGATTTCCTCAGTCGCTTCGCTGGTGCCTTAGGAATTTTGCCTTGAGGAGACCGCTTCTTAGTTGGCGTGGTCTTCTGAGGCGTCGTCTGCTGAGCTGAGGGCCCTGTCCCTATCAGCTGAAGGGTTGCTGCCCTATTTTGGAACCTGACCTTCTTCACGTTAAAATAAGTCTTGTCGTTGTACGTAATTTGGTCATCTCCACAGAAGTCCTCAATCATTACTGACAGCTTCAGACCATACAGAAGCTTGCCTTTCGCGCTCAGTCTGTAGGAGGCTTTGTCAAATTTCCCAGTCTGGATCGTGAATTCACGGAGAAAGAATTCAGTCCAGTTGATCTTGACTTGGTCATAAATTGCCATCATCAGCTGTATCTTGGGCTTCGAGACTTGATCGAATGAGCCAGCTTGGCTCGTCAGCAGCTGCGTAACAATGTACGCTAGAGCGCGGTACTGAGGCAGCATTACGTTCTTAGGGAAGGCAGCTCTGAACGCAGTGGGCTTCCCACAGAATATCGATAGGTAGTCGTCCACCATATCATCATTGTACCCAACGGTGCTGACCCCTTCAGACGGTAGGTTGAAGCTTATCCTCGAGCTTCTTTAATTGACATCTCGCTTTATCCGCAAAGCGCTTCGCCGATGTATGGACAAGTGAATCTCCCAATGATGTCGCCAGCTACTGAGTCGGAGTTTAGGTAGATCTCAGCAACTTGTCTGGGAAGGAAGAACGTCGGCTTCTTGGAGAGAAATCCCTCCAGTCCAGATACCCGAAGAGCGTCGAAGATCTCTTCCATGTAGTCCAGATCACACGCACCGAACTCCATGATCGGGTTCGCACTGCACACCGGTCTTTCTCAAGAATCTCCTTCATGTTTGAGGGAGCAAGCATTCGAGACGTTTGAACTCGCCATTATATCTGTCACAAGAAGAATTTATCAGTATCGAGTTTGATAAAATAGTTAGTATACCGATGCTGAAAAAAAAAGGTTATCGTGACAGATCTAATAATCATACCAATGAAAAACTGAGCGTTTAAGAAATATGCAAGTAGTGTTTGCTAGAAAGATCTCAGATTTTTCGGAGTAGAATATGCTAATGGCAGTTTCTAAGATATGATCGAAAATATATATCTACGTGAAGATGAACAGTTATCGATCAATGGCCGAGTTTAAACTTGCTTTATGAGATGAACGGTCAAGATTAAATAGTATATTATAGGTAATGATCACAAAGCCGCCTAAGTCAAAAGCCAGTTGTAACTTGCCTAAGTAGTAACTATGATACGACATGCATTAAATGCGTGGCAGATTTCAACATACTTATGCATGGAATGCCGTGCATTAAATGTAAGTCGTTAATATTAAATGACAATCCTTGAGATATTAAATACGATGCTGATTCTGAGCAATAAATGCATATTACAGTTCTATTAGTTACTACTGAGTAGAGATACGCAAACCCGTCGACCGAACATCGTAGTCACCGATACCTCGTGTAGATGGTTCTTGAGTCTCGCGCATCGAATTTACTCGATCGAGAGTGAACATTCCCCCTTATCGAATGCTCATCTCCTCGAAACCTCTTACTCGACCGGAGTCGGTAGGGTCCAGCAGACCTAGCTCTACTGAAAGTTCTCTGAATCTGGATTCAGCTAGAGGCTTGGTCAGTATATCAGCCCTTTGATGGTCAGTATGGATCTTTTCCATCCTGATATCCTTCTTTTCGACATGGTCACGAATGAAGTGATGTTTGATGTCCACGTGCTTGCATCTTGTGTGAAGTACAGGGTTCTGAGTGATTGCAATGGCACTGGTACTGTCACAGAAGATTGGCACTTCATTCTGAATGACGTCATAGTCTCGTAGCTGCTGTCTCAGCCAAAGGATTTACATCTTGTGTGAATGGCACTGGTACTATCGTAGAAGATTGGCACTTCATTCTGAATGACGTCATAGTCTCGTAGCTGCTGTCTCAGCCAAAGGATTTGGGCGCAGCAACTTCCGGTAGCCATGTATTCAGCTTCAGTAGTTGACGTGGCTACTGAGTGCTGTTTCTTTGAAAACCATGAGATCAGCTTACTGCCAAGGAACTGACACGTTCCTGAAGTTGACTTTCGGTCAATTCTACACTCTGCATAATCAGCATCAGAGTAACCAGTTAGTTCTATATTATCATCAGCTGGATACCATAAACCCATGTCGGTGTTCCTCCGAGATAGCGGAGAATCTTCTTTTTGCCGAGTCCATGTGACTCGCTTTGGATTCGCCTGAAATCGAGCACAGACACCTACAGCATAAGTTATGTCAGGACGAGTAGCTGTTAAATATAATAAAGAACCAATTATAGCATGAAATTCAGTTTGGTCTACTGATACTCCCTCCTTATCAAGATCAATTTTCATGTTTGTGTTCATCGGGATCTTGATAGGTTTGCCGGATGTGCAACCGAATATTTTGATGAGGTCTCGAGTGTATTTGCCTTGATTAATGAACGTCCCTTTTTCATATTGTTTAACTTGGAAACCGAGGAAGTAGTTCATTTCTCCCATCATTGACATCTCGAATTTGTCCTTCATCATCTTTTCAAATTGTTGGCACATGATGACATTCTTAGATCCAAATATAATGTCATCTACATAGATCTCGCACAAGTAGTAGATCGTCTTCCAGTCGAATGCTGAATAGAGTGCGGTCTAATGGTGCCTTTTGGAAAACCTTTCTGAAGAAAAATCTCAGATAGGGTATCGTACCAAGCCATGGGTGCTTGTTTTAACCCATACAGAGCCTTTCTGAGTCTATAAACCTGATGTCCCTGCTGAAAGCCGGGCGGTTGTTCCACGTAGACTTCTTCTTTCAGTACGCCGTTCAGGAACGCAGACTTCACATCCATTTGATAGACTCTGAATCTTTGATGTGTTGCGTAGACCATGAATAGTCTAATTGCCTCCAATCTTGCAACTGGAGCGAAAGTCTCATCGAAATCTATTCCCTCAGCTTGACAGTAACCTTTTGCCACGAGTCTTGCTTTGTTCCTTACTATGACGTTGTTTTCATCCCGCTTCTTCTTGAAGACCCATTTTGTTCCAATAACATGTTGATGCCGGGGTTTATCAACAAGCTCCCAAACGTCGTTTCTCGTGAACTGATTCAGCTCCTCCTGCATAGCTATGATCCGGGCCAAGATCTTTCGATTGCATCCTCAATCGTCTGAGGTTCGTCAGTAGACAAGAAGCAGGAATATAAAGCACTTTCTCCTTGACAGAATCTGGATCTTGTCTTTACTCTTGCTGAGGGATCTCCAATAATCAGATCAGCAGTGTGAGCGTCCAGCCACGATCTACGATGTTAGAGTTCTTCATCTGAAATTTGTTCAACACAGATAGTAGGCGAGTTAGGCATTTCAGTTGTACTATTATGAGATTGAAGCATTTCAGTAATGAGAGTGTGATCTACTGAGTCATCAAGTTCAGGGGCATTCAGCTCAGGAACATTAATAGATGTTCCCCCTGAGTTGTTATTCTCAGTAGTGGTCTCAGTTACCTCTGGGGTTTCTTCATCGACCTGAGTTACCTGGGATTGATTCTGTTCAGGAGAATCAATCGGCTCAGCTACATTTACTGCTGGTTGAGATTCAGTAGACTTGTCTTCAGTTTCCTCATCTGAATCATCATCCCAACAATGTTGGATCTTTTCGACTTTGTCTTTTAGGCTTAGATCCTGTAGCTGCTTATTGATGTCCCCAGATTCAGAATTAGAGTTATTGCTCCTGTCTTCAGTAGCACATTCATTAAAAACAACATGAGGGCTTTCCTCCACGCAAAGGGTTCGATAGTTGAATACTCTGAAAGCTTTGCTGACCCGAGAGTATCCTAAGAATAATCCCTAATCTGACTTGCTATCAAAAGTTTTCAGCTGATCTTTCCCATTATTGTGGATAAAGCACGAGCACCCAAAAATATGGAAATAGGATAGAGAAGGTTTCCTGCCGTTCCATAGTTCATATGGTGTTCTCTTATGTTGCTTTGTTAGTAGAGATCGGTTCTGAGTGTAACAAGCAGTATCAGTGGCTTTTGCCCAGAATTTGGCTGGGAGTCCTGAGTATGCGAGTAGAGTTCTAGCTGCTTCTTTGAGAGTTCTGTTCTTTCGTTCAGCAAGTCCATTTTGCTGAGGTGTGCGAGCAGTCGATGTCTCATGCTCTATTCCTTCTGCTTTGCAGAACTCCTCTATCATAGAATTAAGGAACTCAGTTCCTCTGTCAGAACGGATTTTGACAATTTTGGTGTTCTTCTGGACACTGAGCCTTTTCAGAAGCCTTGGTAACTCTGTTTTGACGTCAGACTTGTTGGCAATGAATATGACCCAAGTATAGCGCGAGTAGTCATCGATGACCACTAAAGCATATTTCTTGCCTCTGATCATCACTGGAGAGACTGGACCGAACAAATCCATATGTAGCAGCTGAAGGATTCCATCAGTGGAAGGAGATGGAACAGGTGGATTTTGATTCCTTGTTTGCTTTCCCTTCAGACATGCTTCACACTGAGTGTCTTTGCTGAATACTTCATTCGGCAGTCCTCTTGCTAGAGTGTTTCTTGCTAGTTTGTTGAGCGTCTTGAAGTTGAGATGGCTGAGTCTCCTGTGCCACAGCCACCCCGTTCGGTTGTCGTTGTTCGCTAACAAACAAGCTTCAGGTTCAAGTGAGTTCCAGTCAGCTACATTGATATTCTTCTTGCGCGAACCTGATAACACTATTTTCCCTGTGGATTTATCAATGACATCACAGAAACCAGCGTCAAATATCACTCTATTCGAGTTATCACAAAATTGACTAACAGAGAGAAGGTTGTGCTGAAGTCCTTCAACATATGATACTCTTGGAACTTTGGCAGTTCCAATGCTGAGTGTTCCAAATCCTCTTGTGTAGCCTTTAGCATTGTCTCCAAACTCAATTCTGGGTCCTTCTTCAGGGATATAATTCTTCAGCACACTCTTTTGCTATGTCATGTGTCGTGAGGATCCGCTGTCCACATACCATGGGTCTTTGTGCACCTGCAAAACAGAATTATATTCAGGTACCCTTTATTTTGATTTTGGGTCCTTAGATGTTAGTTTTAGTAACCCATATTTGTCTTACGACTCTGGTGGTTTCAGACAATTTCTTTCCACTTGAGTCAACGTATTTGACCACTGGACTGGTCGATACTGACTTCTTAGGCTTTTCTGGTTCAGGAGTCCGGATCTTCCGAGTTGGTGGACCGCCGACCTTTGCCTTTTGTGCGATTTTCTTCTTCTTCTGACTCTTGGATCCTTTTCTGACTATAGGATCATAATAGTATGACCCATACTGAGCAGGATGTGTCAGCTGAGGAGGTCCATACTGATCAGCCCACTTTGGCTTGCTGGTTCCCCCTTAACTGAACTGGGGTGTTTTGGTGCTGATCTTTTGGCCAGAATGCTGATGTGTAGGATGAGGTGCCTTCATCTTTTGTTTGTTCTTGGCTAGAGGGTTCAGTATGTTTGCATTGATTGTCTCCCCTCGAACAAACCTATCAGCAAGTCACACTTCTGAGTGTACGGGGGCAGATAAGGAAGCACCCTGGCTGAAACCAAGTCCTTCCTTGCAGTGCTTGGGCTTGTTGCTTGCTAGCATAGCCTCCAGCTTCTTTTCAGCGCCCATGTACCGCTCAGTCATCAGGTTCCTTCAGACATCATCACTTTTCTTCAGTGTGTCGTGCTCGGTCTGAAGTCCTGATAATTGTTGCATCAGTAGACTCAGTTCAGTATCTTTCTGAGTTAATTCCTTGGTCAGAACTGAGATTTGATCTTCTTGATGCTGAGACTTGGCCATCAGAGAGTTTATCTCCTCCCTGAGTCTCAACACAAGTCCTTTAGAATAAGTAGCAACCCGACTCTCCTGAGAAAGTCTCTGATTCTCGACTTTCAGGGTATCCAACTCCTGAAGAGTCTTACTGAGCTGCAGACTCATCTGAATCTGTTCGTCTAGAAGTTCTTCATATGCTGTACTGACATCCAGATTCTCGTCTGCTCTTGAAACAGTATCGTGTGTGCAGTGTGAAGGAGAGTTGAATAGTTCATGAGAGTTTACCTCATCCTCTTCTTCTGCCATTAGACACTTTTCAGCTGTTTCTTCAGCTTCAAGCTCTAGGGCCATGAAAGCTGCTTCATCATCGGATGAATCCATGAAGGAGTTGACTTCTTCTGAGTCGTCTGAGAGTTCACCAGCTATGTATGCTTGTCTCTTCTTGGCGAATCTCTCTCTCCTTGATTTTCGTGCTGCTCGTTCAGCACTACTGAGCTCAGGACAATCATACTGATAGTGTCCTGGCTTCTTGCAGTTGTAGCAGGCAATAACTCTTTCTTCTTTGCTTTCGCTGTCTTTTGATGGAGCTGAGTCATCCCTCTTTCTGCATTCAGAAGTATGCGATTCAGGAGTGCGTTTAGGCGTGTATTCAGACTTACCTTTCGATTCTCGATAGGCTTTAGTCACTTTTCTGCGCCGCTCCTTTTCCTTCTAATATTTTACGGCAAGCAGTGCGTACTTCTGACTGAGACTTCCTTCTTGTATGTCGTTGAGTGAAGGTTCAGTCTTACTCGACGCAGGAGACGCTGTGCTGACTGATGCTTTGAGGGCATGGTCAATTTTGGTGTCAGCTTCAGCTCGCTGCTTTCGTTGAGGTCTGTCAAACCCGAATTCCTCTGCTTGAAGTTCTGAAAAGATATGGTCAGGAGTAACAATATCTAAGTCAGAATGTCGTAATAATGTAGCAAAAGGAGTCCAATGACCGTCTGGCAGTACCCTCAGTATTTTGAGATTCATTTCTCGGTTGGAGAATGTCTTTCCCAGCCCGTTGATGGAGTTCATCAGATTCGTGAATCTGACGCTGAGATCTTCTATGGTGTCTCCGGGCATGAGAGACAAACTCTCCAGCTTTTGGAGTTCCAGCGCAAGTTTGTTGGCTTTGATCTTCTGAGTCCCCCGACTCAGTAGCGCTAGAGCATCCCAGAGTTCCTTAGTTGTCTTGCATTCCTGAACCCTGCCGAGATAAGAATCACTTAAGGTGGTTAGTATGGCCTTCCTGGCGACTCGGTCTAAGTTATGAAGTTTCTTCTCCTCAGGGGTGAAGAGACTTCTGTCCTTGGGAATCTTCTTTTCGGTCACCATTCCTCCTCCACCTATTTGATCCTGAGTTACGACACTATCTATCATAGGAACGATAGGTCCTTCCTCAAGTACTTCGGTCATGCTGTCGTGAAGGGAGGTCAGATGAGTCTCCATTCTGACCCGCCATACACCATAGTTCTCTACTGAGAACATGGGTACCATCCTTATACCTGACATATCAGTCATGATGAATAATGATATGAGTGTAGAATGATATGCAGTGAAAACATTTTTCCGGATCCGTTCAAGTAGACCAGTTTCAAGATAACAAGAGTCTTATAGAACTCCTGCTCTGATACCAATTGTTGGTCCCGAGAGCACGTTCAGGTGTAGAGGGGGGGGGGGTGAATACACCTGAAACCAATTTCTCAACTTGAAACACGAACAGTCCTATTCAGGATGGTGTTGTACTGAATAAATTCAGCAGACCAGGCAGTTGTTCTGAATCATGTTAGGCAAAGAGATACTGACTCTACTGAGACCTGCTAACTGATTGAGTCAGAATTCAGTATCTTCAGTTGGAGTTCAGTGGTGCGGAAATGTGTAGGCCCAAAATAGTTGAGTGGAAAACGTTTTATCAAAACAGTTTTAGTTCAGAAGAATAAACCGTTAAGATCGCTGAAACTTAGTTGAATGATTTTAAAGGATAATTTTCAGTGTGAACAGTTAAAATCAATGCAACAGTAAATAAGAGAACAAGCGAGAGACACAGAGATTTTTAAAGTGGTTCGGATACACAAGATCCTACGTCCACTGTCCCGAAAGATCAGGAGGCTATTTATTATACTGAGTTAGTCTCGGTCGGCTTGTACACGTGACAAAGCCGCGTCTTGAAATTTATACTCGAGCAAGTCTCGGCTTACAAAGGTATCAAACCAAGCGTTTGACTAACTCTCCAACTATGAAGGAGTCCTTTTACAATAAGGATCAGGTTCAAGGATGAACTCCTTCGTCTAAGCTATGGATATAAACGGTTGAGCTTAGGGTTAGAGGGATAGGGAACGAGAGTGTTGCTTCTAGAACGACGAACAACTGAGTTAAGCTTTAAGTTCGTGTAACGTCGTTTGGATACTAGAGGCTTTGTATATCGGTTCAGCTTGGTTCCCTAAGAGCTAGATTGTAGTCTTTCGCCGGAGAAATATTCTTCGAGTTCTTGCGGAAGACTTAGGGCTTTTCGGTTTTGCTCGTTGAATGCTCTGTGTTCTTGTGTTTTCCCGTGAGCTTCAAATTTCGAATAATCCCTCTATTTATAGAGAAGAGTCTTGGAAAGATCCGTTGGAGACGATCATCCCTTACTCTCTCTCTTTTGGTAGCTAACGGCTCTTTTGAAGTAGAGTGACAGTGTCCTTTCCCTCCTTTTCCGGAAAGTTGTTGACTTGCAGCTTTAGTAGGTATAGGACAGGTGTCTGCTTGTCATTCGTCGAGGTTTACAAAGCAGTTGAGATAGAACAAACTTCGAGGCATACTGAAGTTGACTTCTCTCTTCCTCGTATTTGACTATGCTGATTGTCATTCAAAAGATCCGACGTTCGTAAGACTGTCCGGCCGTTGCCGAGTCCGATCTTCGATTCGAGTAGCAAATATGCTCGAGATGGCTTTATGCGAAGATCAGCTCCGAGTACGATGAACTACTCCCGCCGAGTTCGGTTCTACCGACTCTATTCGATATATCGCTCCCGCCGAGTCCAAGATCTACTGAGTCTTCTACATCTGGTGCTGAGGCTGATAATCTACTGAACGCCTGAACCAGAGCAGAGTGTCTACTGAGTCTGAACCCTCAGAGACAAAAACAATTACAACGAAATGGTTCACCAATCATGATAGGGTTTTGGGATCTTCAAATCTTCATAGATTCACTCAGAGCATAAGCCTACTGAGCGCATATCAGTACGGAAGATAGAATCATTTCCCACTAAGTATTGCAGTGCTGAGGATAGAATCATCACCCATTCTCTAATTGTTTTAAGTGTGCTTCTACGCATCATAGCCCACATGTTATGGGATTAGTTAGTTGGACTAATTGACCATGTTTTTGTGGGTATGTGTTTTTGGGCCTAGGACCATATTCCGGAGGCCCATTTTGTATTATCCTCTTTATTAGTGGATTGTTTCTTCGCCGCCCGTGGATGTAGGTCGATTGACCGAACCACGTTAAATTCTCTATGCCTATTTCTTTTTCTCCTTATGTTATTCTTTGTTATTGTCTCGATTAGGTTCCAAGAACCCGTTCGTCACATTTTGGAGGGTCCGTAAATCCTAACAGGGGGGTCTAGTGGACCTCTACCGCCATATTGTTATGGTTAATTTTGTATTGCATCAAATTTTGCAATAAATACAACTTCCAAAATATGTACACGCTTATATTGCAATAAAAAAATCTGGTCAAGGCGTTGGACTGTCACATGGACAAGTTATTTGCTTCCTAAGATAATTTGACTTTGCTTTGACTAATAATAAAATCTTGAAAATTGAGTACTAATCTAACATGACTTTAAAAGATTATAAAACCCTACTAAATTCACAAGACATTGAAAATACCAAGACATGCCACATGCACGTTTTATCGATATATAGGTGCATGATTAGATGACTTGTAATTGTTTATGCCATAACCGGCTTTCACCTTGTAATCTGCCTCGATTCTTCTATTCCTAGCATGACGTATATATAAATTTGTTAATCCTATATTTGAAATTGACTCACATGCAATCTTATTATATATTATATATATATATATATATATATATATATATATATATATATATATATATACACTCACATAATCATTAAGAAGACGAATCTCCATTAGCCTAATGTACAATAAATACATGAAAACAAATATATACATCATTCCAATTATTAATCATGGCTGCAGGAAAAGAAAAAAAAAACTTTAAAGTTTTCTAGCCTCACAAGATGTGACAATCATTATCTAACATGGTTGACACCCCACACACACACTACACACACTCGCACCTTTTTATTAACCCCTTAGATTCAACTACTCTAGTGTCCATTATAAATTGTTTCATGAGAGCGGATCCAACATCACGATAACGTCTGCAAGTTTCCCTCGTCATTACAACTATAAATACCCTACTCCCTACCAAAATTGTTCATTCTAAGCCTAAAACCACAAAATTTCCTTTCAAACTTATGAACAACTTCTTCATTCTCATTTTTCTCTTTCTAAGCCTAATTCCAACCAATGACGCCACATCCAGGAGTTCTGCACGCCAGTTCATGAGCGTGCAGAACTCCGCTCGGGTGGCGCTCGGGCTGCTGCCGCTGGTGTGGGACCGGGAGATAGCGCGGTATGCTGCATCCTACGCGCACAAGAGACGCGCGGACTGCGAGCTGCGGCACTCGAATGGGCCGTACGGCGAGAACATCTTCTGGGGCAGCGGGGACGACTGGACGCCGGGTCAGGCGGCGGCGGAGTGGGTGGCGGAGCGGCGGGGGTACAACTACCAGTCGAACTCGTGCGCCTATGGAGAGCAGTGCGGGCATTACACGCAGATCGTGTGGAGAGAGAGTAGGAGGATTGGATGTGCGAGAGTGGTGTGTGGTGGAGGTAGGGGCGTCTTCATGATATGCAACTATGATCCACCTGGCAATTACGTTGGAGAAAGGCCTTACTAAATTATGGTTACAAAATTTTATATAATCGAAAGATACGTGTAAATTTATTTATTTTTAGTTTTGACAAGATGCAAGTCACAAGATGATGTAATAGTGGATAGTATTTATTTTAAAATATGGGGGACATAATTTTTGTAACGCCCCGAAATTTTTCAATATAAAATGCATTGCATATCTATTCATGCATGTTATCAAGTGTTCTGTAAGTCGCGCCTTAGAAATTTAAAGGAAAATTAAAGCATATGTCTCATTTGTCATTAAATCATTTTTGGTTTGTAAATTTATTTTTGATCTTAAAGGTGTTTATTTATATTTATATTATGATTTTAATGTTTATTTTCATACTCAGCGGAAGCCTTAAAATAAAAGCAAGTGCAACATGAGACATATGAGATCAAAAATATAAACATGAGACATACTCAGCGGAAGCCTTATTTTCATACTCAGCGGAAACCTATCATCAAGAAAAGAGTAACAAACCCTAGTTTTCAAATACTAATTTTCGATAAACTGCTATCATTATTCATGAAAGAGACGGATTGGGTGTGTACTAACCTGACCTCCATCGTCATTGTGAGCCATTGGAGATGAGAAGATTGTGTGAAGGTGAGAAGGTTGTGACCGTTGCGTAGAGGAGATGTATAAATTGGAACTTCAAACAAAAAATGTGCTAAGTATAACCGCTCCTCATTATATTCTCTAGTGGTGGACGATATTCAAATCGACGTGCCTTTTTTTTTTTTTTTTTTTTTCTTTCAAAACTGATGGACATGACGAGAGAGTGATGTCAATTCCAAAAAAAAAATATATTATTTACTTTATGATATAAAGATAAGACATAGATTTTATGAATTCCTACTTTTAAAGGATTAAAATAATAGATTTATGATGCACTTCTTTTAAGATCCAAATCAATTATATTAAAATTAATAATAATCTAATCTAATTATATTATATATTACAATTATTTACTGCATTATCATATATATTCATCATACATTTTCTATTATAAATTCTAGAAATAATTCCAGAAAATATATATTATTTACCGCATCATCATAAAATAATTGGGAGAGTCTTCCGTGCGCCAGATGTAGGTACATCCGGGGCGCAAAGATCCAATTTTGACTCAAAATCGGGTCGCTAACCAATTTTTAAAAAAAGGAGAAAAAGAGAAAACTTACCCTCACTCACATTTTCGCTCTTTCATCTCTCCGCCTCCACTCTCTCTCTCTCTCTCTCTCTCTCTCTCTCTCTCTCTCTCGCCCCCCCCCCCCCCCTCCTCTCTCCGCCTCCACTCTCTCATTCTCCGATCTTCGAATTTTTTCAGTATTCAATCGCGAGCCGCCGCCGGGGTAGTGCTTTGCCAATTCGGTGCGTTTCTCTCTCTCTCTCTCTCTCACGCAGATCTGCTGAAGATATATGACACTTTTCTTTGGCTCTTCTCTCATATGTGAAAGAAGCAAATGAAAATTCGTACGAAATGACACTTTTGTTCGAAGCAAATGATACTATACAAATGATACTTTCGCAAGTGCTGATAGAAAGTGTACAAAACGAAAATGACACTTTTATTTTGAAAAAAATGATACTCAATAAATAACAATCTTCTTCACAACAATGACATGTCCATCCTTACAGTAATTGAAAAAAAAAATAAAAAAAACAAGAATATTTTTTGAAAAAAAAGAATAAAAAAACAATGGAACAATGCAGCATGACGTCATGATGGCATGATCAACATGCGGGATCCAAATAGGGCCACACAAGTTTTTGTGAAAATAATTCATCATATATCATTACTACATCATTATTAATTCAGTTATTTACTGCATCATCTACAAATACGCAAATAGAAAACTACAAACAAAAGAAATTTTTTTTATAACTTTCCACTATTTATTAATCATTCAAAAATGTTTCTCATCCATAATTTCACTCTGAAGAGTAAGATCCCTGAAGGAGCAACTCTCCATCAATGTAGTGGTCAATAGACCTTTTCCACGACCTTAAATTACGTGTACGACTACAGATTACCATTTTCTGCAGTCAAGCCGTCATTTCATTGTAAGTTCTCTTTCTCTAGAGTTTTGGATTGTGCTATAGATAAATGGAAATTTTGAATGATGTTAGGTCGCCATCTTTAACCATTGTAGATCATCGATCCGTCACTGTATTTAAGATGAATTTTACTAGATGAACTTTACTAGGTTTCTCTGTGTATGATGAATCGTAGTGTGAATGTATTTTGATATTTTTGGTGTTTGGTTCATCAATTTCTTTTTCCTAGTGGTTGAGTAATTTTAAGGTTTTAGAGTGAATTTTGAAAAGAAATCGCTGAAAATGGACCAGGTTCTGAATTATGATATTAATGTTTTTAAGTTCAACACTGCAGCGTTAAGCTTGAGTAGTTGATATGATTGGTTTTAACTTTGCTGTTCGGATTAGCAGAGAACTATAGTGCACTAGGATTGGGATAATTCATTTACTTGTACCATAATCATATGAGAGAAGAGCCAGAGAAAACTCTAATCCTAGAACATTGATACTAAAAAAAAACTCTATATATGTTGTTACAGAACAATTATTACTAACACAAAACCTCCTTATTCAAATCAAATCATAATTAGCGGAAGTTTAGATATGCATTAGCAACTAAAATTAAGAATTCAAATCACAAAATGCTGAAACAAAGAGCTACGAGAATAAAATTAATCAAATAAAAAAGTTAATACACAAAGCAAAAACTAAAAGTTCACAACAATAAACATATTCATCCGCCTAATTACATTTCAAAACTAGCTTGAAATGAGAACTAATCGCCGAAGAAAACGATGAAGTAGCAAACGAACCTCCACTAGTCCCAACATAATGAGAGCGCAGGTCCATAAATGGTAAGAGAATCATCTACATCCATATACATTGCTCAATTCCTCCTACTCCACCAAAATAAGTTGAGTTTAGAAAATAAAAACTACGAAACGAACCTTGTGGTTGAGAATGAAAGTTGATTTAAAGAATGCATTTAAATATATTTTTTTTATTACTTTTTTATTTTAAGATTATCCTATGTGTAAAAATCTAAGTCACATGATCCATAAGTAAGAAAAATCCTACCCCAACCCCAACAAAATAAATTGAATTTTCTTACTTTAAGAAAATAAAACTAAGAAAATCACAAAAAAAAAAAAAAAATCGAAATCTAATTTCCGGTTTGTGCTGTGGGATCTGGACTGATGTCAAGTTGTCAACTACAAACGTGAAGCCCATTTGACTGTTCAAAAGGAGTTTCGGATTTGGGGAAATTTTAATAGAAATCACTTCCACTACTCTGAATTCAGAAAGACTTTTTTCTACTGCATTTGGATTGATGTTGTTCATCATGTCATCTGATCTAATCTGAGATTGCAACTTGATTAGATTTCTGATAGAATCGTAGAAGCAACAGGATGGTTGAGTGCGAGGTGGATTCAAATCAACCGGTAAAGACTTGTGTTTTCCCCTTGCGAATTGTATTCGATCTGTTTTATATGATTAGATATGTTATGTAGGTTGAGGCTAAAAATGCGTTGGATTCAGGAGCACTTGTTGGCGAATTCACTGATGCAACCAGGTTTTCAACTTACTTATACATTCACCCTAACTATATACATTACCTCTTAATTTCTCTAACACATCTTTTCTGTGTCAGTGATGAGATCTCGCTCCAAGGACTCGAGCAGGATCTTCAAGACTGTAAAACTGATGATGTTCGTATTCACCACTTTCCTGCACTCTCTACTTGATCAAAATTCTAATGTTTTTTCTGTGCTAGGTGGTTGCAACGATACTTTCCAAAGGTACAACTTTGCGGGACTACACTAGGGATGTTGAGAACAATTTAAGGCAAATCGAGCTTGAATCTATTGAGGTGGTGCTTCAATACTTCTTCAAGACATGCTTGCTAGTTTCTCATAGTACTAAGTAGTCCCCTTCATATATCTTGTCCTTGTGAGGGTTTGTTATTTATAACATCAAAGCATTGACGAACTGTTCCATTTGCATAAGTCTGAGATATTTCTATGTATGCATATATGTGGGACTCATTTCATATCTGCTAACTTAACTTTGTGGCACTCTTTATTCATGTTGGGTCAATGCCAGGATTATATTAGAGAAAGTGACAATCTAGTTGCACTACATGACCAAATTCATGATTGTGACACCATCCTCTCGCAAATGGAAAACCTTCTCACTGGATTTCAGGTTCGGCATATTACACTTAGTCACAGCTCATTTACTTCTCACTTTACTATACTGTATCATTGTTTTACTGCTCATGAGTTAATTTGCTTCATTTCTTTTGGAATGGGGGTTGCTTTGATAGATGACCCTCATTGTTCTTTGGTGTTACATCACAATCTCACGCTTTTAGTAAATCCTCTATTCACTATTTTATTTTCTCCAGTATTGTCTCTAGAAGCAACAGAAAGATGATAATTTTTTATTATTATTTACTAGGCTGAGATAGGTTCAATTAGTTCCAATATAAAGATGCTTCAAGAGAAGTCCATGGATATGGGGCTGAAGCTGAAGAATCGCAAGGTAACTTCATTCATGGTGCCATTTTATAATTTATGTGCCATTGTTGCATATAAATAGTATATCGACCTGTTCCCTTATATTTTCTTTGCATGCTTTAGCGAAAATAGCGTGTTAATCTGCTGGTCTTTGCATAGTAAGGGCAATATAATTTATTCCTATGACAGAAGTTGTTGAAAAGTGAACATGTGTTTAGACTTTCTATGTCTAATCCCTTTAACCATCTTCTGCTGAATATTCATATGCCTGAAATTATTCCAGTACTAACCATCTTATGGGTTCATGAAGAATGCCGAGTAACCTTTAGCTGATTTTATTTCTCATGTGGAGACTGGAGATTGTTTCTTTGTATATTTGTTCAAATGTGGTCAAGGGTTTGTTGTTCCATTTTGTTCCCTTGTGAGTATATATGATGCCTATCCTGATAAGTGTTTGTTTAATGTATCAGGAAGCAGAATCGAAATTGGCTAAATTTGTTGAGGACATAATTGTGTCACCAAGGATGATCGACATAATAGTTGATGGAGAGGTATTTAAGGCTTTCCTAGTGCGCCAAACACCATCTTTTTTCTTACTTTGACATATCATCTTTAAAAACTCTGTACTTAATGATATTTTGCTGGTTACATTATGATATATCTTTATCTCTATTTGATGATGATGCAGCCAGGAAGGGGGAGGGGATTGTTTTAAATATTTAGTTACCATGATTGCTTATTATTGTACTAAATATAGAACTTTATCATTAACATTAATAGACACGATATATTATCTGTCTTGAAAATGTGGTAAGCTTTACTAGAAAAGTCTCACGAGTGTGAAACAGTTCTCAGCATAAATTCTAGACAATATAATAATTAATCTTGTTATTTTCATTAGAATGAATACACTTGTCGCACAAAAATCAACTATTTAAATCCCTAAAGTTAGATCTTACTTAGAATTAAAAGTGAATGTGAGATAATTTATTTGATGAATTTCAATAAATCCAATAGAAGCTAAAGAAATAAATGAAGATTTATGTTAGGATTAAGAGAATTAACTAAAAGAATAACGACATCTAAATAACTACGAAAGCTATATGTGTGGGGAGAGAGAAGAAATGTGATAGTGGGACGGCACATGTGTTCTTATATGGAGTTGGGGCAAAGTTTACTCCCCTTATTTTTACATAATGCAGGGTGGGTAAAACTTTTCACTTTCAAGCACAAAATGCACCTCCTTTTGATATTGGGAAAAAAACTTCGGTGCCAGGCAGGGAGACAACCTCTATCTGTCCCAGACTCCCATCCCCTGACTCCTTCTTAAGAAATAATTTCTTTTTCTTTTATTGTCTCTAGATTCAGTTATTGTTAGCAATACCATTGATTTGTCTAGTCAAGGATTAGTGTATTTCAAGTTTTCTTATCGTTGTTATCGATAATGTCTTTCTTTTCATATCTACTATATGATGGCTGAAGCTTGAAAATCTGTCATTTCTCGTTCCTACGAAGGAAATATATTTTATCTGCCATATAATTCAGAAAACATCTTTGTGAATGATGTAATTTGTTTTCTCCTTTCATGGCTGGTCAACCAAGTTGGAATTTGAATAATAAACGCCTTTCAGATCTATTATTATTAAATTGCATTTTAACTTCTCTTTCTGACTCATTTCTTTTGTTTATTTGCCACCTAAGAAAATTGTGGATGTAAATAGTTATCTTTATGTATGCACACTTCATACATATCAGGCAAGCAGATATTAAGCCTTATGTTTTATGGGGGTATCATATCATAAAAACTTATGAACATACTTTATGCTGCTTATGGTGCCAGAATTTTTTCATGGTGAAATGATTCAAATATATACTCCCTGTACAAAGTGGATAAAGGAGGAAAGAAATCTCTAATAATTTTCTGAAACCAAAATCTAGCACTTCTATCTTATGCTACAAGGTTCTATTCTCGATATGTTTTCCTCTATTTCTTTTGTATTGAGCATGCTTTAGTTCTATATCTCTTATGGAAATAGAATTGTTGCTCATTGTACTGGGGTGAAATCTTGCTTTATAGTCATCCGTTTGGCCACATTTGTCATTTTCAATCTGCATAGATGGTGATAATTGTTTCGTTTACAAATGTTCTATTATGTCATGGTAAGTGAACAGTGTCTTGATAAATATCCACAGGTGAATGAGGAGTATATGAGAACCCTTGAGACTATTAGTACAAAGCTAAAGTTTGTTGAAACCAATACCTTAGTAAAAACATCCAAGGCTTTGAACGATGTTCAGCCTGAACTAGAAAGGCTTCGTCAAAAAGCAGTTTCAAAGGTATGTTCAAAGTGAATAATCATCAGTTTTATACTTAATTCATAACAATTTATTTTGAAGTTTCACAAGTTGGTCTTCATCTGTAAATATATCATATTGACTGGATAGATGCTATATTGACAATTTTTTCAAAATAAGAGAACTGCTGAATATACAAGTCACCTGATTTTTCCCTACCCTTCCGACAGGTATTTGATTTCATGGTTCAGAAACTCAACGCTTTAAGGAAACCCAAGACAAATGTTCAGATTCTTCAGCAAAGTGTTCTTCTGAAATACAAGTAAGATCTGTTGTGTAGAAGTATGAGAATGCATCATCCTTACTGATTCATTTGCATATTGTAGCTGCTTTGCTTGTATATTAAGGTAATTCAGTTTGCTTTAATCTTTATTTCATAAGACTTGCCATTTAAGTGCTGGTCTACGAGTTTTCCATGCCGAGTCTGGTTTTGTCTTTTTATTTATTTCTATTTATTATTGTATCATAATATCAGCCCAACAAACCCATATGCCAATGTTGTGTATTTTCTCTTTTTGTTGGTTGTAACTTCAATCTAGAGCGAGATAACTTGGAGTTCTGCAGCATTTATGAAACTGACTTCTCATTAAGCATGAATGTACTTGCTTCTGTGTTTAGCTTTAACTTTGGGTATAATTTCTATTAGGAGATCCAATATAATTAACATTTATGTTCTGATTCTTCTGTCATTTATGCTACTTGACTCATATTAAGTTATCGTTAGATTTATTGAGGAAACTACTATTTATCCCTGAGAGATAAATGCACGTGAAAGTGTTTAACCATATTGTTGGAAAAAGATCAGATTCCTTTCATAGTTAAAAAGTACTAGGAAACGTTGTTCACATGGTTGGGTTTAGAAGTATTTATCTGTCTTCTATTTTGGTAGAATACCAGGCCATGATAACGATGCGTGCTTCAGGTTGGCTACGAGTAAGTGGTATTAAACTGGCCGAGGAAGTTGAAGGAGAATGAAACCTGTGCTTCCAAATTAAGCTAGTGTATAGGATAGAGAGGAGAAGAGTGAAGACATTAAAATCTGTTTTGTTTTCTTCAAATCCAACTTGTCTCATTACTAAGATAACTTGCCAATATAAGGCGACTTCTTATCCCTTACCAAAAGGACTGACTGCATGCATAAAGTAACCTACCAACTTTACCTAATTGAAAGGAAATGTAAATAACAGACATAAGATAACATAATGAGATTGACACAATCTTTTGATACAGTTAAACATCGATAAAGTAATGTTCGATAGAGTAATAATCTCGCTTAGATAATAATTTGTTTCGGTCCCAACTTAGGTCAATACATTAAGATAATGTTCGATAAAGTAATAACCTCGTTAAACGAATATTTTTTTCCTGTCCTAAGGTTATTACTTTATCGAGGTTTAACTGTACTTCAAATCTTCTTCCTTGGACTTTGATCCTTGCTGATCTATTTTGGGTTTTGACATCCTGATTTTGCATTGGGCAAACTGCTGCCCAATGAACGCATCCTCTTATCATATTGTAACTTCATGGTTTTTTCCAAACAGTCTGCATGTAACATTTCAATATTTATTCACTCATGCAGATACATAATTTTGTTTCTGAAAGAGCATGGGAAAGAGGTGTATCTTGATGTGCGTGCTGCATATACTGATACCATGAATAAGGTAATCATAGGGATTCACAACTGTTTGTTTATAGACGATTTATTAATGCAAGTATTTCACAAATACAAGTTACTTTTTGAAGTGATTGTAAGTATTTGATCCAGCTAGTTCTCAAGTTGCTCTCCAATTTAGCCTTTATGAACTTGATTGCCATCTTTGCTTATGCTTTTGTTTGAATATTTAGCTGTGGGGAATCTAACCCTGGAGAATCCTTTGATCAGTCATTGAGTTTTTTTTAGCTCGCTCATTGAAAATTTAAGAAATTGAGTTGAAACTGACTTTTTCGATATTTTTACTGGCTCTGCAACTCCCAATTATCATGGGCTAGAGAATTTTTGTAATGTAGCTAGTCTAAATACTTCCTTTTATGGCTATACCATCCGTAATATTATTTAACCGGTTGTGCAATGTCATACCTTCGACTGAAGAATCGTTCTTCACTGGAAGTTGGATCCCAGTACTAGTGTCTGCCTTATGTTGGCCTTCCTTTGGTTGTTCCGAGATGCTTTCTCTGGATGAATTTTCCTATTGCATACATGCTAGTGTAATTCATTATTCTTATATATGCATTTGTTTCTATTTTGCAGGTCTTAAGTACAAATATCCGAGCTTATATTCAAGCTTTAGAGAAGTTGCAGTTAGATATTGCAACATCTAATGATTTGATTGGTGTTGACACCAGAAGCACTGGTCTTTTTTTAAGAGGAAGGGAACCTTTGAAAAACCGATCTGCTGTTTTCGCTTTGGGAGAAAGGATAAATATTCTCAAGGTGAATGGAAACGACTAAAGGTCAATCCAGGAGAATTCTAAAGATGTTTAACCGTTTAAGCCGTTTTTATTTTTATTTTATTTTTTCATTTTATGCTACTGGAAGGAAATGCATAACAAAATTAAGTCTTTAACAGAAAATCAGCATTTTTTCTCTGTTCCGTATAAGGATCTGTTTGTGTTACCACAGCAACCATATGTGCCTGTGATTATCAAAGAAGCTGATACTGTGTGATTTGTATCTCATTTGAATTTTTGTTTCTTTCTCTCATTCCTTGACAGGAAATTGATGAATCTGCTTTGATTCCACATATAGCTGAAGCCAGTTCTAAAAAGTATCCTTATGAAGTTCTATTCAGGAGCCTGCACAAGTTGCTTATGGATACTGCTACTTCTGAGTATGATAGACTTTTCCTGGATCTTATCTGGATTTTACTTTTCACATGTACTCTTCTACTATATGGTGATTTTACCTGTTGTAAACTTTCAGGTATCTTTTCTGCGATGAATTCTTTGGAGAAGAATCAATATTTTATGACATTTTCTCAGGTATCTGCTATTGGTTCTCATCCAAAATATTCTGATAGATCACTTCTTGAGAAATTTATTTCCTTAAGAGCTTGATTCGATTCTCGAATGATATAGACACGTTCTTTTGCCTGAGAAGATATTGAAACACTTCATTTGCTAAACTGTCAGGCCCTTTCTCAGTAATTGACGAACACTTGAATACAGTTCTCATAAACTGTTTTGATGCGATTGGTCTGATGCTCATGATTCGTATTATATACCAGCACCAGGTATCACGATGAAGTGATTGGATCTTCTTGTATGATTTTGTCTTCAAGTTATGCAACCTCCACCAAGTTTTTTTTTTCATAATTTTTTAACCTGAATATTGTATGCAATGTTATTTTTTTTCCTTTACTGCAGCTGATAAATTTTCTTGTATGCGATTGGTCTGATGCTCATGTTTTCCTTTACTGCAGCTGATAAATATTGTATGCAATGTTATTTTTTTTCCTTCCCATGCTGACTAGTTTCTTGTGATGAGGGATAGGCCATATTTTAATGATTAAAAGTTTGGAAACAAGCCCGCTATTTTTCTCGGACTGAGTTGGCATTCCATTGTTTCACATAAATCTCTGTAACATATAGTATCTATGTTTTCAGTTTTGGTGCCTGACATTATATTCTAACTCTAGCAATTATTGCTACACTAAACTAAGCCTTTTAATTTGGCTTCTGCTTGTTAGCTTCAGTCTTTCTTTCCTATCTATTCGCCCTGTAGCGTATCTTAGCACCAATAATTGGTTTCAATTGCAATGTGTCAATTTGTATCCCTGTGTCTCCCCTTCCTCCTCCTCTTGAATTTGTGCGATTAGTTGCCAGTGCTTCATGTGATGCATGACATTTGTTTTGGTTCTCGCTTCTATCCTTAAGAAAATATGTATATCTATGCTTATCTGAAGTTGTTCTGCACTTCTTTAGGTCATAGAATCTGAATTGTTTATATTGTTTCTTTCTCAGCTTATAATGTCCCGGAGGCGAATACCATGTCTTGATTCATACTTGGATAAGGTATGTGCAATCAATTTTGCTAAGTGAACATGCAGGTATGATGGATCTAATTGTTATATCTTCCTGCATTTGCTTGGTTTTGTGCTTATACCGCACTAGCAGTTGGGTATCCATTTTTTTTCAGTTGTCATAGATTACCATTACAACCTAGGTAACACGGCAGGTATGGGTTCTGTAAGGAGTCAATATCTCTTTAATGAAAATTGTAGCTTATTTTCTTGATTTTGGGGTGGAGTCTGTTGAGTTTGCACTTAGACACAATGGTGGTGGAAGTAGGGGCATTCGTTTAACTTCAATACAAGTTCCACAACCACAATTGAATCTGAGCTGTGTTTCTCTTATGTCTTAAATATACAATCTAGGGATCAAAAATAGGTGTCAATGTAGAGAGAGACTTGCAAACTTTCTCTATGCATGTGCATGGTTTCAGCCTATAAGCTTATTCTTTTTACTATATGCATATGTTTTTTCTATATTTAAAGTTTGGTAGACTCTAAAATTGTCTTATTCTTGTCATATACCAAATAATCATTTGGCATAAATCAGTTAGCTTATTCACTAGAGATCAATTGTAATTGCTTTTAAATTTTTGGTATTTACTCTGAATTAATTTATTACAAATTGTTTTGGTGCATGAATTTAGATAATTATTTGAAATAAAATTGCAAACTCATTCTTGAATGAAAATGAGCAGGTTAATATTTCTCTGTGGCCACGATTTAAGATGGTGTTTGACATGCACGTCAACAGCCTACGAAACGCTAATTTCCGGAGTTTATGGGAAGATGATGTACGCCCACATTATGTCATGAGACGCTATGCAGAATTTACAGCTTCACTAATTCAACTTAATGTTGATTATGGAGATGGTCAGGTTAGAAATGCAATCATGCCTAATGGTTTGACTATTAGACTGGCAATGTCATTCTTATATGTAGAGATAGAACATATGTCATTCTTATATGTAAAACTGGCTAAATTGTTGCAGCTTGAACTCAACTTAGAAAGACTGCGAATGGCTATGGATGATTTGCTTGTCAAGCTTGCCAAATTGTTCCAGAAACCGAAGTTGCAGATTGTGTTTTTGATAAATAACTATGACATGACAATTGCTGTATTGAAGGTAACTTCTGCTAGAAACTCAGCAGATTGATTTGAGCCACCAGTTAGGCAAAGTTAATCATCAAGTATGCTCCTTTTGCTGGAGGCATAAATTTTCTTGTAGTCATGGAAATATTTCTTTCATACCCCCCCCCCCCACCCCACCCCCCACCCCACCCCTGCGCTCACCCCAAAGCCGAATTAAAAAGAAAAATAGATAATATAATTGGCAACATATATATATGTATATATATATATATATATATATATATATATATATATATATATATATATAGGAGGAGGTTCAAATGTGAACAGCCTTTTTATCGTGTGAACGTGTGAACACTGCACTTTAAAGACAAATGTACTGCACTTTAAAGGCAAATATATTGCATTTTAAAGTGCAATACTTAAAGTGCAGTACGTTGTCCTTAAGTGCAGTACATAAAGTGCAGTATTAAAGTGCAGTATATTTACCTTTAAAGTGCAATACGTTTGTCTTTAAAGTGCAGTGTTCACACGTTCACACGATAAGGGCTGTTCACACGGGAACCACTCCCTATATATATATATATATATATATATATATATATATATATGACGCATATGGCGCAGTCCCAGAAAGAAGAAGCCCATATTTTCTTGTAATAGGTAGCCTCATGCTTGTTATAATGTTTGCCTTGTATGTTTCAGGAAGCTGGTCCTGAGGGAGGGAAAATCCAAATGCACTTTGAAGAGTTGCTGAAGAGCAATACAACCATTTATGTGGTAATCTCGACAATTGTTTACTGATATTTCAAGAGAATTGCTCATTATCCCACCCATATCAGCCTCTTCCCAATTGAACTAACATGTACTTCATTGGAAAAAAATGGATGGCCATGGCAGGCCAAAAGAGATTTCAAAATATTATCTTGTAGTAAAGTTGGGTATTTGGGCAAAGAATGGATGGGTGTAAGTATATAGTCTTTCACTTTCTGGGGCAATTGAGAAGTTATTTGCTTATGAAATTTTGACAGTTAAAACCTGAATAACATGTCTGGTTGTATGTGAGTAAAGGAAACTAAGGGTCTGGGTGTTAATTAATGAGTCCTCAGCTGATCGATACAATCTTTGATGCAGGAGGAACTACTCACGGAGCACTTTGGTGACCTAATCAAGTTTGTGAAGACTAGAGCTTGTAAGTATATAATTTTTTCAGTTATGAGTGTAAATTGTGGAGTAATTTTTGATATCGGAGGGTTTGTTGTTAGCCGAGGAGGCAAGTTGTAGTGTGAGTGAAGTTGAAGCTATCGTGAAGGACTTTGGTAGCAGATGGAAAGGTGCAATAGAGCTGATGCACAATGATGTGATTACTTCATTCAGCAACTTTTTGTGTGGTATGGAGATTCTTAGAGCTGCCTTGACTCAGTTGCTGCTTTACTACACCAGGCTTTCAGATTGCCTGAAGAAAATTGCTGGTGGGTCCACATTGAACAAGGATTTGGTTTCCATATCTTCAATAATGTACGAAATTAGAAAATACTCGAGGACATTTTGAGAAAAATATTAAGATGTTCAAATGCTGTTGTATTCACATAATGAATGTTTGTACTATTGAAGCTAGAGCAATGCACTTGCTTTGTTGTATTGTATTCACACAATCAATGTTTCTGAAATATCATCTCTTGCAGTTTTTGTTTATGAAAATTTATACTGAAATGGATTAATTAAACCCTCGTAAAAAAAAAAAAGAATAATGCTGGTGCTGTACTTGCAAAGTAGTAGTAATTTTTTATGAGTGACGGAAATCATTATAGCTTCATAATTTTGTCGTTAGCGGACTATAACTTCTCTAGCTAATTTATTTTACTTCCAGATTAATTCTGTTTTACTGTGGCTGTTGTACATTTTGAAACATATGTTATATAATTTGTTTTTTCTGACTGAGGTTACGATCTAAGTGTATGTTTTTTTTTGGATGACGAGGGTAACCTACAGCCGCTATCGAAGTGCGCATTGGGTAAACTTTTGTGCAATAGTCTGCAAACCACAATTTAAATGTATGTTATTAATTAATTTGGTGGATGTTTCTTTTCCTTTGAAGGGTGGGTGGGATAAGAAAGAAGTACGGCTGCAGCTATTCAATATTAGTAAATTATGTTCAAATCTGAGATATTCACAACAATATACTACAAGACGTCAATAATCTCCTCTTTTATGAAGTATGAAATTCTGAACTTCCCCCAACATAAAACCTGCATCATAATCTTGATACATTTCTTCACACTGATGAATCATACCCGCCGACTCCCACGAGTTTGAATTCCCCTCCAACTCATTCGACCACCACGCTACATTATTCTCCTTCGATGCACCCTCCAACTCATCAACCGTCTGATTATTCCCCATAGAACCGCAAGATTTGTCGTTGATCATCCCCAAATCACACTGAGAAAACCCTAGATGGTTCTGCTCCATCATCGCCGGAGTGGCGAAAGGAGTTTGAATTTGCGATGACAAGGAACAATTCAAAGAATTTGGGAAATCATCTTGAGTTGTGGAATTTAGGGTTTGGATCATCATCTTGTGCTGCAGCTGATTCAACTTGGGCCATAGAGTTGGATAATTGGTGTAGAGAGAGAGGGGGCTTTGGAGAGCTTGCAACTGCATGTGGAGTTGAAGCCTCTCCAGAGCAAAACTGCTTAAGTCTTCTTGCCCGCCTTGTGTTGAAACTCGGCTCCAGCTCGAATTCAATTTCTTATGCCGGCCGAGGAGTTTCTTCTTCAGCCTCGTGTTCCAGTAGTTCTTGATGTCGTTGTCTGTTCTTCCCGGTAACTGCGCCGCGATTATGGACCACCTAGTACCAAACAAAATTCAAATTGAAACCTAATTAATCTTATACTACTTTCGGAAAGAAACAAGAACAAAGAAGATGGTGAGATTAGGACAAACAAAAGAAACCCTTTAATCTTCATTCAGATTTCAGACATAAGCATGTTAGCAAAAGGACAAGAGAGAAGAGAGAGAGAGAGAGAGAGGAATTTAATTACCTGCTGCCTATACTGATATAGAGGCTGCAAATAAGGTTGTCTTCTTCCTCACTAAATCCGCCATGTTTGATGTTAGGCCTCAAGTAATTAAGCCATCTCAGTCTGCAGCTCTTCCCACATCTCTTAAGCCCTATAAATTCATAATCAAAATCATTAATTAAAATCACACACTAGAGAGAGATGAATAGTTATAATCTTGTGTACCGATTTTCTGGGGAAGAGCGATCCAATTGCCACCAGTTCCGTATTTGTCGATGTAAGATTTGAGTTTGAAATCTTCTTCAGGAGACCAGGGTCCCTTCTTCACATTGGCTTTGTCACAGCATGGAGCTCTTCCCATCTTTTCTTTATCTAATTTTTCTCCGACCAAATTCAAACCTTTGTTTTTGTTTATTGATTGTTGAGGAAAAATGTGAGTGAGGAAGACCTTGATTTATAGTAGGAAGATGATGATGTGATACTCGGAGAAAACCATAAAAGTCTTACTTTCTAGGGCTTTTCCTCTCTCTCTCTCTCTCTCTCTCATGCATTTGGATTAGTTCAGTGGTAATATTATAATTTGGTGAGATAAAGATTATTGTATAACAAACTGACAAAGAACTTGGACAGAATTTCTCTGTATTTTATTAAATTAAAGCATTAGCTTTTGGGGGCTTCCAATAATTTACAACTTTGGAGGAAATAATTATAAAGCAAGTTTCAAGAAAGGGGCAGCTACCGATTTGTCTCCAACTTCTTTGAAATGTTCGTTTTCGGGGGTATTTAACTCTCCGTAAAATAGTAAACTACTTTTCCATAACGTAGAAGCAAACATTACATTCTTGGTACAAAAGGAAAAAAAATGATAAGTTTTTTATTAATAAAGACTCCAATTTGAAAATGAATGAAAATAAAAAGCATAAGATCTGTTAAAAATAATAAAAGGATGTAAGGGGGTTCAAATAGTCGGAATTGTGGTCAAAACCACTTACACTTAATCAGCTTCCCAGCTGATATTATAATATTTTGTGATTTAAAATCCGACCCCAAAAATTACATTCATTTTGATTTCTGTTTATGATCACCCTCCAAGTAGATATCTATCACTTGTTCCACGAAAAATAATAATTTGTCATTCAAAAAATAATGCATATGTTTTTTTTCTAGTTTTGATGCAACAGTCACCGATATCCTAAATTGATGTTTTCACATATAAGTTTTAATTGATTATCTTTCGGCTCCTAAATGATAAAACTAGATCATATAAATATATGTAAATTTATTTTATAGGAAAACTAATTCTCATTATATAAGACTATACTTGTCAAGTTACAAATTTTCTATACTTGGCTACAATAATTTCAAGTAAACTACCGGATTAAAAAATCAGCCGTTTACAGAGTAAACAAACTTATTACCTAACTTCACCCTTTAACCATGACTGATATGTAAATAAAAATTTACTAATTCTGTGATATGGATTCCTTAATTCATTTCGAAATTCCTCGATCAAGAAACTCACTTTTTGATGGCGGCATAATTTTGATCAAGAAGCTAATTACTCAAGAAACATTCAACAGCAGAATACATCACAATATGATGAACGGATTTAATTTCATATTCTATTTCACAAGTTTTTATTTGTTCAAGTCTTATTTGGAGAACTTAGAGTATGAGAATTAGCTTGATATAGATGTCTAATGTTATTATGTTATCAAAGAAAATAGAAGAGAATGATGCATAAAAGGTATTGCTGTGATTCATATGTAGTAACGAAATTGTCATATTGGAATGACTCAATAATATAGTGTTTAAGGTGCTTGTCTTGTGACCGAAGATTATGGATTCGAATCGAACGGAATTTTCCATTAAAGAATATTTGTCAATATAGAGTAGGATAAATATGTAATGTCTCGTCAATCTTATCATGTATGTGAGTTGAATTACGGTTTAATCTAGTAATCACCGTATAATCAATGTTGTTACTCCTTGACACCCTAAAAGCTAACAAGATGGATATAATTTTAAATTGGCCTAAACCAAGAATTCCTACTAGAATACGAAAAAAGTTATAAGTGAGAAAACAATTGATTAAAAAATAGAAATCCTGATAAAGGGAGGAACCCCACCCCAGTGATTGACTTGGGTTTCCCTACTGCATTATTATATAAGGAAAAAAGGAAGATGGGCTGGCAGGAAGCGCAGTTTGTTAGAAATTACAAGCAAGAACATGTCATTGTAATAGATTAATCATCAAATTGACTCTGATCTTTTGAAAACTTGTTTCTGCTTGTCTTTCTCTCTAGGTTAGAATCTCTCTCTCCATTGACAGACACTCTATTTTTTTCATACATCAGCAATGAAGACCAATCTTATGACTTTTCTTAGGAGAGCTGGTGAAGAAGAATAATATATATATTATTTTTAAATTTCTTGATTAAAAGACTATATAGTCATACAAACTCTCTTTTTCTTCTTAATTAATTTGGGATAAATTTGAGTGGACTTTGGCAACCAATAGCCCTAGAGAATGTTTAAATATATGCGCAGTTTCAACTAGCTTTAGACAAATTGACGAAAATAAAGAAATTAATTACACATTGTCACACACAAACCTATAATTGCTTCCATCTTAGCTTTAGATGTAATCCGGTTAATGTTGAGTTTGGATAAGCCAAGTGTTAGTAACATGATAGCAAAATTAATAGATTCTTGTATTTTGTATTTTTAATTAAATCATATACCCAAATATTACAATCGTGTCATAATGTAAATTCTGTGTTGTAATATTGTCCATGATAAAATGGAACTCTTTTTGCATGTATCGTTCTATATAACTTATGATTCCATGAACAAATTATTTCATTTTGTACCATTTATGATCCTTCATCAGTGGAGTTGGTATAAATTAATTAAACTGGATTTTTTGTATGAATGCATGTATTATTATATCTATTATAATTGAACTCCATGCTATATTTATATAATAAGACTACGTATGATATACTTATTATATCATATAATATGTGTGTGTTTAATGTTCAGTGCATGTGTGAATATGGTCATTAACACATAATTGAAAATTCTGAAACAAATTAACCTCGTACATTGGCAATTTAATATGAGACATTTCAAGTAAATGCATGCATGAATAAATTCTTAGATCTTTTTTATATGTGTATATAGCTACTATTTATAAAGTTTCTGTTTTAAAAAAAGATAATTTCTTTAGTAGACATTTCAATTTTATTAAAGTTTTATGTTTCGAGAATCTTGACTGAAACAAGGGACGAATTTATCCACTCACAGACCAAATTTATATTTATTTTAATTTTTGATTTGACATGAACTCATCCAAATCGAGGTTTTTAGATTAGATTTTTTCTCGTGATAACGTTTACAAACCTAAACTCTAAACCTTCTTATATATTATTATATTATATTATATTATAGGTTGACAAATCAGAGAAATCCGCTACATTACGATTTTCATCTTCTTATATCGTTTGCAAGATATTACATAAGAACAAGAATTATTAATTGCGAGACAAGAATCAATTCCTTCCTCCCGTCCCAAGTTAGAAAAAAAAAAAAATACAAACCCACAATTATGTAACTTCTGGAAAATGTTACAACTTACAAATATTTGTTACATTTATTTCTCAATATATTAATCCCGCTGTTACTATCTCTGAAAAGCAATTACTTATATTTTAAAGTAATTGGTGCAAAAAAAAATAAAAATTTTGGTGCGACGCTACAAGTAGCTGAGACGAATTAGAGTCCTAATCAATCAAACTACAAGTTACCTTAATTAATTAGTAAATATTAATATTAATATTAATGTCAAACCCTTTTGTCTCAACAAACCCTTCTTTTTATGAGTATCCAAGAAAAACTTACCCCCTTAATCCTTATCACATTAGCTTCTACCAATTGTTTGTAATTCTACTTTTTACTATAATTTGTAACCTAACGTACTCACCTTTAATAACAGTCTTAATACTTCTAGTCTAGAGAAAATTACTTATTAATTTACTAGAAAAGATTAAAAAAACCATTAATTTAGACTCTTGTTACTTAAGTTACTAAATCTATTTTTTTAATTATATTTCAATTTGTTTAATATTTTACGTATCAATACGTTTTTAATTAAGTTTTGTTTAATTAGAAAATTCTAAAACCTTAAGGATTGAGATAAAATAAAATATCTTGATTATTATTCTATTATTTTTTATTATTAGTATGTAAATATATGAATTTTGAACATATTTTAATTTTATACATAATTTTTAAAATTTAAAAGACTCCCTTACACACAACCTTTTAATTTATTAAAATTTTATACATTGGTGAAAACTTCGTAAACCAAAATGAATAAAAAAACAAAAATAGTTAAGTTCTGCACAACCACAAGTTGACTCACAAATAAAAGATAATGTATTAGTTGCAAAACCAGTAGAGAGAGAAAATACTAATAGCCATCATACATACCACTTGTCTTAACTCCTTTTAGAATGAGGGAGATGTAGAGGATCTAGCAAGAGGACATGGTGAATCTTCTTCCTATAAAATTTATTCAACCAACCCACTCTCTCTCTCTCTCGCTCTCTCTCTCTCAATAATCAATATGCCAACTTCTACATACCAAAACTTGAGAAGATTAGCACCAAGGATCAAAATACATTCAACTGCATATAGCTCGAAACCTATTTACACATCTCCAGCAGCCAAAGGGGACAGACACCACCTTAATTCGGACGTCGTACTACCCACTCCCCTGCACAAATCTACAACAGCAATCTAATAAGCAGAGCATTTCTATTCCACAAACACTCTCAAATTAAAGAATCAGACTTACAGCAGTAATAGGCATGGGCCAAGATAATAATTTAACAAGTATCAGGAGGTATACGGGTCGATAAGTATAAAAAGTCTCTCGAGGGAGAGCTGTCATTTAAGATTCATTGCTGCGGCCATATTTCTCAGCTTCTGTGCTATTTCTGAGAAGGATGGCCTCTCTGCTGGATCCGAACCCCAGCAACTTTCCATCAATGACTTCCATTCTGGATCGCACCAACTCGGACTTTGTGGGCGTAACGTGTTGTTTACGATCCCTCCTGCACACGATTTATAGAAGAACCAGTAAATTACTAGGTGGGCATATAGGAATAAGAAGAAAGCGTGATTGAATACCAATTATAGAAGCACAGTGCATATCCTTATATGGCTCATCACCAGTAAGCAGCTCCCACAAGACAATCCCAAATGAATACACATCAATCTTCACAAATGAAACATCCTTGTCAGTCATGTAATAATAATTTTCCTTGGGGGACATGGGGGGAAGAGAATTATGATGACCTTTTCTGAGACCATGTTACTCTTTCCACTGAGGAGTTCAGGTGCCATCCAAGGTAACGTTCCACGAACACCTCCCGACACTAAAGTGTTCTGTTTCACCTTTGACAACCCCAGGTCGCCAATCTAAAAACAAATTCAATAACAACAAATATCAGTTTGTAAGACCATTATCCACCTAAGAACCATTCGCCAACCAAAAGGAAAGTAACACAACATTTAAGAGTTTAGAAGCCCACACAAAATCACACCAGCATAATCTTAATGAATAATATGGTTAGCAAAATATTATTTAGAGATGTTTTGGTGAGTCATCCAACCTACCTTGCACACAGGACGATGTGGGTCTCTCATGTTTACCAGCAGATTTTCGCATTTGAGATCAAAATGAACAATATTTTTTCCATGCAAATACTCCATACCAAATGCAGAATCCATCGCAATTATGAGTCTCTTACGTCTATCAATAGTTCTGCTCAAAATATGCTTGTGAGAGTCAGATCAATAATATATAGAGAGAATATGCAGGCATAATAAGAATGGTACCTGTCCTTTTTCTGAATAAATTGTTTCAAAGATCCATTAACCATAAACTCTGTCACTGTTGCTAAAGATCTATCGGGGCCATCACGAACCACACCATAAAAAGAAACAACATTTGGATGGTGCAACGAACTAAGTATCAGAGCTTCCTTCCAGAAATCAGCAATCTATACATCAAGATTAAGTCAGAAGAGCCTAAAGGCAGGAAAATTCCAAAGCAAAGCAGAATGCTTTGTACAGAGACCTTAAAACTTAACCAAAAGTTTTATTATGTATGTTGCTTTTTCAGGACAAAATAATGATCTAATCTATACTAAAGATCTCTATCAGGAAAACTAGAAATCAACTAAAATATAGCTCAATTTGCTCGCAAAAGCATAACTGTAAAATTACTAAATCAATATTTATGTGATAAAATTAAAATAAAAGGACCATAAAAAAAAATATAACAAAGTCCAAGGCATACCAGACGTTCCCTTTCAGATGGCCTTCCATCAAAGCAGCTAGCTTTTATTCTTTTTATGGCTACATCCGATCCTTTCCACTTTCCATAGAATACAGCACCGTAAGTCCCAGAACCTAATTCCCGGATTTCCTCCAGATCCTCATTCTTTATTGTCTACAAAGATAAATAATACAAAAGCAGTAATGGTAGCATCAGAAGGCATGCGTCAATTATATGAAGAAGATGATGTTCACAATGGATGAGATTTTTCAAAGGGCTTAATTGGTAGGACAAAACACAATATGAAAACCTGCAATCCTCGATCAATTGCTTCTGCCTCAGCTTTTGTTAGCTCTATCTTGGAGTGTTCAACATCGTCATGATCATAATCGACCTCCAACTCCATGTTGCCATCCTATAAAACAAAAACATACTTTAAGAATGACCATAATTGCACGAGCATTTTGTACACTTAATTCTTACCACTCCATCGTTGTGGTTTTGAGCATCCTCTTTCATATCAGTACCTGACTCACTGCCCAAATCAGAGCCTTCTCGAACTTTAGATTCCACCTCCTTCAAACTCCGCAAAGCTGCCTCTTTCTTAGATGCAATTAACTGGGGCAAAAATTCCAGACAGTCATCTTGCTTTCTAGTAGCACCCACATCAGTTTCATTATTTACAGCACTGCCATTTTCAGTAACAGATTTTGTAGCATCAGGACTTAGGATTGCAGATGATGCTAAAGCATCTGAATTCTTGTCACCCGACACACAAATACCAGAATCTTTAGCAAACCCTTGGCTCCCTTCATATGCACCATTATCTTTCACCATAGATGCTTTATTAGTTGAATCTACTCCAGAAATTGCAACACTCACTGTCATTGCTGGATCAGACATAGAAAATGGGTCTTTAGGATAGGCAGGTCGAGCCAATACAGCTGCTAGTTGGACAGGTTCCAGATTACATGGATGGTGATTTTGCAAAGGGCAATTGTTGGGAGGAAAGTTCACCGCCTGGATATGAGGAAAGTCTGACACAAGAGAACCATCAAAGCCAACAATTTTCTGTGATGATTCTGCCCAAGGACTCTGATTCTCCAACCTGGGACTTCCCTCCACTGGACCGCGAATGAAGCTCATCGGGGCAGAGCCATTAACTAGCTGTGAAGAAGAAGAGGATGTTTCATGAGAGGGACTCCCCTGCAAGGGACTATGAACATTTCTCAATAGAGGTTGTGTAGGAATGTGCCCATGAGGCATCTGGTATACATTATCAGTTCCATATGTATAGGGAGAATTTCCAAAGCAAACACTGCGCTCTTCCGCAGACGGCAAATGAACTTGTGATCCAGTTCCAGCTGCTTGGTCCTGAAACACTGGACTTCCATAGTCAACTCCACGACGAGCATACCGTTGATCTTCATGATGTGTGTAATGTGATTGTACATGGTGTCCATCACATACATTACCATGCCCAAGTGGAATATTCATCCCTTTTTCCACAATATAACTATCAGTTAACCGTCCAGGCACACAAACAGATAGGTGGTGTTTCGGTTCCTCAGCCCAAGGATTTGAATGATGTGGGGAAACCCAACCTCTTTCATGACCATGTGTTTCAGAATACACTGACCGAGGATCAGTTGGCTCCCTGCAATAGTATGGAGGGTTCTTGTTTCCGTCCAAATTCAACATGTACATATCTCGGTTTGGAGAGCATTCGACACTAGAACTAGGGACCTGAACATATCCATTCCCCAAGTTTGGTGGCTCGATATGCGGCTGCTCACCAGGCTTCCACGAAGAATCAGGATGAACTTGATTTCTATGATATGGCAACCGGCACTGTTCACACGTAATGTTGCCTTCATAAAAATTGGACCCGTGGCGCATGTTTCCATGAAGATAACCAGCCTTATCTTTGACTGTAGAACCAGCTGGAAATAGCGGTACATTGTCTGTAAACTGCGGCTGTTGCTCATAAACAGAATGGTTATTGATTGGAGATCGGTTATAATCCTCATGTATCCTATCACAATATTTTTCTGCATATTCTCCATACTGTGTTCGATAGCGAGAAGGGGAAGTAGGAAATTCAACAGCTGGTCTCTGATCAACATATTGTCTAGGGGAGTAGTAACCAGGACTCCATGGAGCTTCCATGTCATTAAACCTTTGACTTACTGCTTGGTGGAGTTGTGCCGAGCATAGATGAGGAATTGTTAGATGTCCCGGGCTCATCTGAGCCAATGGCGATTCCATGCTTCTGTGGCCATGGACGCTACCTTCTAGATTCATCTGGTTGAAGTATTGCTCAGCAACTTGGACATCATCAAACGACCCAACTACAAACGACTCACCAAGTGGTTTCCTCGAGTCAGGAGACCCGTTAAGGCTATTCAAGGCATCGACATACCTCCTCTCGTTGTCCCTTTCATCTCCATCCGCAAAATGTAAAGAAGCATCATGATCAGGATAGGCAAACAAGAATATCCTCAACCTAGTACACCCATCCTGTGATCCCACCTTATCGTACTCCTCCATCATATTAGTGACATCATCGTCGTTTACAACAGATACAAGAGCATCAAGATCCTCATCTGGTTGTTGGTATTTCAGCACAGTTACACCTTCATAAAGCTCCCTCAGCTTCCCCATGAGCTCTTCATAAGTTATATCGCGAGCAACGCTCACAATTCGCGTCTCACCTCCAACATATCTAAGTCTCCCATCTTGGGGGCGGGGCAGTATATTACCGGTGAAACTACATAAGAACTTAACGCGCTGATTTTCGTCATTATTGCTCAGGACGGATCCTGGGGTCAGTGTAGGGCTATCCATCAAGGCCAAGGCTGGCGGTTACTGATAACTAATAGAGTAGTCGCCTTTAAGGTCAATAATATACATTGAAATGTATCAATTGTGTCTCAGAACAATCCTCCCAATCCCTTATCCCAAATCCCTCGTTTCGACCAACTTCTCGCACTAAAAACCTCAAATTGTTCCCAACAAGATTTAATTTAAAAATAAAACAAAGGAATCAAATCCTAAAGTTAAAGTTATGAAATTATCTCAAAAGGATTAAAAACCATTCTAAATCAATAGAAGCTAACTGAGACACAAAAATTGACATATTCATCATAAGATTCATCTCAAATTGACAAACTTTGCGTCCAAATAATTAATCTTTTCGAGAAACCTAACAGATCAATATTTAAAAACGCATGAAAAAATAATATACAATATCAGATTACCTGAAACAGAGAACTCCGACAACACCAGAGCCCTGAATTTATTTTCTCAAACCCCCCCGAAAAATCCCCCAAACCTTACGGATCTTTTCTACCCCTTTTTCAATCAAAAACTAATAATAAATTAAAAAAGGGGTCTCATATAATAGAGCGCTCTCTCTCTAAAAAAACAAAAACTGGGGGGAAAAAGAAAAGAAGAGACTGAGAGCCGAAAGAATCTTGTTCGAGATATACAAATCCCTAATCCATGCAAATCATCAAGGCCAAAAAAAAAAATTAAATTAAAGGGATTTGCCATTTGATAAATTGATGAGAGAGAGCGGGGTTGTGGGGAGAGGGAAGGAGAGATTTGGAGTTTGCGGGGGTGGAATCGCCAAGTATGAGGACACGTGGCGCCATTTGGGTTCTTGGAAAATAAGCATCAATATATATTCTCTAACGGCTAGGGGTGTAACGGTTCGGTTCGGTTCGATTTTTTATGTATTTTAGGAACCGAACCAAACACATAAAAATGGTTCGATTCGGTTCGGTTCGATGGCTTTTTCAATATCGGAACCGAACCGAACCGCTTATAAATGGTTTGATTCGATTCGGTTCCTCGGTTCACCTTTTTATTTATTTTTTAATTTTTTAAATCTTAAATAATGCAAGAATAATACTCCCTCCGTCCCGCTATTAGTGGCTCAATTGGTTTCGGCACGGGAATTAAGAGAGTAGATGATAAAGTATGAAAGAGAGAGTAGATGATAAAGTATGAGAGAGAAGATGAGTAAGATAGTGAGAGAGTATGAGAGAAATAATGATAAAGTAGGAGAGATAATGTAATAAAATAGGAGAGAGAATATGATAAAGTAGAAGATATGATAATATTTTTTTACCAAATTAGGAAAGTGGCCCAAATAATGGGACACCCCTTTCGGAAAAGTGAGCTACAAATAGCGGGACGGAGGGAGTAGTTTATAGGATGTCACTCATTACGAACTCACAAATATAGAATTGTTTTTTCCTTTTTCTTCATTTGTATAGATTAGAATTGATCTTAACTTAAATCTAATATCTAAATCCAACAATATTTTCATATAAGAAAGACAAATATTAAATAAAAAATTTTAAAAATAGGATATTGGTTCGGTTCGGTTCGAACTGTTCAAATTTTTTTGAAACCGCGAACCGAACCGAGTGTAAACGATTTCTAAAAAAATAAACAGAACCGAATCGCATTTTTCGATTTGATTCGTTTCGGTCCGACCGATTTCGCGGCTCGGAGCGGAACCACTTACACCCCTACTAACGGCAGTCGGCATATTCTTGAAAGGTGGAACCTACTTAGTTAGAATTGTATGCTAATTTTCCCTTTTTATAGGAACTTTTTGCTTTGGTTAGATTCGTCTAATATCAAGTCCATCCCAACTTACTTTTTTATTCTTATATTATTATTTTTAATAGTGATCAAAACGCTGCTATCTATATGAACATGTAAACGACGCAAATACTTCAATTATTATGCTATTTCCAACATAATATATTGAGTGATTAAGTCGTACAAGCTTAGACGAATTCTTAAATATAAATAATGTTTGTAAAAACTTAATTAAGAAGCTTTTGACATTTTTTTTTATTTGCAAATGCTTATCATAAGCACTTTTTATTTGCATTTGCTTAAAGTTGAAAATAATTATTTTTAAGTAAAAGCATGTAGTTTTTTGTATTAATAATAAAAAAAGATATATTTGATAGTTTCGGAGATTATGGTGCTTTAAGCACCAAAATCATTTCAATAGATGCTTAAATTTTTTTTGTAATTAAGCAATTTAGTTGCTTAATTTTAGAGAAGCTGCTGTAGTAAACGAATTTTTCAAACAAAAAAAAATGCGTATGCTGTCGATAAACAGATAAATGCTTAAAATAAGCATTTGCAATTAGTTGGAAATGATTGTTATAGTGTTTAAAGTACATGCTTATGTTTTCTGTTTGAGTTTTATAGAGTAACTAGAACAGCACCCGTGCTAGGCACGAAAAAATAATATTATAAATTCGTTATAATATTATATTATATATATTATAGTTCAGAATACTAAATTAATATGTAAAGACAATTTAATTTGATGATTTATATTAACTTAGAGAATTATGCTAATATTATTCAAAAATTAAGTAGAATATATACACATGATTACATATTACAATATATTTTTAAAATATCTTGTTGTTCTGATAAAAAAGAATGTCACTCATCTTAGCTTATAGACCGTTTGAAAAATCGCCTAACAAAATCCTTGACAGTTTTTTTAAATTATTTCAAAGAACTATCTAAGAACAATTTCTACCATGATGTACAAAGAAATACAATATCTTAGCCAAGAGGTTCAACACATGTTTTAGATATAAAAATACACAAATTTTGCAAATATCTTTAAAAAAAATATATGCAAGGATATAAATTATTACTTAATAACAAAGTTATAATATTTTCTCAGTTATATATATAGTTATGGACAGTTCAAACATAAATCTACCTTATACAATAGTTTTCGGAAAACTGATTGCACCAAAAAAGATAAGAATCCATAAACTCTTTATAGCAAACATATAAATTGAAAACTTAGTCTAAATTTTTCAAAAAGACAAAAATCAATTTTGAATCATTTTCTATAGAAATCAATTTAGTATATATTCTTTTTTTATGACAATTTACCTATTTTTGAAATGAACAACTTAATCTAACTCAGCATTCAATAGCAATTTTATAGCATAGAAGACATTGATAACTTTTCTGTCACCTAGATATTAAAAAATAAATAGCAATAAACAATTAAATAAATCATTGTATAGTATGTGTAAATTTCTAAATATTTTTGTTGAGCAAACCTTTGAAAATGGTTGGTTTACAAAATTGGACAATCAAAATGTTGTGATTCAAAATTTGATTTTTCACTAAGCTTAAAAACTTATCAATATAATCATCCCAGAGAGTGCAAGTTAAAGATGTCCATCCACATATAAATTGCAACATTATTAATTAGAAATGTATTGATAGATTTTTTTTAACAAAATCTAAAATTAATAATATTAAAATTAAAATTGATAATTTTTATCTTCAAGTTTGATATTGATTAGCCTCTTCTCTTGTCCATTAGGTGTAGGGCGGATCTCCACATTGCCAACCTGTGCAACCGCTCCTATGATATCTGCAAGCGTATGGTAGTTGATGATATATATATTCACTCATGAACATTTTAAAACTATAAGTACAATCATATATTTATAACCTTCCAAACGGTGTAACTTTGTTAATATTTTCTATTTTGTGAACTTCATCAAAGTTCTTGAAGCAATATTGTGTATCATGTTAACACTCGGGGTTTTTCATTGATCAATATTCTTATGTACTTGTTGTAACCGTGTGCGTCCTACTATTATGCACTACTTTGATATTTTTCACACAATATATCTGACTCTCCTCAAGTTGTGGTTTGAATATGCGAACCAGATTTTTTGGTATTGTTGCTTCAATTCTCTATTCCTGAAACATTTAAATGAGCCAATTTAAAATATGAATTCTTGGAATATTAAAATATAAAATTGTTCAATTAACTGTACCTTGGAATCATGAAAAACACACTCCATACTTGATATATCCTTTTTCTTGAAAGAAGGTATCTCGCATGCTCTCGTACCATACGAAGTTTCATTGCAAATGATTCTTTGAATTCATCCAACTCTTCGATGAGAGACCAAATATTAGGCATTTGTGTTGCATTTTTTTTTCCATTCAAATTATTATAAGAGCTGTCAAAATTGTAGTAGAGTTTTTAGTAAATGTTTAATTTAGATTTTCAGCTTGTGCTTCAAAGAGTAATTAAATAAAAATCTTATAATAATCAATTAAATTGATTTCAGTAGCAAATCAATCGAAACTCAATGATATTCTCTTATCACAATCAATTAACGTTATTGGTGGAAAAGAGAAAAACTTGGAATGATTTATGAGAAATCCAATTTTATATATGATGATGTTTTTCTCACAGCGTAATAATTACAATTAATTTATATTGATTTGATTGATTCCATATCCATGTAAGTTAAAATATGAATATAACATAAAAGTTGTTAAAAAAATATTTATTTCAATTATAAGAGATATTGGTATTTTATGGAAGGCGAAAAATTGGAGGAAAACAATTTAATTGACTTGATCTTCATTATATATATATATATATATATATATATATATATATATATATATATATATATATATATATATATATATATATTTGGAAAGCATCCTAATTGAAATTCATTGGCATTAAAATCACACTATATTAACGTGATTTATGAGAGACAAATTTAGAAGAAATTACGAGAAATGTAAGTTTTTTTTATTGTTTTAAATTTACTTAATTGGTTATTTCAAATCTATTGAGGTATTTTGAGGTTAGTATTTATGAGATTTTCTTTTGAAGTAATTTAATCCAATGTTTTAATCTAATTTATATATATATATATATATATATATATATATATATATATATATATATATATATATATATATATAAGCCTAATCAACTATCAATTGTAATATGCCCTATATATAATATTATATAATATATATAAAATTAACGTAAAAATCAATTAATATAGAATTATCTATTGAATTACATCGAAATGACATGAATTGAGATTTTTCTTTAATGTATAGCTAAATGAAAAATTGATAAGAAATTCTCGGATCACATATATAATATTATATGATATAGAATGTATATAGAATTAACGTAAAAATCAATTAATATAGAATTAACGTAAAAATCAATTGAAACTCAATGATATTCTCTTATCACAATCAATTAACGTGATTGGTGGGAAAGAGAAAAAATTGGAATAATTTATGAGAAATCTCATTTTATATATGGAGATGTTTTTCTCATAGCGTAATAATTATAATTAATTTATATTGATTTGATTGATTCCATATCCATGTAAGTTTAAATATGAATATAACATAGAAGTTGTTAAAAAAATATCTATTTCAATGATAAGAGATATTGGTATTTTGTGGAAGGCGAAAAATCTAATTTGTTCCTTAAAATTATTAACATATAATTTTAATATATAATTAACATTTTTTAACATCATTATGCGTAAATTGAGGAGCAGTTATTCAACATAAAACTTTTAAAAAATCCATGTAAACAAATTATAGATTCGAAATTGATTAATCTTATAAAGTTGTGATTTGAATTTCTTTAATTATATTTTATAAAATGTTATATTTAGCATGATTGGGCGATATAATCTAGTCTAATTTGTTCCTTAAAATTATTAACATATAATTTTAATATATAATTAACCTTTTTTAACATCATTATGCGTAAATTGAGAGCAGTTATTCAACACAAAACTTTTAAAAATTAATAGATTTTCAAAACATTATGCGTAATAAATTGGAGATATTTTCAAAATATTAATATTAATAATTAATGGGCGTAATTTGAGAAACATTCTAAAATTATTTCATGATTGAGCATAAATTGAGGGACTTTACCCTCAATTTAATGAAATTTCAATTGTGTTCAATTGAATTGAAATTGAAATTGATTTGGAATTGAAATCATTCAATTTTTATATATATAAGATTCTAAATTCAAGCAAGATTAATCGATCACCAATAATAATCAACTTTTAGAATTAATTATATGATTGGATGACAGAATCCACGAATATAATTATTGTACATTAAACAAAAATTATTTCATAGTTAATAACCTCCATTCTAGAACACGTATCTTCCATTTTTGAGTTTAAAAGAAGCCACGATAAGTAGCCCAGAAGACGGTAATTGTATGTTTTTAAAAACAGACTTCTAAACTAACCAGGTTTTTTTTCATAATGCAAACATTGACACCGTTATTTTGGAGAAACTTTAAGCGGTAAAACTCTTAATTAAGTTTATGCAAATGCTATCATATACCCCTCTTTTTTTATTAAACTTGTCTCGTTTTATTTCATTTTTAAAAAAAATTTCAAAATATATATAAAATTAACTAGTCAATAATAAAATAATATAAACTACAAAAATCATCTTTTAATAAAAAAAATAAAATACAAAAAAATAAATTTTTATAAAATTGGGTATTAATAAAGGAAAAAGTATTAAAAATAAAAATAATAATAAAAAAAAAAATTTTTTAAATTAATTTTTTTTTTTTTTTCAAAACACTAACTTTTAAAAATATTAAAAAAATTTAATATACAATTAACTATTTTACAAAATGATAAAATATTTTTGAGTTGAAAAATAAAATATGTAAATTAAGATGCCATATTTAGTTTTTCCTGCCACTCTCTATCTCTTCTCTCTTTCTTCTCTCCTTTCGTAGACAGCATCCGGATTTTAAATTATCAAAATACTAGCGCATTGTGTTAGCCCGCACGGTGTTGTATTAATGCCCTAAAAATTGATATCTAAATATTATTTACTTAATTTATGTTTAAGGAATTTAATACGACATTCTCACTTACAACTTATGTATATAATTATAAAAATATATAAAATTCAATTAACGAGATAATAAATCAAGAAGGAATTGAAGTGGTAAATAGGTATCAATTTGGAACGATGATGTTCAATATATTAATATCGGTTAGGAAAATATAAAATTCAAATTAATAAGATATTAAATCAAGAATGGAGTGGACAAAATAATCATCCATGTGATACGATCCCTTCTCTATAAAAAGAGCATGAAAGAAAAAACGAAGCCTGTTAATGCATCAGAGAAAGTAATCGAAAGTATTATAATACCGGAATTGTTTCATTTGGCTCTTCATCATTGAGAGCACCATCTGCATTGAGATGACAAAGAATGAATATATCCTTTTATAGCTCTCATGCATCAAAAAGCGTCAACCAAATATTGGCATTCATCAATAGAGCAAGCCAAAAATGAAGACTTGAGTGATAAAACAAGGTGAAGCCATTTTCTCAAACTTGGAGCATATAAGTTGCAGAACATCCTCTGTGCAAATCTCAATCTCCCGAAACTGCTGCATAAGCGATATAATTTCTCAAAGCTCTCGTCTGTACTTTGTAAGTTAGGCCTTGCCACCCTACTACCAAGGACTGAGGCATAATCATAATTTCGCTTATAGATCTTGGATATTTGGCTTGTAAAAATATGTGAGATGGAGAAAAAGAGTAAAACAGGTCACCTCCGTTGTTGGATCCATCTGACCCTCTCAAGCAAACCCGCAAAATCTGAAAGCATAATGCAACAGTTGATAATTATACAGAGTCAGCCAACAATGATAAAGCAACCCCTTTACGCGGCACGTGGCTAAGAGGATATGATATAGAGAATCAAATCAAAACTCCTTTTGCCAATAAATATTTTCCTCCACATACTGTGAGTATGGTAATAATCACCAGTTCTTTCTTTTTAATCTGCTTGGTAAACCATTTCAATTTCCACTCTTGCTTCTCCATTTCTTCAATTGATGTAGTGTTGTTTGGAGAACTCTCCATCTGGAAACAAGAACATAATGTTTCCAATCAAATATTAAATTCTATAAGTCAAAATTTTCTACACTCAATCAACAACCAAAAGCATCAAATAGTTGACATAACCCCAGACAGAAACTCTTCTCGCGATTTCATGTAATTGATGTAAGCAGAATCAATAACTCAAGAGGAAGACATAATACATCAAAGACGATAAGAGTTGACCTCATTATTCTTCTTGTAGGGGATGAGAGTAGCACACTCTAAACAATAACGCAGGTTAGTGGATAAGTAGTTAATGGATAGACATATTTTTCTCTTAAGTGAAATGGGAACAATCCATAATGCAGCTATATGGAAAACTTCGTCATAGAACTACAAATCTTGAAAACTACTGAATTTCAGAACTTAGAGCCAATTATGTCCACAGAAAATAGAGCATTTGTAACAAGTACTTATATCTGTTTATCAACAAAATATGTTACCTGGTTTCATGTGCCTAGTACTCACGTAAATAGGTTGGGAAGAATCCAACTTCTATATGCAGTAAACTTCATGGTTGATTTCTTATCAATCTGGACCACTCGGGACATCAATTTCTAGTTTCCTATTCCGGGCCTATCTGTCCAACAGTTTCTCGAACCAAAAACGTGTAGGAAGACTCTAAACCCATTTGGAAAAACAGAAACTCCTAATTTGATGCCCGGAATTTTGATCAGAAACTAGCATTGAATCGCCCAACGCAACAGTTCTGCCATCTCAACCTCTGGGCAGCCTGGAGGCTGCTAGCAACCTCCCACTCTACCCAGAAAAGCTACAAACCAACTCAACCAAATATAGCTAGCACATGAATCCTCAACGAGAAAGAATGTAATACATTCCTCTTCACCAAAAATTCAGAATATGAATTAAAGGATATAACACACTAATGTTTGCTGAAACTGAGAACATGAGTTACAACTATACGAAATAATGACTTACAAGATAAATTTTACCTCAATAAATTCTGGATTGGTTGCTTAACTACATGAACCGAACCAAATTAGACTTGAAGACATTAAATTCACCATCAATGCTATTACCCATAGATGTAAATAATTTGCATAGATTACCCACATATTAAATAATGAAGAAATGAAATATTCCTGGGTTTTCTAAAGGAAACTAATTTCGTGGAGGCAAATCACAGTGCATGATTAGAAAGAGACACATAAGTTGCATAGACATCAAACCTAGAATTAAACCAAAACATGCGAAACTGAATTGGCCACAAATTTTTCGCAGTAGGAATTAAACAAACTGGAAAAACTCAATGCTCGAGAAATTTACCGGAAGGATGCAGGGATTACCAAAATAGCTTTGGAAGGAGCGAAGACCCAGAGAAAATAAAGCAGCGGTTGAACTCTTTTCCGGAACAGAGGATGGCTATATACGTCGACGACTCGAGAATTAGAAACATCCAAAACATGCCAAACTGAATTGACAGATTTCACGAGAACGAATTAATCAAATCGGGAAACCTTAAAAGCTAAGCACCTACTCTGGAACTCAACTGAACTCAAATCTCCCAAATTATCTTGTGAAGGAGCAATTGAATTCCTTCCTGACCAGAGGAGGCTCTATATATTGACGAATTGTTTTGTTGAGACCCGGAAAACTCAGTGCTAACACTTGCTCTAGAACTTAACTCAAATTCTACCAAGGGATGGGGAATTCCTAATCTGAACTTGCGAAGGAGCGGCTGAACTTCATCCGGGACAGAGGAGGGCTATGCGGTGAGACGAACTTTCTAAAAGCAAAAAAAGGAAGAACTGCAGGAACAGAGAGGAAATTGGGGGCTAGTGGGAGGTCGGTTTAGGAAGATTTGTATGAGCGTGTGTAGGCGGTGAGCTACTGTTTGAATTTTTAGGAAAAGAGCGTTGGCTTTATACGCGTGAAGGCCAACGGCGGGCGGCGCAAAGGGAGGTGGTGGCTGGGCCATCGTTTTAGCTTTTTGCAGGAGTAATCGTGCAAATGCGCAAAGGGCTGCGAAGTTAGAGCTGGTAAAATGGGCTACACCAACAGCTACATGGAGATTCAGACAGAAATGTATATGATGGATTGGAAGATGAAAATATTGCATGGAATGCACTGGCGATAAAATCAGTATTAACTCCATAAGAAGAGTTAGTTGAGATTAACAGCCTAATAGTAGAATTGATTTCCTTTCAATTGAAATCAAAACCCTATCGCGTGTTATTTTAATTGCTGCATTGTTTAGTTTTTAAGTCATTATTGTTGTAATTTGCATTTTTTATTTAATTTTTCGTCAAAGTGGTTTATGTGACAGGTTTCTAGTTGCTAAGTGGATTATGTAAGTGTGAACCACTTTGTTACCCAAACATCAATTTGATGTCAATATTTCAAAACTATGTTTGATTGAATTCAAATAAATTAAAAATGTCAAATTTCAAAAACCCTTTAATGTAGAAAGAAAAAGAAACAAATTTGAAAAAGGGGTGTTTGAGAACTATACAAATCTAGTAAAAATTCAATTCTAACAACATCTTCGATGCTAAATGCTAATATAGAGAGAGACATGTGAAGTTTTTACCTTTGCAAATGGGCGCGTTAGAGAGAGAGAGAGAGAGAGAGAGAGAGAGAGAGAGAGAGGAGGTGTGTAATAAATGACAAAGTATGACCTCTTTGCGTGTAGCAAAAAGTAGAAAAATATTGTTTGATGTAGGAAGAAATTGCAGAAAATTATTGTTGAAGCAGAAAAAGAAGAAAATAATTGGTGTATACCCGTAGGGGTGTAAGTGGTTCCGGTCCCGAACCACGAATCGATTGGAACCGAACCCAACCAAACCGAAAAACGCGGTTCGTTTCGGGCTTCATGGTTCGGCTGGATTTATATTTTTCAAACCGCTTGCAACCGGGCCGTTTCATCTGCTCCAAAGTTTAGAAACCGCTCAAACCGAACCGGAATCAATGGAACCGAATGAAATATACATATTTTTGTTAATACTACATATTACTTACTAGTAGTGATACTAATACGCGATTACTAGGGGTATAATAGGTAATTGATACTTTTGTAAAAATATGTAATTAAAAAAATTAAAAAAGCAGATGTTAATACTACCATTACACTAGTGAGCAGGACACGTCGCACAACCGAGCATCCACTAGCACCACTCTTCCGCCTTCTCAATTCTCATTTCCACTCTTCTTTCTCATTTCTCAATTCATTCTCAATACCATTTTCACTTTTCTTACCAAAACGTCAAAAGTTGAACGAGTCCTCCATCCATAGGGATTTTTTTTCTTGAGTTCTTAGCTCATCCCGCTTCACGTGGAGTCATGAAGCTGTTTCATTTTGCTCCGCCCACGTGGATTGTGAAGTCATGAATTTGTTTCCCCTAGTTGAGGAGATTAACTATTGTAGTTATGTTAAGTATATTTATATTTTTGTTACTATTTCTTTGGAGCCCTAGTTCAAGATTAACTTTTGTAAATACAATTAGTATATTTATATTTTGTTAATATTTTGGAGTTGTCTGCTTGGATTTCATTTACGCCAAGCATGTATGGAATATTATGCTTCAAAAAATCTATTTAGGATTTAAAAAATGTAGAACCGGGCGAACCGAACCGAACCGAAACCATCTCCATGCGTTCGCTCCGGTTCCAGTAGTAAAGTGCACCTTAAACCTAATCAACCAAAACCACTTTCATATGTTCGGTTTGGTTCCTAAAATTGCACTAAAAACCGAACCGAACCAAACCGCTACACCCCTATATACCGTAACTAACACTTATTTGTGTAGCAGTAAAAGAAATGGTCCTTACCAACTGTATGTTAGAAAAATTGGTAAATCTCAGGATAAACACTTATTGTTCTATTACTATAAGTGCTAGGAAACGTGAAACTCAAAATATTACTACAACCTTTTCCCAAATTTTCATCTTTTAAAAAATAATACGAAAGTTCTAATTGGGATATTTCTAAATATCCTCGAACATGGTGATTGGTCACAACGAAATGAAGCTTGGAAAGATCAAGGGACAGCCGACGAAAAACGCATTATCGTGGCCATTTACATGGTTGAAGTGGTGGCCATTTGAGCACATTCTCTATCACTACAACTAACCGATCATAACATTAAACAAAGGATGCGATTTATTGAACGAGGACGTGAGACGGGTCGTTGCAAGTTTGTTTTAGTAGTATTTTTCAGTAAAAATCCAATATATCCTAAAGAACATTTTTCCAGAAGGATGGTATCGCATGCAAAAGCCAAATTGTTCGAACATATAATGAATCAATCGGTGTCCACCGATGAATTTTTTCAACAAAAAGGGGACGCGGCAGGCAGCCTAAGATGTCTTCTAGTCACAATTGCACACGAGAAGTTATGTGGGTATTGGCGCACGGAACATCAATCGGACTTGTATGACGAATACTTGGGAAACGAGCGGCCAACTCATAAGGAAATCGCTCATTAAATTCGTTGAAGGTGTAATTTCCAACTTCGGTGATGAATAACTTGGAGAAAGCCCTCTCAAGAAGACATGACATATCTTCTCGCAGTATGAGTAATTAACGCAATTTTTCTGCATATTAGAACAAGATTGTCAAGTTCGCCGAGTCGACAGGACAGACGATACTCAATTTGCCTAAGCGGTTAAAAGAATATCTGGGAAATCATAGTAGTACTATGGAATTGAAGATCCCAAAACTCACGGGGACACACGTAAGCAGTCAGGTCTATGGAACTTTAGATGAATGCATAGGTTAGACTTGTTTATTTTGACTATCTTTTGTCTAAGTCCCCGTACGGTAAACCGTTGTAACCGATCTTCCCATGAAGCTACTTCCGGCAACCCCACGTCATCTTGTAAGAGCTTGTGTTCTTCAAACTCAACCGATCTTCACCTCGCAGGTGACACAAACCCATCACCCGATAAGCCACCGCAGAAGAACATATGCAAAGCCCGCACCTTCGCAGCCGCCAAAAGACCGACCTCAGAAATGTATTCCTTGTCTACCGACTCGCACCCAGAAGACAGAGACTTATCCGGGCAAACTACTCGTCCTACGATTTAAAACCACCCACGCACAAGTCTTTTCGAAGTTCAGCTGAAGATCTTACGAGGATGTTTGAATAGTCAACTTTCACTCGACACATTCTCACCAACCACAAACCTCGACTAATGAGAAGCCGTCAACGCCACCTCTCCCATACGCACAAAGCCCGCTCCTCATGCAAAGTAATTAACCGCCCGCTCGCAATAAATTCGAAATTATGGCCGTTTTCGTTCGAAGCTTGTGACACGGGGCATCGCCGCCTCGAACGGACATACGCCATAGCTCGCAAACTATAAATAGAGAAGAAATTCGAAGCCCACGCACGGAATAAAAAAAAAAAAAGGGAAAAACGCCCACCTTGGAACACCTAGAACCCAAAGATTATCCAAAGGAAAAAGAGCCAAGAAAGACAACAAAAACAGAAGAGGTATCCGAACCAAAGGTTAAATTACAAATCAACCAAAACAAAAGCATAAGGTCAAAAGCACCCAAAAAAGAGGAAAAGCCCCAACCAACCCGCCCACACCCACCAGTCCCCCCCGAAGTACCAAAAAACCCCACCAAAGAGAACCAAGGAACAAAAGCCCCGCAAGAGAAGAAACAAAAGCATCCCCCCGCCTCCCGGTCTTCGAACAACCTACAAAAGCACGGGCGAGGGAGAGTCGGCCGACGAATCCCACTACCGCTGGGACAGGGGGGCGTTCCGGACACACCACCCCCGCCGGTGAGTTCCCGGCAACAAGCGCGGACCCACCGTCAGTGGTAGTTTAGCAAAGAAGCGGTAATCCAATAATTATTTTAGAAGTAGTTGTATCCCAAGATTGTGGATTTGACATTCATTTTTTGGAACTCTAGGTTCGAAAAATGATATCAATGTACTCGATCAATCTCATGTCTTTAATGATATCATGGAAGGTCGCACACCTGAGGTTAGTTATGTCATAAATGGTCATGTGCACAACATGGAATATTATCTCAGAGATGACATATATCATGAATGGGCAACATTTGTCAAATGAGAGAGATGTCATATATACTAATTTATTATACGCCCGAACAATGACTTTCGAATGCGATACTTTGTTCGAAAATATTCTTCATAGTATATTGGGTATGAGATTCAGTATGATAAGATCTGAAGATCCCAAAATCCTAGCTGAATGATGAACCTTATAATGTAATAGCTTAGTTGAGTTTAGCATGTTAGGAACTCAATAGACTAGCTAGAGTTAAGTAGCTGATAGGTTCAGTAGAACATCCTTTTGTCAGCCAGAAGGACCCAGCTCTAGGAACTCAGTTGAGTATTTCAGAACCCACTGAATCTGCAAAAAAAATCGAGCCAAATACTGAATATCGCAGAAGAATGTCAGTAGAAGACAACTCAGTAAAAGGTCTGAGGAATCAGAGGAAGTCAACTCAATATACTCAGTTGAGTATTTCCTTGTCGTATTCGACACGTGTGTAGACCTCTTCTAATAGATCTGTTCATGAGTCGAGACTATAAATAGAGGTCTTCATGCAAATAAGAAATCAACGGGAACCAAAGCATTCAAGCATTCAAACTCTCTAACGATCAAAAAGCCTAACACAACGAAGAACTCATACACTGATAAATCTATTTAGTTCTTCACTTTAGAGATTCATTGTTCTCATTCTCTATTCTAATTTCTAAGCAACTAATTGTAACATCATAAGCTTAGAAAATTCGAAGGAGTTCAGCTTGTTGAACTGTTCTTATTGTAAGAACTCGTTCTTTGTTGAAGAAGATCAAACCTCATGTTTGAATTTGTAAAGTCACTAAGACTATAACTAGAGTATTTGTCCAGCTTACAGATCAGCTGAGACTTGCTCAGTATAAGTAATCAAGAACTCCTACTTTGTTCAGGACAGTGGACGTAGGATCCAGCGTATCCGAACCACTTTAAAAACTGCTTGTATTGATTTATTGTTTCATTGATTAACTGTTCATACTGCATAAAACTGAAATTTAAAATCACACTCAGCATAAAACGTGTTTTCAAACTGAGACGAAAATTATTTTGGGCCTACACTTCCACACTTTATCTTATACTGCTGACTGAATAGATAGGACTCAGTAGACAGATACTCTGCCCATGCGATCAAGAAAGCTAATTTGGCTAACTGACTTGTTCAGTAGCATTATTCAATAGATACTAACTTTCGCGTTTGAGTTAAAATTTTCACTCATGTGTATTCACCCCCCCGCCTCTACACCTGAAGGCTCGTCTATGGACCAACAATTGGTATCCGAGCAGTGTTCTTCTGATCATCGTCTTCTAAATACAGTGGTATACTTGAACAGATCCTGAAAACTGTTTTCTCTGCACTTACATAACTTTCATAGCATCATATACCATATCTTCAATATGTTTGATATTTCAGGTATAAGGACAATACCCATGTTTTCAATAGAAAACTACACGGTATGGCGTTTAAGAATGGAGGCACACTTAACGTCGCTATATGACAGCATGACATATGTCCGGGAGAAAGTCCCATTGTTCCCATGGTCGACAGCGTGGAATGTGCAGTTGTGGCAGCAATAGGCGCCAGAACCGGTGAAAAGGTTCCCAAGGACCAGAGCCTCTTTACACCAGAAGAGAAAAAGTTGCACAACCTTGATCGAGTCACACACAATGGAATACTGATTACACTCAGGAGCTCATACCTCGAAAGAGTGCACAACTGCAAAACTGTGAAGAAGCTCTGGGATGCTCTCGCCGTACGGAGTCAAGGAACTCCACAGATTAAGGAGAACAAATTGTAGTTGGAGCTACAGAGGCTCGAAACTTTGCAATGATTCCCGGAGAGTCAATTGATGATTTCAACGTTAAATTCACATATCAAATCAACATCATCAACGGAGTTGGGAAAACCTTCAGCAACAAGGAGACAAATACAAAGAGCTCTTACTAGGCCCAAGTGGTACTCATTTGCTACATGTTTGCGAAGAATTGACTTAAGCTCTGTTACTCCTTACTATATCTTTTCAGAATGAAAAGCTGAGGAGTTTGAGTTCAATCTTCCACATACTCCCAGTGCTGACACTGATATACTAATAGATCATGCCTATAAGGCAACGGTCAGCACACCTGGAGCAAGTCCATCGGTCACTAGTCAATCAGCTGGAAGCTCACTAACAATCCCAATTGCTGATAATCTAGCAGAGAAATATGCCCTCCTTGCAGTAAAGTATCACAAGGAGAAGGACAAGCTCAGGAAGATGAAAAGAGCTTCGAAAAACTACCAAGGTAAGAGAGAAAACAATTACCCGAAAGGTGAATCCAATTCTCTACCTGAATGCAGGAACACTGAGACTGCCTCTACTGGAAACAATGAGTCACCAAAAAAGGAAGGTAATATTTCAACGTGTTACAACTGCAAAAAGACGGGACATTGCTAGTACGAATGTCCAGAGCTCTCGGCTGCTGAAAGAGCTGAAAGGCAAGCCAGAAGACACAAATTCATTAGAAAAAGGCAAGCCTATATAACCGAAGAACTATCCGATTGTACAAGCAATGAAGAACTGTTCATGGAATCATCAGCTGATGAAGCCGCATTCATGACAATCGAAGCTGAAGAAGAGACTGAATTGTGTCTCATGGCTGGAGAAGAGGCTGAGGTGTTAAAGGATCCTTAGATCGTGGACAGTGGATGCTCAAGACATATGATGCATCAAAAGAATCAACTGACATAGTTCCCAGAGTAACGTATGTTGAAGGACTTTAACATAATCTCCTTTCAGTCAGACAATTATGTGATAACTCTAATAAAGTGACTTTTGATGCAGGTTTTTGTGATGTTTTTGACAAAACTACAGGAGAAACTGTGTTATCAGGCTTGGGGAGAAGAAAAATCTATTATGTAGATTGGAATACCGCCGAACCTGAAGCCTGTTTGCTAGCATAAACGAATTCAGATGATAGAATAGCGTGGTGTGCCATAGAAAATTAAGTCATCTGAACTTCGAAATAATGAACAGATTAGCAAGAGATGCTAAAGCCAGAGGACTACCCAATGAAATCTTCAGAAGACATAAGAATTGTGAAGCATGCATAAAGGGAAAGCAGACCAGATCAAGCAATCCGCCAATCCCGTCACCATCTACTCATGGAATTCTTCAACTGCTCCACATAGACTTATTTGAGCCGATCTCTCAAGTGATAATCAGAGGTAAGAAATATGCTCTTGTAGTCATAGATGACTATTCAAGATACACTTGGGTGATTTTCATCGACAACAATTCTGACGACAAAACTGAATTGTCAAAACTACTGAAAAGACTGAGCGTCGAAAAGATATCAAGATACAAAGAATATGCTCAGATCGAGGAACATAATTTCTAAATTTAATGATGAAAGTGTACTGCGAAGCTGAAGGGATCCAGCACGAAATCTCAGCGGCACGCTCGCCTCAGCAGAACGACCTTGTTGAAAGAAAAAACAGAACACTTAAAGAAGCAGCAAGAACATTACTCGTAGATTCAGGTCAACCATCAAAGTTTTGGGCAAAAGCTACTGACACCTCCTGTTACACTCATAATCGCTCATTACTGACTCAACTGCACATGAAGACACCTTACGAACTATGGAAAGGGAGAACGCCTTAGCTTCTATTTTGCATTTCCATATTTTTGATTGTTCATGTTTTATCCACAATAATGGAAAGGATCAGTTAAAGGTCTTCGATAGCAAGTCAGACCAAGGAGTATTCTTAGGATACTCCAGGGTTAGCAAAGCTTTCAGGGTCTTTAACTACATGAAACTTTGCATGGAGGAAAGCCCTCATGTTGTATTTAATGAGTTCATTACTAAGAACAGGAAACGAAGCTCTCAGCAAGATGCTGAAGAGGTTAGCAGCAAGCTACAGGATCTAAACATAAACGATGATATAGAGAAGATCCAGCACTGTTGGGATGATGATTCAGATGATGAAGTTCAGAACCAACCAACAAGCAATGTAGCTGAACCGATTGATTCTTCTGAACAAAATCGATCCCAAGTAACTCTGGTCGATGAAGAAACTCCAGTGGTAAATAAGACCTCTATTGAGATAACAACTCAGGGGGAACTACTAACATTCCTGAGCTGAATGCCCCTGAACCTAGTGACTCAGTAAACCCTGATCTTGTTGCTGAACTATTTCAATCACAAAATAATACTACTGAAATTCCGCACAATCCGACTATTTGTGTAGAATCAACTACAGAAGAAGTAACAAGAAGACGTCGTTCATGGTTAGATGCTCACACTTCAGATCTTATTATCGGAGATCCATGAGAAAACGTTAAGACAAGATCCAGATTCTGTCAAGGAGAAAGCGCCCTATACTCTTGGTTCTTATCTACTGAAGAACCTCAGTCGATTGAGGATGCGCTAAGTGATGTTGATTGGATTATTGTCATGCAAGAAAAGCTCAACCAGTTTGATGAGTTGTTTTTATACCATCCCATCGTGTTCTTTTTAAGCTTATTTACATCATTTCTATCCATTTTAAGCTTTTGTTTTGCTTGGAATTGTATACTTTCGATGGTTTTTGGTTTTGTAGGTTTCTTGCGCGTTCTGAGCATATTTGGTGGTATTTGGCCCCTAAATGAAAGAAACCATGACCATTTATGCATTTTTGGCAAAGATGGAGTCATTTGGATGAAGAATGAAGAGGATTTGAAGCCGGATGTTGAAGAAATCGTATTTCGGAGCTCTTGTAACAAGGCAGTTGGAAACTCGCATTGCAGACAAATCTAACAATCTTAGAATCCAATCTTCACCATCCACATCGTACTTATAAGTGTTAGGAACATTGTGACAAAGTTTCGTGACGATCCAACGGTTATCGAAGGAAATATCATGTTTTTCCCAAAACTGGTCGGTGCAGAAAATTGCAGTCGGGAGTGTCTGGCCGAAGCAGTCGGACCGCGGTCCCGACTGTTCTGACCCAAATAATTATTTTTTTCGTGGAGGTCGGACGGCGGTCCGCATCTGTTTAAGCCCAGAATTGTTTTTCTTCGGCCTGAAACGTATATAAACCCTTCCGGACTTCTTTCCTTCGAACGACACACCATATTTTTTACCTCTTCCACCCTCCAAAGCAGAGAAACACCCAAGACATCCCTCCGTTGAAGATTCAAGATGAAGATTGAAGATCACAACCCGAGAACCAAGTGCGAGGATCAATCCGCTAGATTCTAGGTTGTATTATTCCTTCTCAGTTTTGTTTATGATTTTTGATACTTGAATTCTATGGATTCTTTTCGCGTATCTTGTGATTGTTTTCCTACGAATATGAGTAGCTGAATCCCCATGTGTGGGGGTTTAGCAGGACCTATGTTTTCGATGAATTGATTCAAACCCTATTTTTTTAATGAATGAATTGTTTTGTTTCTTAATTGTTGAGCCTGCTTTTGATTTCTCTATAATTCTTTAATGTGACTGGCCATCATCTTAGATAATTGTAGAGAATATAGGTAATAGGTAATACGGCGGATCATACCCGATTATTTATTTAGACCTGCAATTAAGTGTCTAGATTGTCACCATTGGTTTGGGATAGTTTAGATGGTTCTTTAAATCCTTGAGCATGATACGATCCTTAGGTTCATGATATGATCACTTGATTGACCCCTAACATTATAAGTTAGAGATTTCTCGCCATCATACGGAATTCCTAGAGCTTTAGTGGATGAACCAACAAAAGAAATTCATAAATGCTAGCTATAGAATGGGAATGAATCGTTCCTCTTAGACATAGATTGCTAAACCTCGCCACTCTTCATCAAAACTTGAAACCACACCCATTAATCCACTTTTCTTGCTTTTACTTGCTCTTTTACTTTCTTGCTATTATACTTCCGTAGTTTAGAATAAACCAAACCCAATTTAGGACCAAGTAGATGGTGAAATAATTAGGATAATTAGAACTCAGTTGAGTCCTTGTGAGATCGACCTCGGGAGTTGCTAGATTAGGTATTACACCGATTCATGCACTTGCGAGAATTATAATTTGTTCATTAAGTTTTTGGCGCCGTTGTCGGGGAACTCTATTGTTTTGATTATTCTTTTTACTAGTTGTTTATTTGTTTAGATTTTATTTTTAAGTTTGTTTCTACTTGTTTTTTTTATTGCGTCAAATCTTACGCTTTGAGTTTTCTATAGGTTTATGCACGGTAAAAGGTCGCAACATCCAGAACTTGCACCTTTTATCGATAACATACACAAAGTGGGGACTCGCGTTACAAGGAAAGAACCGGAAGACAAAATTGAAATGGAGTAAATTGGGAACAATCTTGAACCAGAGAAGTTGCAGGGAGACTACACAAGGCCGATAATTGGAGCCAATACCACCTGTATCGTCCTAGAAGAGACCGCCAGGAATTATGATCTGAAGCCCATTTACTATCATATGCTACCATCTTTCTATGGGCTATCAACTGAAGATCCTCTTGCTCATATGAGGGAGTTTTATGCTACATTGTGGACTCTTCCTCTCAGCGGGCTAACTACTGATCAATTGGGAAGACGATTGTTTCCCTACACTCTGAAGGATAAGGCCAAGAATTGGTTGAACACACTGCCTACTAATTCTTCGCGAACAATGGAGGACGTGTTCAAAGCATCCACTGAGCGATACTACTCCTGAAGCAAGAGCCACGAGTCGAGGCAGTAGATTGCTATTTTCTCCCAGTTTGACAATGAGACATACCATGAAGTTTGAGACAGATTCAAGGGACTCCTCATCCAATGCCCACATCATAATTACCAGGTCGCAATGTTGAATGAGTTCTTTTACAATGGATTGCTCTTGCCGTGTCAGATTATGGTTGACAACATAGCTCCCGACGGCATTCTTGCATTGACCCCAAGTGTATTGCATGAACTTTTTGAGACGTTGAAGGATCGTTCCGTACAAAGAAGTCAGCGTGTGAGACAACGTGGAACGCAGGATGTGTGGGGTGCGTACGAGGATGATACTATTAAGGAGCTTCAACTGCTTAGACAAGAAATCAAGGAGCTCAAGCGGACACAAGTGCAAGCCCCAAATATTGGTGAGGTTTGTACCATTTGTGACGATCCACAACACTCAACTGCCCAATGCCAGTTTAACATCATCCATAGCCAATTTCAAGAAGAAGAAGCTAATTGGGGACAAGGCATGGGACATCAGGAATGGGAGGAGAGAAAGTAATATCAGAGGCCTCAACAAAAAAATTTCCATATGCAGCAAGGGTACAATCCCAACTATAAGAGTTACCAGAATTATGGGGGAAGGAATACTAATCAGCAGCAGAATTTTAGAGGCACGTCATCTTCTCGCCCTCAGCCAAAGATTGAGGAAGCTGAACAGAATACCATTGCCATCTTGCAAGACACCTTAAACTGCTTTATGAAGAGTTCTAGGGAGCAAATGGAGACACTCACCTCTTCTGTTAGGAAAGTGGAATCAACTTCCAAAAATTTGGAGACTCAACTTGGCTGGCTAGCACGGGAAGTCACTTTGCTTAAAATGCAACAAGGGAAGTTACCCGGATAAACTGAAGAGCCGAGATCCATTGCTATTTTGCTTGGTGATGTTTCGGAGAAGCCTAAAGAGAAAATTGACGAAGTTGCTATAGCTATTGTTGATGGAAGGACAAGAGATGAGGAGAAGGAGCCTACTGTTCGAACTCCTTTGCATAAAGCAGTGAATCCATACAAGCCCCCACCTCCTTTTCTTGGATGCCTCAAGATTAACAAACAAGAAGAACAGTTTGGATCCTTGTTCAATATACTCTCTAAAGTGAACATCAATCTGCCACTCTTAGACCTCATTAAGAGTATTCCAAGGCAATCCAAGTTCTTCAAGGATCTCATCACCAACAAAAAGGCACTACAGGAAAATTAATTTTTAGCGAGACGTATTTTGTCGCTAAAGGTATACTTTTAGCGACGAAATAGTGCATTCGCGAGGAACGTTGTTTTCTCGCCAATGTTGTGTCGCCAATGACTGTCCTCGCTAATGCCCAATTTTAGTAGCAAGGAAAAAATAATCTTCCTTGCTAATGCATAACCTCAATAGTGAGGAAAAATTTCGACGCTAATGTATGATGTGAAATTACTAAAACACCCTTTTCAATTATGTCCTTTAATGTGAAAATACCAAAATACCCTACATTATAGTGAAAAGCCTGTTATACCCTTCCTCGCCTATAAATAGTTTTCCTCGCCAAAAGGATGATGTGAATATACTATAATACCCTCCATTAATGTGAAATGCCAAATTTACCCCTACTCGCCATTAATTAATTTTCATCGCTAAGTAAATGTATATATTTTTTAATTATTAAAATACAATTACGATAATTTTTTTAATATAATTAAATATTATTATATATTTGAGACTAATTAGCAAGGATATTTTAGCACTAATAACAACGATTTAATTCTTGGCAAAAAAATCTCAAATCAATTATTATTTTATTAATGAATTGATTAACTACAACCACATTTTGCAAAAATGGAAGAAATTATTCATAAATTAAGTAATTATGGAAGTAAGAATTACAAAATTAAAATTACATAAAAAGATAACAATTAAAACAATACTTAATCATCTAATGGCAGTCCTTAGAACTAGACGTTTCTGGAAGAGTTCATGCTAATCTTCATTGACTAAGAAATAAGCTTTACTCAAAAATGTATCTTTTTCTCCTTTGCAAATCATCCATATAACAAATGAACATTATGCAACAATTAAGTATAATCAATAATAGCTTCTGAATGAATCTATCAAATAACATTTGACATACAAAAAAAAAATTTAATTGTACAGACTTGCAAATCATCGAAAACATGACGATTTCGGAGATATCATATGTTGGTCCCGAGAGTACGTTCAGCTGTAGAGGGGGGGGGGGGTGAATACACCTGAAAACCGATTTCTCAACTTAAACACGAACAGTCCTTTTCAAGATAGTGTCGCATCGAACAAGTTCGGCGAACCCGGATAAGCCGTTACGAATCGTGTGGCGAGAGTGACCGAGCCCATCGAGACTCGCTAGCCGACTTAGAGTCAGAATTCAGTATCTTCCAGATAGAGTTCAGTAGTGCGGAATAGTGTGGGCCCAAATTCAGTTGAGTTAGGAAAACGTTTTATCAAAACGGTTTCAGTAGATTAGTGCAGTCTGTTAAGTTTGCTGAAACTCAGTTGAATGATTTAAAGAATATTTTCAATATGAACAGTAAATCGATGCAACAGTAAAAACAGAACACAAGACACAAAGATTTTTAAAGTAGTTCGGACCCAACAATCCTACGTCCACTGTCCCGAAAGATCAGGAAACTACGTATTATACTGAGATAGTCTCAGTTGGTTTGTATGCTGGACAAACACTGGTCTTGAGATTTATACTGAGCAAGTCTCAGTTTACAAGGTTATCAAACTAAGTGTTTGAAAAACTCTCCAACAGTGAAGGAGTCCTTTACAATAAGGATCAGTTCAGAAGTGAACTCCTTCATCTAAGTTATGGATTTAGTCTATTGAGCTTAGGTTAGAGGGATAGGGAACAAGGATGTGGCTTCTAGAACGACGAACAGCTGAGTGTAAGCTTTGGGTTCGTGTAACGTCGTTTTGATACTAGAGGCTGTATTAAGCAGTTTAGCTTGGTTCCCTAAGAGCAGAAATGTAGTCTTTCACCGGAGATTGATTCTTCGAACTTCTTGCGAAAGACTTAGGCTTTTTCAAATTTGCTCGTTTGAATGCTCTGTGTGTTCTCTCGTGTATGCGAAGGTTCGGTGAGCTTCAATTTGATTTATCCCTCTATTTATAGAGAAAAGATTAGGATAGATCCGTTGGAGACGACGATCCTTTGTCTCTCGCTTTTGGGTAGCTAACGACTCTTTTGAAGTATGGTGGCAGTGTCCTTTCCCTCCATTTCTGGAAAGTTGTTGACTTGCAGCTTTAGTAGATATAGGGTACGTGGCTGCTTGTCATTGGTCGAGGTTCAGAAAGTGGTTGAGACAGAACAGACTTCAAGGTAGATCTGAAGCTGACTTCTCTCTTCCTCGTATGACTCTGCTGATTTGACTTAGTAAATTCTGACAATTAGAAGACTATCTAGCCGTTGCTGAGTCTGATCTCTGATTCAGTAGCATGCTCCTGCTGAGTCGGCTTTACTGAAGATCAGCTTTGAGTTCAGTGAACTACTCCTGCTGAGTTCAGTTCTACTGACTCATTTCAGTATACTGCTCCTGCTGAGTCCAGTATTACTGAGTCTTCTACTTCTAGTGCTGAGGCAGATAATCCAGTGAGTGCCTGAACCAGAGCAGAGTGTCTGCTGAGTCTGGAACCTCAGAGACAAAAACAGATTACAACGCAATGGTTCACCAATCAATATAGGGTTTTGGGATCTTCAAATCTTCACAGACTCCTTCAGAGCACAGGGCTACTGAGTAAATGTCAACACAGAAGACTGAGTCATTTCCCACTATTTTTCCAGCATTGCTGAGGATAGAATCATCACCCAATATTTTCCCCCTATTTGATGATGCCAAAACCTAATAACCTATCAACCTAACACTATGACTTGTTAGAAACAGAGCTCCTTAAAAAATATTACAAGTAGGATCAGTGGAGTTGTTCTTCAAGTCCTAGACTACTGAGGGGATCAGGGCAGAAAGTCAGAGCTTATATAGAGTCTAATCAACATTTCCCCCTATCTTAACAACATTTTCCCCCAACTATGCAATCTACCAGAATTTGGCTAAGCAAAAACTGACAGTAAATAATTAACAGTGAGTGTGTGATTCAGTAATCACTTCAGTGATTCTGAGTGTTAAGCATAAACAAACACGGCTATTCAGACAATAAGGAATTGTCAAAGCCAAACAAAGATGTTATATATATATGAGAAATTCAGTACATATACATCTCTGCTAGACTAAAAGAAAGAAAGAAAGATACAAGGAGAATACAGAAGCAAGAATCATTTGAACTGCTTGATCCTGTCTTTGAAATCTTGTGATTGAGTTTCAGGAAGAGGCACTCCATACATGCGGTATGTGATCTTTCTCAGCTTCAATATCTCAGCAAAGTCCGCTGGGTCTTCTTCATCAAGAAATTTTACTTCAGCAGCGCCCTTCACTTCTTTCTCTATGACTCCATAGTGAATGGATACATCTAGTCTCTGTTGGGGAGGCAAGATTCTGGGTTCAGGAACTCTGACTTCAACATTTTCTTTGACAGCTTTTTAGAGTCTGGCATACATTTCCAGATCAGCTCTCATTATCCATTCAGTGTACGCCACTGTCTTGTGCTTCTCAAACCAGAATCTCCAGGAGTAGTTCCTTTTATAAATTCGACTTTCAGCGTCTCCCACCTCTGAGTAACTTCCCACGGAATCCATTCATCCACTCTAGGCCATATGTGACTCTTCAGATCAGTAGGCTTCCTGAATTTCCTGTATTTGTAGGGAATGTCAGCCTTTGCAGGAATCCTCTGACTTGCTTCCTTTTCAGTCCTCAGCCCGAGAGCTTCAAGATCAGCCATCCATATTCTCTCTCTGGCTGCTTCTATCTGTCGAGCTTCTTCACCTCTGTATAGATATCTATCCAGCTGAGCCCAGATTTCATCCATCTCTTGTTCCTGTGCCTTCGAGGCAGTATAGGAGGGCTTATGAGGTGGCTCTTCTTCTGAGTCAGTAGGCGTGGATGATTTCTCTTTAGAAGTTCCCTGCTGCCCTGTTGATTGTTGTTGCTGCTGCTCCTTTTCCTTATCAGCCTCGTTGCTGAGTTTGAGCGTTCTAGGAGGCAACCTAGCTCCTGTCTTCTTGCCTCCAGATGGAGACTTAGTTTTGCCTTTAGCAGGCTTCTTCTTGGGTTTATTCGCGGCTTCAGCTTCGGCTATCTCCCTAGCCAGCTTCTCATCGGCTGCTATCTGAGCCTCCTCCTCCGGAGTTATAAACCTCCTGGGTCCTTTCTTCTTGGAGGGAGGGGTGGGAAATTTCAGTACCTTTTTGCCTTTGCCGGCAACTGGAGGAGGAAGAGGAGCTTCTTCCTCTTCTGACTCCTCTTCAGCATACTCAACAACTTCTTTTATAATATCTGAAGGAGTTTGAGTTGCCTGAGTAGTGACTTCTTTGGCTCCTGAGCCACTTGGGCCGATCTCGGCAGAATCTTGCAGCTCCCGCCGCTCGAGACACCCTGGGCCTCGCCAGAATGTGAAGGTCCAGTGGGGGCAGATGTCTGAGTCTGAGATGTCCCTACCACTGTCCTTGCTCTCTTCGGAGCTTTCAGTATCAGGTCCTTAGATCCTTTCTCTATAAATCCTTCCCCCTTTTGGCATTAGCAAATCGGGTAGGGGGCGGAGCAGATACTTTGTTGTTCAGGCTTTTGTATGAGTCTGACAGATCATCCAGCTTATTGTGTAGCTTCGTCAGCTGCTCATGCAGCTCGTTTCTCTCGTTTGTCAGCTGATCGCTGTATTTTTTATGCGAGAGATCAGCTGCAGCCTGAAATTCTTTCAGCTGCTTCTCCACCTTCTCTTCAATGGCCTTCTGAATATTTTCCAGTCTGAGGTCAGTGGCTTGAGAGATGGCAGTGACGGATTCAGTGTGAGCGGTTTGGGCGGCCTTGTAGTCATTCAGCAATTTGTCTTAGCCTTCTGAATCGTCTTAAGCTGTTCTTCAAAGTCAGCTCTCTATGCAGCTAAGGCATTCGGCAGAATGCTGGAGAAGTCAGGGACTGGAGATGTTGAGATAGCGGTTCTGAGTCCCTGCAGCTCTGCACTCTGTGCCTTAGTGGTTTGCCGCCAAGTTTTGACAGTTCGGGCAAGTAGGCAATTCTGAGTGCCTTGGTTCCTCAGCGCCCTGGCCACTGATTTCGATCTACGGCTCTTTGGGCTGGGCGCTACTTCGAAAGCAGATTCGAGAAGGAGGTGAGAAGGATCAGCTGCCTTCGAAGTACCAGCCACCGTCTGCCCGGGACCAAGGATGCTGAGTGGAGGATCAACAGTAGAAGTAGTGGCATCCTTGTCCGGTTGAGTTCCCTCATCAGGCTTCTCAGGGCCTGAATCACGGGGTGGATCCTGACCATCAGGGTCAGACCCATCTGAGGGCGCAGGTGCTGAGACAGGTTGTCTGTCATTCAGCATGGCAAGCATGGCCGCCCTCAGATCTTTGAGCGTGCCAAGGTAAGATGGCTCGGAGTAGCCAATCTTTCCTCTGATCAGCAACTCTTCTTCGTGTAGCTGTTCGCAGGAGTGGTGGATAATAAGTCTCTTCAGGTTGTGCCACTCCTGGAACCTGATCAGCATGTGGAGCCTCGCCTGCCTTGCAAGTAGGACAAGGTCGCTGTGGCTGGCGATCTCTAGAATAAATTCTGCAATCTCTCGGGAGGCTCTGGATTTTAGTGCTGTGGCCTCCATCCCGATAGATTCTGACTCTGAGGCTGTCTCCGAATCCTCAACTTCAATGGGAGACGCCTGTTTCTCAGCAGACGGGATGCTGCTGAGTGGTGGGACGTCCATGGGGCTTTCCAAGGTCTGAACCTCTTCAGCCTGGACATCTTCAGCTTGGACCCCTTGGTCCACGGTTCCCTCAGTGAAGACAACCTTCTACACTGACTGTGTCTTCTCAGAAGACTCTGCCTCGTCTCGCAGTTGTAGAGGTGGCTTAGCAATTATGGCCTCTGGCTCCGCCTCAGTCTGAGTAGGCACAACCTCACTGACTCTCTTCAGCTTCTTGGTTGGTGGCTTAGGCGTTGATTTGGGAGGGGACCTCTTCTTCTTCTTTGTCGTGGAGGTCTGCTGAGTACCGGTCTTAGGTGCAGCGGGCCCTGAGCCAATCTGCTGAAGGGCTGCTGCCCTGTTCTGGAACCTAACTTTCTTCGGATTGAAGTAAGCTTTATCTGCGAAAGTTACGCTCTCAGATCCGCAAAAGTCTTCTATCATAATGGAGAGCTTTAATCCGTATAGGAGATTCCCTTTGACGCTCAGTCGCTTGGAAGATTTGTCAAACTTAGCCGACTGCGTCATGAACTCTCTGAGGAAGAACTCAGTCCAGTTTATCTTGGCCCGGTCATAAATGGCCATCATCATTTGTAGCTTGGGCTTGACACTTGGTCGAATGAGGTTGCTTGACTCGTCAGAAGTTGTGTCACTATATACGCCAATGCTCTGTACTGAGGGAGCATTGCGTTCTTGGGAAAAGCGGCTCTAAAGACTGTTGGCTTCCCACAGAACTCCGTAAGGTACTCTTCCTTCAAATCATCTTTGTAAGTGACAGTGCTGAGTTCTTTATTCGGCAAGTTGAAGCTTTTCTGGAGAGCTTCACGGATGTACATCTGCTTCACTTCGATATCTGTGCGTGAGGGATCGCCTACTGAGTGGACGACAAAGCGGCATCTGATGTCCTCGTCGACGGACTCTGAGTTCAGATAGGCCTCAGCCACCTGGTGCGGAAGGAAGAAAGAAGGCTTCCTTGTTAGAAATCCTTCCAGTCAGTCTCGCGGAGGGCGTAGAAGATCTCCTCCATAAAGTCGAGATCACACGCATTAAATTCCATCATTGGCTCACACCAGACGCGATCCTTCTCGAGAATCTCTTGCATATGAACAGGAGAGTCTGTAACGATTCCTGTCATTTTAATATTCTGCAAACACAGAGATAGTCAATATTCAAAAAAAATAATCATTGAAAAATCATACATTACTGAAAGATTATTGAAAAATTACCAAAGGATTTTCTGAGATGTTTTAATGAATGGAATATATATAACAAAACAAGAGATAGTCTCAGAAAATCTAGGGCTCTTAAGATATTTGCAGAGATGAAATGGCGGTTTCAAACATTTGAATGCTTATATATATCTAGGAGAAGATAAACAGTTAAATATCAAGGGTTCAGTTTGAACGCGCTTTTTGAGATGGACAGCTAGGATTAAGTTTTATAAAATAGGTAATGATCATATTAGCCGCCTAAGTCAAAAGCCAGTTGTATATAGCCTAAGTAGTAACTTGATACGACATGCATTTAATGCGTTGCAGAGTTCAGCATGCTTTTACATAGAATGTCGTGTATTAAATGTAGTCCGTTAAAAATTAAATGACATTTTCTAAGGCATTGAACACGATGATGAATCCGATTCATAAATGCACATAACTGTTCTATAGGCTACTGAGTAGAGATACGCAAACCTGTCAGCTGAACATCGTAGTCAGCTGATACCTCGTGTAGATGGTTGTTGAGTCTCTACGCATGCGATTTTACTCGATGCGAGAGTGAACATTCCCCCTTACTGAATGCTCCTCTCCAGAATCCTCTTACTGACTGGAATCAGTAGGGTCCAACAGACCTAGTACTACTGAAAGTTCTCTGAATCTGGCTTCAGCTAGAGGCTTGGTCAGTATATCAGCCCTTTGATGGTCAGTATGGATCTTTTCCATCCTGATATCCTTCTTTTCGACATGATCGCGAATAAAGTGGTGTCTGATGTCTACGTGCTTGCATCTCGTATGAAGTACAGGATTCTGAGTGATTGCAATTGCACTGGTACTGTCGCAGAAAATCAGCACTTCATTCTGAATGACGTCATAGTCGCGTAGAGCCGCCGTCTCGGCCCAAAGGATTTGGGCGCAAGCAACTTCCGGGCAGCCATGTATTCAGCTTCAGTAGTTGACGTCGCTACTGAGTGCTGTTTCTTTGAGAACCATGAGATCAGCTTACTGCCAAGGAACTGACACGTTCCAGAAGTTGACTTTCGATCAATTCTACATCCTGCATAGTCAGCATCAGAATAACCAGTTAGTTCAATATTATCAACAACTGGATACTATAAACCCATGTCAGGTGTTCCTCTGAGATAGCGAAGAATCTTCTTTGCTGAGTCCATGTGACTCTGCTTAGGATTCGCCTGAAATCGAGCGCAGACACCTACAACATAAGTTATGTCAGGACGAGTAGAGTAGCTGTTAAATATAATAAAGAACCAATTATAGCACGAAATTCAGTTTGGTCTACTGATACTCCCTCTTTATCAAGATCAATCTTCATATTCGTGTTCATCGGGATCTTGATTGGTTTGTCGGATGTGGAACCGAATCTCTTGATGAGGTCTCGAGTGTATTTGCCTTGATTGATGAACGTTCCCTTCTCAGATTGTTTGACTTGAAAGCCGAGGAAATAGTTCATCTCTCCCATCATTGACATCTCGAATTTATGCTTCATCATTTTCTCAAACTGCTGACACATGATGACGTTCTTTGAGCCAAAGATGATGTCATCTACGTAGATCTGCACTAGTAATAAGTCGTCTTCCAGTCGAATGCTGAATAATGTGCGGTCTACTATGCCCTTCTGAAAACCTTTCTGAAGAAGAAGCTCAGACAGGGTATCGTACCAAGCCTTAGGTGCTTGTTTTAACCCATACAGAGCCTTTCTGAGTCTATAAACTTGATGTCCCTGCTAAAAGCCGGGAGGCTGTTCCACATAGACTTCTTCTTTCAGTACGCCGTTCAGGAAAGCAGACTTCACATCCATTTGATATACTCTGAATCTTTGATGTGTTGCGTAGGCCAGGAATAGTCTGATTGCCTCCAATCTTGCAACTGGAGCGAACGTTTCATCGAAATCTATTCCTTCAGCTTGACAGTAGGCGAGTTAGGCATTTCAGTTGTACTATTCTGAGATTGAAGCAATTCAGTTACAAGAGTGTGATCTACTGAGTCACCAGGTTCAGAGGCATTTAGCTCAGGAACATCATTAGTTCCGCCTGAATTATTATTCTCAGTAGAGGTCTCAGTTACCACTGGGGTTTCTTCATCGATCTGAGTTGCTTGGGATTGCCTCTGTTCAGAAGAGCCAATCTGTTCAGCTACTTCTGCTGCTGGCTGAGATTCAGTAGACTTTTCTTCAGTTTCCTCATCTGAATCATCATCCCAACATAGCTGGATCTTTTCAACTTTATCTTTTAAGCTCGAGATCCCGTAGGCCGCTACCATGTCCTCAGATTCAGGTTTAATGTTTTACGTTCCTGTCTTGGTAGCAAACTCATTAAAAACAACATGAGGGCTTTCCTCCATGCAAAGGGTTCGATAGTTAAAGACTACGAAAGCTTTGTCGACCGGGAGTATCCTAAGAACACTCCCTGATCTGACTTGCTATCAAAGGTCTTCAGCTGATCTTTCCCATTATTGTGAATAAAGCATGAACACCCAAAAATATGGAAATAAGATAAAGAAGGCTTTCTGCCGTTCCATAGTTCATATGATGTCTTCTTATGCTGCTTTGTCAGTAGAGATCGGTTCTGAGTATAACATGCAGTATCAGTAGCTTCTGCCCAGAATTTCTTTGGGAGTCCTGAGTCTGCGATCAGGGTTCTTGCTGCTTCTTTGAGTGTTCGATTCTTCCACTCAGTAACCCCATTTTGTTGAGGCGTGCGCGCGGCAGACGTCTCATGCTCTATGCCTTCTGCTTTGCAGAACTCCTCTACCATGAAATTCAGGAACTCAGTTCCTCTGTCTGAACGTATCTTGACGATCTTGGTGTTCTTATCGACACTGAACCTTTTCAGAAGCCTTGGTAACTCTGTTTTGATGTCAGACTTGTTGGCAATAAATATGACCCATGTGTAGCACGAGTAGTTATCAATGACCACTAATGCATACTTCTTGCCTCTGATCGTCACTGGAGAGACTGGACCGAACAAATCCATATGTAGCAGCTGAAGGATTCCATCAGTGGAAGGAGATGGAACATGCGGATTTTTATTCCTTGTTTGCTTTCCCTTCAGACATGCTTCACACTGAGTGTCTTTGTTGAATACTTCATTCGACAATCCTCTTGCTAGAGTGTTTCTAGCCAATTTGTTGAGCGTTTTGAAGTTGAGATGGCTGAGTCTCCTGTGCTAGAGCCACCCCGTTCTGTTGTCATTCTTTGCCAACAAACAAGCTTCAGGTTCAGCTGAGTTCCAGTCAGCTACATAGATATTCTTCTTGCGTGAACCTGATAACACTATTTTCCCTATAGATTTATCAATAACATCACAGAAACCAGTGTAAAAAATCACTCTATTCGAGTTATCACAAAATTGACTAACAGAGAGAAGATTATGCTGAAGTCCTTCAACATATGATACTCTTGGAACTGTTACTGTTCCAATGCTGAGTGTTCCATAGCCTCTGGTGTAGCCTTTTGCTTTGTCTCCAAACTTGATTCGGGGTCCTTCTTCAGTAGTATAATTCTTTAGCAAGTCCTTTTAATACGTCATGTGGCTTGAGCATCCGCTGTCCACATACCAAGGGTCCTTGTGCTCCTGCAAAACAGAATTATATTCAGGTACCCTTTATTTTTGATTTTCGATCCTTAGATGTTAGTTCTTGGAAACTCATATCTGTCTTACGACCCTGGTGGTCTCAGACAGTTTCTTTCCACTTTTGTCAATATATTTGACCACTGGACTGGTCGTTGCTGACTTCTGAGGTTTTTCAGGTTCAGGAGTCCTGATCTTCTGAGTGGGTGGACTGCTGACCTTTGCCTTCTGCACGGCTTTCTTTTTCTTCTTCTGACTTTTGGATCCTCTCCTGACTATAGGATCATATTAATATGACCCATACTGAGCTGGATGTGTCAGCTGTGGAGGTCCATACTGATCAGCCCATTTAACTTTGCTAGTTCACCCTTGACTGAACTGGGGTGTTCTGGTGCTGATCTTCTTGTCTGAGTGCTGATAACTAGGATGAGGTGCCTTCATCTTCTGTTTGTTCTTGGTTAGGGGATTCAGTATGTCTGCATTGATGGTCTCCCCTTGAAAAAACCTATCAGCTAGCCGGTTTTCTGAGCGTATGGGGGCTGATGAGGAGGCTCCCTGGCTGAATCCAAGTCCCTCCTTGCAATGCTTGGGCTTGTTGCTTGCTAGCATAGCCTCTAGCTTCTTTTCAGCGCCCATGTATCGCTCTGTCATCAGGTTCCTCCAGACATCATCACTTTTCTTCAGTATTTCTTGCTCGGTCTGAAGTCCTGACAACTCTTGCTTCAGCAGACTCGGTTCAGTATCTTTCTGAGTCAAGTCTTTGGTCAAAACTGAGATCTGATCTTCTTGATGCTGAGACTTGGCCATCAGAGAGTTTATCTCCTCCCTGAGTCTCAACACAAGTCCTTCTGACTCAGTAGCAACCTGACTCTCCTGAGAAAGTCTCTGATTCTCCACTTTCAGGGTATCTAATTCCTGAAGAGTCTTACTGAGCTGCAGACTCATCTGAATCTGCTCGTCAAGTAGTTCTTCATATGCGATCGCGACGTCCAGATTCTCATCTGCACCTGAAAGAGTGTCGTGTGTGCAGTGTTAAGAGGAATTAAGTGGTTCATGAGAGTTTACCTCATCCTCCTCTCCTGCCATGAGACACTTTTCAGCATCTTCTTCAGTTTCAAGCTCTATGGCCATGAAAGCTGCTTCATCGTCAGATGAATCCTTGAAGGAATCGACTTCATCTAAGTCATCTGAGAGTTGACCGGCAATGTATGCTTGTCTCTTCTTGATGAACTTCTCCCTTCTTGCTTTGCGTGCTACTCTTTCAGCAGTACTGAGCTCAGGACAGTCATACTAATAATGTCCTGGCTTTTTGTAATTATAGCAGGTTGTGACTCTTTCTTCTTTGCTCTCACTGTCTTTCGACTGAGCTGAGTCCTCTTGTTTCCTGCATTCAGAAGTATGCAAGTCAGGAGTGCGCTCAGGCGTATATTCAGACTTACCCTTGGATTCTCTGAGGGCTTTAGTCACTTTTCTGCGCCTCTCCTGTTGGGTGATGATTTTTATCCTCAACACTGTTATACTTAGTGGGAAATGATTCTGTCTTCAGCACTGACTGTAAGCTCAGTAGCCTCGTGCTCTGTACCTATCTAAAGATTTGAAGATCCCAAAACCCTATCTTGATTGATGAACCATTCCCGTGTAATTGTTTTGTCTCTGAGGTTTCAGACTCAGCAGATACTCTGCTCTGGTTACGGCGGTCAGTAGCTTATCAGCCTCAGCACCAGAAGTTGAAGACTCAGTATTTACTGGACTCAGCAGGAGCAGTATACTGAAGGAGTCAGTAGAACTGAACTCAGCAAGAGTAGTTCACTGAACTTAGAGCTGACCATCAGTAGAGTACCCTCAGCTGTCTCTCTACTGAAAGAAGATCAGACTCAGCAACGGCAGACAGTCTTCTGAACTGTCAGACACTTTTTGAATATACAATCAGTATTGTCAAGTACAAGGCAAAGAGAAGTCAGCTTCAGTATGCCTCGAAGTCTGTTCCGTCTCAACCACTCCATAATCCTCGACAAATGACAAGCATACACGTGTCTCTACCTACTAAAGCTGCAAGTCAACATATTTCCAGAAAAGGAGGGAAATGACACTGTTACATCCTTCAAAAAGAGCCGTTAGCTACCAAAAGAGAGAGAAAGGAAGATCGTCTCCAACGGATCTTTTCCAATCTCTGCTCTATAAATAGAGGGACATTTCAAGCCTTGAAAAGAGGGCACAAGAGAGAGACGAATACGCATAAGCTTAATGACGAAAACAAACACAAGCATTCAAACGAGCTAGAACCAGAAAACCCTAAGTCTTCGCAAGAATTTGAAGATCTATCTCCGGCGAAAGACTACCTTCTCAGCTCATAGGGAACCAAGCTAAACTGTTAGAATAGCCTCTAGTATCCAAATCGACGATACACGAACCTAAAGCTTATTTCAGCTGTTCGTCGATCTAGAAGCCACTCTCTCATTCCCTATCCCTCTAACCCTAAGCTCAACAGAATATAGCTTAGACGAAGGAGTTCATATTTGAACCCAATCCTTATTGTAAAAGGACTACTTCATAGTTGGAGAAGTTTGTCAAACACTTTAGTTTGATGCCTTTGTAAACTGGGACTTGCTCAGTATAATCCCCAAGCCACGGGTTTGTCCTGTGCACAAGGCGACCGAGACTAACTCGGTCCAATAAATCGCCTCCCGAACTTTTCGGGACAATGGACGTAGGATCGATTGATATCCGAACCACTTTAAAAATGCGTGTCTTGTTATTGCTTTCGATTCTTGTTGCATTGATTTTACTTGTTCATACCGAAAACCTACTTTAAAATCATACAATTGTCTCGGCATCTTGAACCTGTCTATTCTTTGAGCGAGACTTGCTAAAACGGTTTTTTCCACTCAACCGATTTGGGCCTACACTTTTTCCGCACCGCCGAACTCTACCGTTTGATGCGAATTCGACTCGGTCGGCTAGCGAGATCTTAGTATAGTCAGTCTCTTTGCCACACACGATTCAGAACAGCTATTTGGTCTGCTGAATTATTTCAGTACGGCACTTTCCTGAAAAGGAATGTTCGTGTTCGAAGTTGAGAAAATCGGAGTCAGGTGTATTCACCCCCCCCTCTACACCTGACCGTACACTCGGGACCAACAATTGGTATCAGAGCGCACGGTGTTCAACTAACCACCTGAGTTCTATAAGACTCTCGTCGTTCTGAAACTGGTCTACTTGAACGGATCCGAAAAATCATTTTCACTACATATCACTCTACATTCATATCATTATTCTTCATGGCTGATATGTCAGGTATAAGGATGGTACCTATGTTCTCAGTAGAGAACTATGGGGTATGGCGGGTCAGATGGAAGCACATCTGACCTCCCTCCATGATAGTATGACTGAAGTACTTGAGGAAGGGCCTATCGTTCCTATGATCGACAGCGTCGTGACTCAGGATGCAGCTGCTGGAGGAGGAATGGTGACCGGGAAGAAGATTCCCAAAGACAGAAGTCTCTTCACTCCTGAGGAGAAGAAACTTCATAACTTAGACCGTGTCGCCAGAAACGCTATACTAACCACCTTAAGTGATTCGTATCTTGGCAGGGTTCAGGAATGCAAAACTGCAAAGGAACTCTGGGACGCTCTAGCGCTCTCGAGTCGGGGGGACTCGAGAAGATAAAAGCTAACAAACTAGCGCCCGGAACTCCAAAAGCTGGAAAATTTGTCTCTCATGCCCGGTGACAAAATAGAAGATCTAAATGTCGGATTCACGAATCGATGAACTCCATCAACGGGTGGGAAAGACATTCGAAGAACCGAGAGATGAATCTCAAGATCCGAGGGCACCTTGCGGATGGACACTGTACACCTTTTGCCACTTTATTGCGCCATTCTAATTTAGATGTTGTCTCTCTAGACCATATATTTTCACAAATTCAAGCAGAAGAGTTTGAGTTCGACAGACCTCAACGAAAGCAAAGAGCTGAAGCTGACATAAAAATTGACCATGCCTTCAAAGCATCTGTCACCGCAGCATCTCCCGCGACGAGCAAGACAACGAGTAAGACTAAACCTTCACTCAACGACTTACAAGAAGGAAGTCTCGCTCAGAAGTACGCACTGCTCGTCGTGAAGTATCAGAAGGAGAAGGAGAGGCGCAGAAAACTGACTAAAGCATACCGAGACACAAAAGGTAAGTCAGATTATACGCCAAAACGCACTCCTGACTCACAATCCTCTGAATGCTGAAAGAAGGATGACTCAGCACCATCAAAGGATAGCGAAAACAAAGAAGAAATAGTCATCGCTTGCTACAACTGCAAAAAGCCAGGACATTATCAATATGACTGTCCTGAGCTCAGTAGTGCTGAACGCGCAGCACGCAAGGCAAGGAGAGAGAAATTCGCCAAAATGAGACAATCTTATATTGCAGGCGAAATCTCAGACGACTCAGAAGAAGTCGACTCCTTCATTATTTTCATCGGATGATGAAGCAGCTTTTATGGCCTTAGAGCTTAAAGCTGAAGAACCTACTGAAAAGTGCCTAATGGCAGGAGAAGAGAATGAGGTAAATTCTCATGAACCACTTAACTCCTCTTCACACTGCACACACGACACTATTTCAGGTGCAGATGAGAATTTGGACGTTGCTACCACTTATGAAGAAGCGTTAGACGAACAAATTCGGATGAGTGCTCGGCTCAAGAAGACTCTTCGGGAATTGGATACCACGAAAGTGGAGAATCGGAGACTTTCTCGGGAGAGTCGGGCCGCTGCGAAGCCGAAGGACTTGTGTTGAGACTCGGGGAGGAGATAAACTCTCCGATGGCCAAGTCTCAGCATCAAGAAGATCGAATTTCGGTTTTGACCAATGACTTAACTCAGAAAGATACTAAACTGAGTCTACTGAAGCAAGAACTGTTTGGACTTCAGACCAAGCACGACACACTGAAAAAGAGTGATGATGTCTGGAAGAGCTCGATGACCGAGCGTTACATGGGCGCCGAAAAGAAGGCTGGAGGCTATGCTTGCAAGCAACAAGCCCAGCTGCTGTAAGGAAGGACTTGGTTTCAACCGGGAAGCTTCCTCATCTCGCCCCGTACACTCGGGAGTGCGTCTAAGCGATAGGGTTTGTTTGAGGGGAAACAATCAATGTAAATGTTCGAACCCCTCAGCAAAGAACAAACAAAAGATGAAAGCACCTCATCCTACGCATCAGTATTCTGACCAGAAGATCAGTACCAAGGCACCCCGGTTCCAAGGGGGAACTAGCGAGTTAAGTGGGGTGATCGGTATGGACCACCTCGGTTGATACATCCGGCTCGGTATGGGTCATATTACTATGATCCCATAGTCGAAGAGGTTCCAAGAGTCGGAAAAAGAAGAAAATCGCACAAAAGGCAAAGGTCGGCGAGTCCACGGCTCGGAAGATCCGGACTCCCCGAACTGAACGGCCTAAGAAGTCGGCTTTGACCGGTCCGGTGGTCAAGTATGTTGACTTCAAGTGGAAAGAAAGCGTGCCGAAACCACCGGGGTTGTTAGGCAGATTTGGGTTACTAAAACTAACATCTAAGGACCCAAAAGCAAAATAAAGGGTACATGAATATAATTCTGTTTTGCAGGTGCACAAAGATCCTTGGTATGTGGACAGTGGATGCTCAAGACATATGACGTACCAAAGGAACCTGCGAAGAATTATATAGGCGAAGAAGGACCCGGGAATCGAGTTTGGAGACAATGCAAAAGGCTACACAAGAGGATATGGAGCACTCGGCATTGGGCGCCACGGTTCCTAGGAGTGTCATATGTTGAAGGACTTCGACATAATCTTCTCTCTCGTTAGTCAATTCCGTGATAACTTGAATAGAGTGATTTTTGACGCTGGTTTTACGTGATGTCATTGATAAATCCACAGGGGAAAACAGGTGTTATCGGGTTTGCGTAAAAAGAATATATATGTAGGCGATCGGAACTCGAGCGGAACTTGAAGCTTGTCCGTTGGCGAAGAACGACAACCGTACGGGATGGCTTTGGCATAGGAGACTCAGCCACCTCAACTTCAAAACGCTTAACAAACTAGCAAGGAACACTCTAGCAAGAGGACTGCCGAATGAAGTATTCAGCAAAGACACTCAGTTTGAAGCATGTGCCGAAGGGAAAGCAAACAAGGAATCAAAATCCACCTATTCCATCTCCTTCCACCGATGGAATCCTTCAATGCTACATATGGATTTGTTCGGTCCGGTCTCTCCGGTGACGATCGGAGGCAAGAAGTATGCTTTAGTGGTCATCGATGACTACTCGCTACACATGGGTCATATTCATTGCCAACAAGTCGACGTCAAAACAGAGTTACCAACGCTTCTGAAAAAGCTCAGTGTCGAGAAGAACACCAAGATAGTCAAAATTCATTCTGACAGAGGAACTGAGTTCCTTAATTCCATGGTAGAGGAGTTCTGCAAAACCGAAGGGATTGAGCATGAGACATCTGGCTGCGCGCACCCCTCGGCGAACGGGGTTCTTTGAACGAAAGAATCGCACACTCAAAGAAGTAGCAAGAACTCTACTCGCAGACTCGGGACTCCCAACCAAATTACGGGCGAAGCGGCGACATCGCATGTTATACTCGAGAACCGATCTCTACTGACAAAGCAGCATAAGAGAACACCATATGAACTATGGAACGGCAGGAAACCTTCTTTATCTTATTTCCATATCTTTGGTTGTTCGTGGTTTATTCACAATAATGGGAAAGATCAGCTGAAAACTTTTGATAGCAAGTCAGATCAGGGAGTATTCTTAGGATACTCTCGAGTCAGCAAAGCTTTCAGAGTATTCAACTATCGGACCCTTTGCGTGGAAGAAAGCCCTCATGTTGTTTTTAATGAGTTTGCTACGAAGACGGGAGCAATAACTCTAAGTACGAATCCGAGGACATCGGTGCGCGGCCTACGGGATCTGAACCTAAAAGACAAACCTGAAAGGATCCAACTTTGTTGGGATGATGATTCAGATGAAGAAACTTAAGATAAGCCTACTGAATCTGAACCAGCAACGTAAGTAGCTGAACAGATTGACTCTCCTGAACAGAGTCAATCCCAGGTAACTCAGGTCGATGAAGAAACCTTAGAGGTAACTGAGACCACTACTGAGAATAACAACTCAGGGGGAACATCTATTAATGTTCCTGAGCTGAATGCCCCTGAACCTGGAAACTTAGTAGATCACACTCTCATTACTGAATTGCTTAAATCTCAGAATAGTACAACTGAAATGCCTAACTCACCTACTATCTGTGTTGATCAAATTCCAGATGAAGAGCTGAAACATCGTAGATCATGGCTAGATACTCACACTCCTGATCTAACCATTGGAGATCCTTCAGCAAAAGTCAAGACAAGATCCAGATTCTGTCAAGGAGAAAGCGCATTATATTCCTGCTTCTTGTCTACTGAAGAACCTCAGACGATTGAGGATGCACTTAAAGATGTTGACTGGATCATAGCTATGCAGGAGGAGCTGAATCAGTTCACGAGAAACGAAGTTTGGGAGCTTGTTGACAGACCCCTGCATCAACACGTTATTGGAACAAAATGGGTATTCAAGAACAAGCGAGATGAAAACAACGTTATAGTAAGGAACAAAGCAAGGCTTGTGGCGAAAGGCTACTATCAAGCTGAGGGAATAGATTTCGATGAGACATTCGCTCCAGTTGCAAGATTGGAGGTAATCAAACTATTCCTAGCCTACGCAACACATCAAAGATTCAGAGTCTATCAAATGGATGTGAAGTCTGCGTTCCTAAACGGCGTACTGAAAGAAGAATTCTATGTAGAACAACCGCCCGGCTTTCAGCAGGGACATCAGGTTTATAGACTCAGAAAGGCTCTATATGGGTTAAAACAAGCACCCAGGGCTTGGTACGATACCCTGTCAGAGTTTCTTCTTCGGAAAGGCACAGTAGATCGCACGTTGTTCAGCATTCGACTGGAAGACGACTTATTACTCGTGCAGATCTATGTAGACGATATTATCTTCGGATCGAAGAACGTCGTTATGTGTCAGCAGTTTGAGAAAATGATGAAGGACAAGTTTGAGATGTCAATGATGGGTGAAATGAACTATTTCCTCGGCTTTCAAGTCAAACAATCTGAAAAGGGAACGTTCATTAACCAAGGCAAATACACTCGAGACCTCATCAAAAGATTCGGTTGCACATCCGGCAAACCTATCAAGATCCCGATGAACACGAATATGAAAATCGATCTTGATAAAGATGGAGTATCAGTAGACCAAACTGAATTTCGTGCAATAATTGGTTCCTTATTATATCTAACTGACTACTCGTCCTGACATAACTTATCTTTGTAGGTGTCAGCGCTCGATTTCGGGCGAATCCTAAGCGAGCCACATGGACTCAAAGCAAAGAAGATTCTCCGCTACCTCGGAGGCACACGACATAGGTTTATGGTATCCAGCTGATGATAATATTGAACTAACTGGCTATTCTGATGCTGACTATACAGGATGTAGAATTGACCGAAAATCAACTTTAGGAACTTGTGAGTTCCTAGGCAGTAAGCTGATCTCATGGTTTTCAAAGAAGTAGCACTCAGTAGCCACGTCAACTACAAGGCGAATACATGGGCTGCTTGGGAAGTTGTTGCGCCCAAATCCTTTGGTCTGAGACAACAGCTAAGAGACTATGACGTCATTTAGAATGAAGTGCCAATATTCTGCGACAGTACCAGTGCTATTGCAATCACTCAGAACCCTGTACTTCACACGAGATGCAAGCACATGGACATTAGGCATCACTTCATTCGTGACCATGTCGAAAAGAAGGATATCAGGATGGAAAAGATCCATACTGACAAACAAAGGGCTAATATTCTGACCAAGCCTCTAGCTGAATCCAGATTCAAAGAACTTTCAGTAGAGCTAGGTCTGCTGGACCCTACTGACCCCAGTCAGTAAGAGTCTTCAAGAGAGGACCATTTCAGTAAGGGGGAATGTTCACTCTCAGTACTGAGTATAATGAGTACGTAGAGAATCAGCAACCATCTACATGAGGTATCAGCTGACTACTATGTTCAGCTGATAGGTTTGCGTATCTCTACTCAGTAGTAACTAATAGAACAGTATTCTGCACTTATAATTCAGATTCAGCATGGTATTAATTATCTTAAAGTTTGTCATTTAATGAAAATGACTCTCATTTAATGCACGACATTCTATGCATAAGTATGCTGAATTCTGCCACGCATTTAATGCATGGCCTCTCATAGTTACTACTTAGGCAAATTACAACTGGCATTGACTTAGGCGGCTACTGTGATCATTACCTTCTTTATAATATCCAATCTTAATCGTCCATATCATAAAGCAGATTTAAATTTGGCCTTTGATCGAAAACTATTCACCTTCACGTTAGATATATATTTTCGATCATATCTTAGAAACCGCCATTAGTATATCTTCAAATCCTTTGCTCCAAAAATTCTGAGATCTCTAGCAATCCTTTACTTGCTTCTTATCTTCTCTATTCTCAGAATTTTATCGGTATGATTATTAAATCTGTTACTATACTTCATTATCTCTTTTCAGTATCGCTATACTAAGCTGTTTTATGAACAAACGATACGATAATCTTTTCTTGTGACGAGATAAAATGGCAAATCTTTCTCTCGTCTCCCTAGGGAACATGCGGGAAATCTTAGACAAAGACAGGTGTGCAGGGGCGAACCCGGTCATGGAGTTTGGCGCTTGCGACCTTGACTTCATGGACGAGATTTTCTCATATCCGAGAGCGTACGGATTGGAACAGTTCCTCTAAAGGAAGCCTACCTTCTTCCTTCCTCGACAGGTGTCTCGGATATACCTCAACTTCGGATTCGATATCTAGAGACATCATTGGACGTTTTGCCGTCCACTCCATAAGCGATGCCTCTATGCAACCGAAGCGGATCTCAATTAAAGAAGCACCGAGGAGAAGCTTTGCTTTACTGCTTGAAGGAGTTAGCAATGTTGGCTACAACAATGACGAGGATAGACGACTATCTATCTATATTGCGGAAAGCCTACCACATTCGGAGCGGCCTTCCCAAAGAACAAGTATCTTGCCCGATTAGTGCACTAGCTTATATAGTCACGCGCCTACGACAAGCCAAGCGGGTTCATTCGATCAAGTATCGAGACCCAAGATCCAGCTCATGATGGCAATATATGACAAAGCAAAAATCAAGCTCGGACGGAGTTCTTTCTTCGAGAGTTCATGGTTCAAGCCGCCAAATTTGATAAGGCAACGTGCAACTTGACAAAAAAAAGGCAAGATTCTATGTATGGAGAAGCCGTCCATCATGATACAAGATATACGTGGAGATGACCGAGATCACCTTTGAGGACAAGGTACACTTTAATGTAAAGAAGATCAAGTTCCACAACAGAACAGCTGCTCTTCAGCAGATCGGTTCAGGACCGTCGCTTCAGTAAAGCACGCCTACCAAGAAGAGGTCTCCTCTAGCGAAATTTCTAAGACATCGGCTAAACGTGCGAAGAAAGCCATCGGCGATGTCCCTACGAATCCGAGGCGTGCCGGAGGAAACTGCGAACAACCAAGCTGCTCGAACAGTCTACCGAACATGTTCTTGAACGGACTACTCGGCTATGCATCTAATAGATGAGTCGAGTCCTCCGAAGAGACTCATTCGGTGGAGAAGGCCATCTCCACTGAACAGACTCAAGAAGTGGATCAAGGGATTCCAGCTGAACCTAGCCGGAGTGCCGATATACAAACTACGGAAAGCCCGCTTGATATTCCACCACTCGGCACTTTGCCATCTGTCGAAAAAGCAGGACGTCCGCCATAGATCTTGAAGACTCAGAAACGACATCTGAGCAAGAATCAATCGGAATGGAAGCCTCAGCGCTCAGATCTCAAGCATTCCGAGAGATAGCTGATCAAATACCGGAGATCGCTGGCCACCAAGACTTGGTGTTAATTGGTAGACAGGCCAGGCTCCACATGCTCCTAAGGTTCCAGGAGTGGCACCCACAGCTTCGCCTCATCCTTCACTACTCCTATGACCAATTACATCAGGAGGAGCAGCACCTAAGGCAGCAGATAGGCTACTCCAGGCCTGCTGACCTAGGTAACTTCGATGATCTGAGGGCCGCGATGCTGGCCTTGCTGCACGATAGGTAGCAAACTTCAGGCTCAGCCCCCTCAGATGGGTCTGACCACGACGGTCAGGACCCACCCCATGATTCAGGCCCTGGGAAGCCTAATGAGGGAGTACCCCAGGACAAGGATACAACTGCTTGAAACTTCGATCTACCGCTCAGTATCCTTGGGCCTGTGAAGTCGGCGGTGGTACTTGAGCGTCTGCGAGCACTGCTCGCTTGTTGCTAACATCTCAGTTTGAAGTAGCGCCCAGCCCCAAAGGCCGACGCTCAAAGTCTATGGCCAAGGCACTGAAAAGCCAAGGAGTTCAGAACAGAGCTCTAGCCAAAGCTGTCCATAAAGTATGGAAGACAACTGCTGAAGCCACTAGCGGCGAGCTTCGGGGAGCGAAAACCTCTCTATCCGGCTCAGTTGCCCACGATGTCTCTTCCATTGTCTCAAATACGCTGGCAAAGCAGAGACAGGACTTTGAAGATCAGCTCAGAGTGATTCAGGAGGGATAGGCCAAACTGCTTGAAGAATTCAAGGCCTCTCAGTCCACTCATACTGAATCAGTCTCAAACCTATCCTAGGCCACTGAGCTCAGACTCAACAATATTCAACAAGCTCTGGAGGATAAGGTGTCTGAGAAGCTGACGGAATTTAAGGCTGCAGCTGAACTCTCCCACAAGAAATACAGTGAAGATCTTGTTTCTGAGAGGAATGAGCTTCTTGAGGCCCTGACAAAAATCAAAGACAAACTCGACTCTCTGTCAACCTCTTACAAAAGCCTAGACCTAAAGGTATCCACTCCGACTCCGGTAATAATTGATGATGCCAAAAAGGGGGAAGGAAAGGATAAAAGGGAAGAAAAGAAAGACAGTGAAAAAGGGGACAAGTCAACCCTCAAGTTGACCCCGACTAAACCAGCGACCCAAATTCACTAAGGGGGGAAGCTCCACCGAAGCCCGCCAAGAAAACCAGTCGAGTGCAGACGCCAAGCGAAGTTCGGACTATTGCTAACTCTTGGACCAGTGAAGAGACCCGGGGTGTCTCCGTTGCGAGCACAAGAAAGACCGGCCCAAGTGGCTGCAGAACGACTACTCACGCAACCCGGACTCCTACCGATATTGTTAAGGAGGTTGCTGAGTATCTTGAACATGATGATTCGGAAGAGGAAGAAGCCCCTCTACCACCGCTGTTCCAGGCAAAGGGAAGAAATCTTGGAACTCCCAGGCCCCTCCAAGCAAAGAAATCAAAGAGATACATTCTGCCGAAAAGGAGGCTCGAGATAGCGGGTGACGAGAAGCTTGCTAGGGAGATAGCCAAGGCCGAGGCGCCAACAAGCTTAAAGCAAAGACCTCTCAAGGCAAAACTAAGGCACCGGCTCGAGGCGGAAAGAAAAGCGCTAGGTTGCCTCCAAGGAAGCTCAAGATTCATGATGATGAAGATAGAGAAAAGGAAAAGGAGCAACGACGAGAAGAATGCGAAGCGGGGTACATCCAAAGAGAAATCCGGTACCCTGGCGACTCATAAGACTCTCCTCACCAACCTTCCTATATGAGATCCAAAGAACAAGATGCTGAGATCGAAGCCATTTTCGCTCGAGATGGATAGGTATCTCTACGGAGGAGAGCAAGCATGCAGATAGAAGGCGCCGGACGGAGAGAATACATATGGCGGGCCTTGAGGCACCGAGAATTCGTCTTGAACAATAGGCCAGCTGAGAGTACCTTCAAAAGCGATATTCCTTATCGATACGAAGGTTCGGGGAAGCCGGCTGATCCGAAATCGCATAGATGGCCAAGGACGGACGATTGGATGCCTGCTCGGTTACTCGAGAGATGGGAATCTGCAAAGATAGAGTTTATCAAGCGCAATTATTTACGGAGGTTACGGCCGGACAAGGCTAAGGCCCGATGCTTACATAGAATGGATGATGATAACGGGAACCGGATCTATACGTATACTTGCATAAAGCCGTGTGCGAAGGTATAGAAGTCGGTGTTCACGAGCCGGGAATCATACCTCCGCCAAGAAGAAATGATGACTCGAGTCCATCATGGAGTAATAGAAAAAGAAGTGAAGAATGCTGCCGCGAACGGAGGACTTGAAGAAGATGAGCCGGCGGACTTAGTTGAATACCGAGGCGAGGAAGAACTTCATACGAGAATGTATGGCTTGCCCCTGCCTGAGTCGGAATCGCAAAACTTTATGGACGAGGATCAAGCGAGTACAAGCGTTCTTAGTATTAGATTTCTTTATCTTCCTAGCTTAGAAAGAGATGTAATGTACTGAACTTTCATATCTTATATATACATTCTCTTTTGGCTCAGACAATATCTTATTGTCTAAACAACCGTGTATGTTTTATGCTTAAACACTCAGAATCACTGAAGTGATTGCTGACTCACACACTCACTTTATCTTACTTGTCAGCTTATTGCTTCTCTAGATCTGATAGTCTAGTTGTTGTGTTTCGGGGGAATTGTTTAGATAGAGGGAAATTGTTTTGCCCTGCTCCCCTCAGTAGACTAGAACTTGAAGAACAAACTCCACTGATCCTACTTGTAATAATGTAAGGAGCTCTGTTTCTGATAGTTTAGTGTTAGCATAAATGATAGGTTGTGGCATCATCAAATCGGGGGAAATTATTGGGTGATGATTTTATCCTCAGCACTGTTATACTTAGTGGGAAATGATTCTGTCTTCAGCACTGACCGTAAGCTCAGTAGCCTCGTGCTCTGTATCTATCTGAAGATCCCAAAACCCTATCTTGATTGATGAACCATTCCCGTGTAATTGTTTTGTCTCTGAGGTTTCAGACTCAGTAGACACTCTGCTCTGGTTAAGGTGGTCAGTAGCTTATCGGCCTCGGCACGAAGTAGAAGACTCGGTATTTCTTGGACTCGGCGGGAAGCGATATGCGAAGGAGTCGGTAGAACCGAACTCGGCGGGGAGTAGTTCACGAACTCGGGAGGCGACCATCGATAGACTACCCTCATTGTCTCTCTGCGAATGAAGATCGAGACTCGATAACGAGACAGTCTTACGAGCGTCGGACACTTTTTGAATATACAATCAGTATTGTCAAGTACGAGTAAAAGAGAAGTCAACTTCAGTATGCCTCGAAGTCTGTTCCGTCTCAACCACTCCATAATCCTCAACAAATGACAAGCATACACGTGTCTCTACCTACTAAAGCTGCAAGTCAACATATTTCCAGAAAAGGAGGGAAAGGACAACATTGTTACATCCCTTCAAAAAGAGCCGTTAGCTACCAAAAGAGAGAGAAAGGAAGATTGTCTCCAATGGATCTTTTCCAATCTCTGCTCTATAAATAGAGGGACATTTCAAGCCTTGAAAAGGGGGCACAAGAGAGAGACGAATGCGCATAAGCTTAACGACGAAAACAAACACAAGCATTCAAACGAGCTAGAACCAGAAAACCCTAAGTCTTCCGCAAGAATTTGAAGATCTATCTCCGGCAAAGAGACTACCTTCTCAGCTCATAGGGAACCAAGCTAAACTGTTAGAAGAGCCTCTAGTATCCAAATCGACGATACACGAACCTAAAGCTTATTTCAGCTGTTCGTCGATCTAGAAGCCACTCTCTCATTCCCCATCCCTTTAACCCTAAGCTCAACAGAATATACTTATAGCTTAGACGAAGAAGTTCATATTTGAACTCAATCCTTATTGTAAAAGGACTCCTTCATAGTTGGAGAGTTTGTCAAACACTTTAGTTTGATGCCTTTGTAAACTGGGACTTGCTCAGTATAATCCCCAAACCACGGCTTTGTCCTGTGTACAAGCTGACTGAGACTAACTCAATATAATAAATAGCCTCCTGATCTTTCGGGACAGTGGACGTAGGATTGTGTGATAACCGAACCACTTTAAAAACTATGTGTTGATTTATTATCGCTTTGCTTGATTGTTCACTTGCATAAAACTGCCTTTAAATCAAACAGCATAAACGGTGTTTTCAGACTGAGACGAATATTCTTTTGGGCCTACTCTTCCGCACTCGAAACCTGATACTGAACTACTGTTCTACTGACTGAATTCAATAGACCGTACTCAGTAGAAGGATTCTCTGCCCGCGCGTTCAGCAGTACTGATTCAGCATTACTGACTATTGCGCTCGTTGCTGATCTTTGACTCAGGTGTATTCCACACCTGAAGACTCGTCTCCTTTCGGGACCAACAATGTGCTTATTCTCCTATCTGATAAATATGTATATTTGCACATGTTATCCTTTATCTTGTATAAAAGTTAGATTTGTGTGGTGTGTCGGGTATCACAGAAGATAACACAAATTGGTTGAACTGACAAGATATAAACAGTTATCACAGCTGAGACAACTTAAGGATAAGTTGTCGGTTTAAGCTGCAGTTTAGATAAGAAGTGGTTTGTCTTAGCTGCTTGTCTTTACTGGTACACTTTATCCTTTTCGTTCACCATAGTAGGTCAAAGTGATAGATAGCCAAATGCACTCAGCTGAAGTCTTACCAAGCTAAAGACCAACAAAGTCACCGAGATCTTGGTTTTCCACTAAGGTCAGTTAGGAAAACACATCTCACTGTGATCTGTCAATACACCACCTTAAGTGTACCAGTAAAGACAAGCAGCTAAGACAAGCCACTTCTTATCTAAAGCTGCAGCTTAAACCGACAACTTATCCTTAAGTTGTCTCGATTTGTATGATAGCTTGTTATATCTTGTCGGTTCAACCAATTTGTGTTGTCTCCTTTGTAAGCCCGGGACTTGCTTAGTATAATCCCCAAGCCACGGCTTTGTCCCGTGCACAAGGCGATTGAGACTAAGCGAGTATAATAAATAGCCTCCCGAACTTTTCGGGACAGTGGACGTAGGATCGATTGATATCCAGAACCACTTTAAAAATGCGTGTCTTGTTATTGCTTTCGATTCTTGTTGCATTGATTTTACTGTTCATACGAAAACCTACTTTAAAATCATACAAGCTGTCTCGGCATCTTGAAGCTGTCTATTCTTTGAGCGAGACTTGCTTAAAAAGGTTTTTTCCACTCAGCGATTTGGGCCTACACTTTTCCGCACCGCCGAACTCTACTGTTTGATGCGGGTCGACTCGGTCGGCTAGCGAGATCTCGGTAGAGTCGAGACTCTTTGCCACACACGATTCGGAAACGACTATTTGGTCTGCTTGAATTATTTCGGTTCGGCACTTTCCTGAACAGGACTGTTCGTGTTCGAAGTTGAGAAAATCGGAGTCAGGTGTATTCACCCCCCCCCCCTCTACACCTGACCATACACCCGAGACCAACATCTCCTTTTCCTTCTGATACTTCACGGCAAGCAGTGCGTACTTCTTGGCTAGATTTCCTTCTTGTATGTTACTAAGTGAAGGTTCAGCCTTGCTAGACGCTGGAGCTGCTGTGCTGACTGATGCTTTAAAGACATGGTTGACTTGGGTGTCAGCTTCAGCTCGCTGCTTCCTTTGAGGTAAGACAAATTCGAACTCCTTTGCTTTAAGTTCTGAAAAGATATGGTCAGGAGTAACAATATCTAAATCAGAATGACGTAATAAAGTAGCAAAGGGGGTCCAGTTTCCGTCTGGTAGTGCCCTCAAAATCTTGAGATTCATCGCTCGGTTGGAGAATTCTTTCCCAGCCCGTTGATAGAGTTCATCAGATTCGTAAATCTGATGTTGAGATCTTCGATGGTGTCACCAGGCATGAGAGACAACCTCTCCAGCTTCTGAAGTTCCAGCGCAAGTTTATTTGCTTTGATCTTCTGAGTCCCCCGACTCAGTAGCGCTAGAGCATCCCAGAGTTCTTTCGCGGACTTGCAGTCCTGAACTCTTCCGAGATAGGAGTCACTCAGGGTGGTCAGTATGGCGTGTCTGGCGACGCGGTCTAAGTTGTGAAGCTTCTTCTCCTCAGGTGTAAAGAGACTTCTATCCTTGGGAATCTTCTTCCCGGTCACCATTCCACCTCCGTCTGCTGGATCCTGAGCTACGACGCTATCGATCATAGGAATGATAGGTCCGTCCTCCAGAACCTCTGTCATGCTATCGTGGAGGGAGGTCAGATGTGCCTCCATTCTGACCCGCCATACGGCATAGTTCTCTACTGAGAACATGGGTACCATCCTTATCCCTGATATATCAGACATGATAGATAATGATACGAATGAAGAATGATATGCAGTGAAAATATTTTTCGGATCCGTTCAAGTAGACCAGTTTCAGAATAACAAGAGTCTTATAGAACTCCCGCTCTGATACCACTTGTTGGTCCCAAGAGTACGTTCAGGTGTAGAGGGGGGGGGGTGAATACACCTGAAAACCGATTTCTCAACTTAAACACGAACAATCCTTTTCAGGATAGTGTCGTACTGAACAAGTTCAGCATACCAGATAAGTTGTTCTGAATCGTGTGGCAGAGTGACTGACTCTACTGAGACCTGCTAGCTGACTTAGAGTCAAAATTCAGTATCTTCCAGATAGAGTTCAGTAGTGCGGAATAGTGTGGGCCCAAATTTAGTTGAGTTAGGAAAAAGTTTTATCAAAACGGTTTCAGTAGATTAGTGCAGTCTGTTAAGTTTGCTGAAACTCAGTTGAATGATTTAAAGAATATTTTCAGTATGAACAGTAAATCGATGCAACAGTAAAAACAGAACACAAGACACAAAGATTTTTAAAGTGGTTCGGACCCAACAATCCTACGTCCACTGTCCCGAAAAATCAGGAAGCTATGTATTATACTAAGATAGTCTCAGTTGGTTTGTACGCTGGACAAACACTAGTCTTGAGATTTATACTGAGCAAGTCTCAGTTTACAAGGTTATCAAACTAAGTGTTTGAAAAACTCTCCAACAGTGAAGGAGTCCTTTACAATAAGGATCAGTTCAGAAGTGAACTCCTTCGTCTAAGCTATGGATTTAGTCTATTGAGCTTAGGTTAGAGGGATAGGGAACAAGGATGTGGCTTCTAGAACGACGAACAACTCAGTGTATGCTTTGGGTTCGTGTAACGTCGTTTGGATACTAGAGGCTGTATTAAGCAGTTTAGCTTGGTTCCCTAAGAGCAGAAATGTAGTCTTTCGCCGGAGATTGATTCTTTGAACTTCTTGCGGAAGACATAGGCTTTTTCGAATTTGTTCGTTTGAATGCTCTGTGTGTTCTCTCGTGTATGCGAAGGTTCGATGAGCTTCAATTTGATTTATCCCTCTATTTATAGAGAAGAGATTAGGATAGATCCGTTGGAGACGACGATCCTTTGTCTCTCTCTTTTGGGTAGCTAACGGCTCTTTTGAAGTATGGTGACAGTGTCCTTTCCCTCCATTTCTGGAAAGTTGTTGACTTGCAGCTTTAGTAGATATAGGGTACGTGGCTGCTTGTCATTGGTCGAGGTTCAGAAAGTGGTTGAGACAGAACAGACTTCAAGAAGATCTGAAGCTAACTTCTCTCTTCCTCGTATTGACTCTGCTGATTTACCTTTTAAAGATCCTGACAGTCAAAAGGCGTGCGGCCGTTCTTGAAGTCGATCTCGATTCGATAGCATGCTCCCTGCGAGTCGGCTCTACGAAGATCGGCTCGAGTTCGGTGAACTACTCTTGCTGAGTTCGGTTCTGCGACTCCTTTCGATATCTTGCTCTGCTTGAGTCGATTCCTGAATCTTCTACTTACAGTCTTGAGGCAGATAATCCACTGAGTGCCTGAACCAGAGCAGAGTGTATGCTGAGTCTGAAACCTCAGAGACAAAAATAAATTACAACGCAATGGTTCACCAATCAATATAAGGTTTTGGGATCTTCAAATCTTCACAGACTCCTTCAGAGCACATGGCTACTGAGTAAATGTCAACACAGAAGAGTGAGTCATTTCCGACTATTTTCCAGCATTGCTGAGGATAGAATCATCACCCAACATCATATCGCTCAGGCGCTCATCACAAAAGAAGTTCGCCACAAGCAAAACCTGTGCGTGGCCCCACTCCACAATCGAACTCCACATGACGCCGGCTATCTGCAAATACAATCAATTCATTGATTGATCACGTGGACAGCGCAAATTGTGAACCAATTTTTTATTCCCAATAAGATAAGATTTCATAACAAATTGTATTTCCTTTTTTAAATATGAAATGAAATATGAGAAAATCAAAATAAAATTTTATTTATATGAGAAAAAAAAGTTTGCGAGCCCGGTGACTGTAGGTCCGCTAACATAAAGCGAGTTGAGCACTTAAAATGAAAATGCTCGGGAGGCCGACCTACATTCGTCAAACCAAACAATTCTCATATCGAATCACCCCAAATCGAATAACGAGAGATAAAGAAATTAAAGGCCCGATCTTTACTTTGTTCTCTTTTCAACGATCTCTGCGGCTTGCTTTCCCCTTTTTTTCCGCTCTAGCCCTGCCTCTTTTGTTAGGATCAGACAGAAGCCACAAGATATATAAACGAATATATAGATCGAATGTATTACAGGCTCAGACCACTGAATACAACCACCACACCACTACACTTTGTAAGCACCCAACGGGCCAAACAACTATTACACCAAATCCTCACTCTTTATACCTTTGAATCACTCGGAGAATCGCAAAGTATAAAGAGGGAGGAAGATAAAGATAGATTTGAAGCTGCGCTATATTGAACAGTACACGAAGCCGCCCTTATATAGGTAGGTTTTAGTAACGGTTCAGCACAGGAAGCGGAGCGGTTCAGCGGAAACCGTGCGACGGTTTCAAGCGGTCAAGCCAGACGGGGCTGAACAAATAAATATTAAGCGATGAAGTTTGGGCAGCTGGCGATGGGCCTGGGCACATAAGAGTCTTGGGCCTATTCGGTCTTTAACATTCTCCACCTTAGGCCCAATGTGGTGTGCCCCCTCTTATACGAAAGGGAAGATTTGTATTCGGCATCTTGTCATCATCGCCCACCCCTCCTCCTTCATCATCAAACATCTTCACCAACTGCAAGGAACAAAAAGAAAAGCAGACACAACGAGGGGAGAAGGGAAAAACACATAGATACATTACCTAATGTTTAGTATCTTAAGACACGTACGTAATTTTTAGGACTCGAGGGTTTTGTACCCATATCGGCCAGGATTTAAATGCGTGTGAACTTTATCAAGAACAACTATCCCTTTGTCAACCAAGTCTCTAATGTAATGAAACCTAACATCAATATGCTTGGTTCTATCATGAAACACGGGATTTTTACTTAAGCTGGATAGCGAGATTGACTATCGGATAACAAAGTTACATTTTTATCCAAGAAATTAAGTTCGGAACTGGCAAGCTTTTTAACCAAACAGCTTCTTTCATAGCTTAGCCATTGCAACATATTACGCTTCGGTGGTAGATAAAAGCAACAATAGGTTGTAGGCGAGATTTCCAACTTATGCGGGAGCCACGAGAAGGTAAAAACATATGAGGTAGTAGATTTCCTATTATCTCTATCATTTGCATAGTTGGAATCCACATAACCCACTAGTCCTAGTGCTCTTAGGATGTTTAGAAAAAATAGATTCCCACATGCTTAGTTAATTTTAAATATACGAACAACCACTTTAAAGCATTCCAATGAGCGAACCGGGGTTAGACATGTACTGCTCAAACAACTAACGGTATATGCAATGTCGGGTCTAGAACATACCATGAGATACATCACGAGATCCTATTGCATTAGCATATGGGATCTTCTTCATATCAAACATTTCGGGAATCGGGTTTTGGAGCTGGTCCTTACTTAACAATACATGTGAAGCAAGAGGGACGGTGACATGTTTAGCGATGAGACATAGAAAATTTACTCAAAATCTTTCCTACATAAGAAATCGATTGAGAGTGAGAGAATCATGTTGCCTATCTCTAGTTATATGCGTGCCAAGAATCATTTTTGCATCTCCTAAGTCCTTCATTTCAAAGTTTTCACATAGGCATTTCGAACATGCTTTATGGACTTAATGCAAGGGCGGCAATGAGCATATCATCAACATAAATCGGCAAGTATACGGGGACAGGGTGACTTAGTATAGTAGAGACAATGATCAAAAGAACTCTGCTGAGAAATTTAATGAAAGCATGCGCCGATCAAATTTCTTGTTCCATTGTCTAGGTGATTGTTTTAAACCATACAAGGCTTTCTTCAATAAACAGAGACATGATTAGGTTTAGTAGAATTCACAAAACCTTGAGGTTGAGACATATAAATCTGCCTATCTAAGTCCCCATGAAGAAAAGCAGTTTTAACATCCATTTGCTTTAATTCCCGAGTTAAATTGAGCCACCAAAGATAGCATAATACGCACGGTAGTGAGTTTAACAACGAGGGGCAAAGATTTGGGAATAGTCTACCCCCGCCTTTTGAGTAAAACCCTTGGCCACTAACCTAGCCTTATACCTTACGAGTGACTCGGGTTTAAGTTTGAAAAGCCATTTACAATCCACAAGAGAACATGAAACGAGGTTTGGGGACAAGAGTCCAAGTATTGTTCACATGCAAGGAATGTATCTCGGGCTCGCATAGCCTCTAACCACTTAGAAGAGGATGGGGATTTCATAGCGACAAAATAGGCTGGTAGGTTCATTATCTAAAGATTCACGAGACAGAGATAAAGCATGCATCACATAATCATCATATTTAGAATGAATATGAGGTGTTCTCCTAACTCCATCCCTAGAGAGCATATAATCACTTTGATTTGAATCGGACGGATGAGAGTGCTCGGAACCCGGAAGAATCATGCACGGGATCGGATAGAGAATCGGACTCGCTCACGGAAACGAGAAGAGTCGGAGAGAGAGTCATTCGCACATTTATCGGACACAAGTTACGAAGTAACGTGATTTAGGCAAAGTATCAACGGGGCTCCACCTCGAGAGGGAGCGTATCGGTAGAAGGAACAATAGGTAAGCATGGAAAATCACACTCATTAAACACCACATCTCTAGTGATAATCACTTTAAAGCCAGGGACACTCCTATCCCATAGTCCATAACCCTTGACTCCTTCGGGATAACCTAAGAAGACACATTTCTTAGACCTAGGACCTAATTTATCACCCTTTTGATGAACAAAGGCAGCACAACCAAACACTCTAAGGTGAGACAAGTCTAGAGATTTTCCAGTAAATACAGTTTCAGGGCATTGGCCCTTAAGATGACTAGAGGGCAGCCTATTTATAAGATAAATAGCGGTTAAAGCGATAATTCCCCGGCGGGTTCTAGGCAAACCGGCGGTCTACAGCATACATCTAACCTTGTCCGATAGAGTTCTATTCATCCTCTCCACAACTCCATTTTGTTGTGGGTTGTAAGGTCTGATTTTGTGCCTCCTAATACACGACTTAAACACATAAGTTATCAAAAGGGAAATTGCAAAATTCAAGCCCATTGTGCGTCCTAAGAACCTTAATCTTCTTCCCAGTTTGGTTTTCTACTCTCACCTTCCACTCAGAGAACATTTTGAAAACTTCTGATTTTTGCCTTAAAAGGAAAATCCAAGTCTTTCTAGAAAAATCATCCATTATAGACAAATAAAACCTACAACCACTATGTGTAGAAGTACTAGAGGGCCCCCACACATCGGCATGCACATACTCAAGAATATCGGAGGCAATAGGTTTGTCGGGAGAAGTAGAAACAGGGAAAGAAACCTTATGATGTTTACCAATAATGCATGAATCACAGAATGGTAAATCAGAGATTTTATCATTTCCAAATACACCAGTTTTGTTTAAACTAGACAGATTCTTTGAACTAGCATGCCCAAGTCTTAAATGCCACAACACAGTTTTATCATGGAGAGCAGTGTTCACATTTGATGCGGGTAAGGCAGTACGGCCGGTGAATGGATACAAATTGTTTGTTCTTTTAGACTTAAACACCACCAAAGATCCTCTTTTAACCTTCATCCACCCATTCCCCCAACTTCCCCCAAATCCATCATTTTCCAAGGCGGTGAAAGACGAGTAGATTACATGTCACATCGGGAACATATCTCACATTTTTCATGGTATGCGAAAACCGGTTTTAAATTTTAAGCAAATATCACCTATCCCAAAGCACAAAACATTTATCCCTATTAGCAACAATCACAAACCCAAAATCACCAAGTTTCGGGTTTGAAAAACATGCTTTGAATGGAGAAACATGATAAGCACTTCACGAATCCATTAACCATTCATTTATTTGCATAGAATTCACGAATTCACATAAGAGAGATTTTCGGAGTTCGGTAACCATAAAATATTTGCCAAGCACATTGTGTTCGGTATCATCACCAAGAATAGCATTGGACACACTCTTATGGTCATTCTGTTTTCCTCTCCTAGGTAAAAGTACAGTCCTTTTGATAATGACCATATTCCCCACGGTTGAAGCACTTCCTACCCTTGGATCTAGACTTAGATCTAGGTGCGAAAGTATTTTTCTTCCCGACTTTGTCCGAGCTAAAAGAAGGATTTGGATTTCTCAAGGGTTCTACCTCTTACTTGGTAGGAAGTACCATGTTCTCCTATCCTAACCTCTTTCTTGAATTTCAAATCCATTTCCTTACTTTTTAGGGCACTAACCACGGTTTCAAGATCAATTTTGTCCCTCCCATACTTAATGGCAGATTGAACATCACTATAGGTCTACGGAATGGAATTCGGCAAAGGCTATAGGGGCATAGTTATCTATACTAGTATCACCGGTTGCTTGATTAAGCGTAATAGCTTATTAAATTCATCAAGGTTTTCATCTATGTCCTTAGACATGTCTAACCTAAATTTAAAAAAGCTCCGGAGAAGATACATTTTGAGGGAAGAGATGTTTCGGAGTGTAAAGTTCTTTTAACTTATCCCAAACCTCCTTAGCGGACTCAAGGTGTTCTACCTTTCTTAACACGAGAATCGAGACAAATTCGGAGTAATAGCGAGATAGAGCAAGGTCATTCATCTCGGTTTTTTCTTTTCGGATAAATCAGTCTCATAAGTATGATTAATAGCGGGGAAACACACGTTTTTCCACAAGTATAGCGATCATTCTTTTCTTCCACAAGTTAAAATCAGTTTTTCCATTGAATATGGCAATTCCACTTGAGGATACCAAAGCCATGGTAACACAAGCCAAGATATTGACCCTTTCAAGAGTTGATATCTTACGGTATATTTGCAAGGGGATTTCCCCGGTTCACAAAAGCGAGGATCAAGTCCGGGCGCATGGGTTCACCCAAGCTACCGCTAGGATAGAAAAGAAAAACCGTAGAATACGGTTAACGGTACCGATCCTGTACAGATCGAGACAACCAAGAGGATTCCAAGCTCACGATTTATCACGAAAACGGCGGAAGCATAAAAAAGCAGTAAAACGGAGACGCATAAATCGCGGCACAAAGAAAGACGGTTAGATCACGAGTCCCTAATTGCACCGGTCGGCGAGATCTAGCGGCCAAACAATCCCAAGCCTAAGCGCACCGGTCGGCGGATCTAGAAAACGAAAAGAGCAAGAGGTTTTAGCCGCTTTACGGAAGCGGGGCTCGGAGATTTGAGCCTCGTTCTTACCTAAGGAGTGTTGCCGTTGATCTAGGGTAAACTGCCCTTTCACAATCGAGGCAGTCAAGAAAGCGGTGGTCCGGCGGAGATTAAACCCGCTCGATACCCTTTGTTAGGATCGGACGAAGCCACAAGATATATAAACGAATATATAGATCGAATGTATTACGGGGCTCGAGACTACGAATACAACCACCACACCACTACACTCTAAGCACCAACGAGGCCCAAACAACTATTACACCAAATCCTCACTCTTATACCTTTGAATCACTCGAGGAGAATCGCAAAGTATAAAGAGGGAGGAAGATAAAGATAGATTTGAAGCTGCACTATATTGAACAGTACACGAAGCCGCCCTTATATAGGTAGGTTTTAGTAACGGTTCAGCACAGGAAGCGGAGCGGTTCAGCGGAAACCGTGCGACGGTTTCAAACAGTCAAGCCAGACGGGCTAACAAATAAATATTAAGCGTGGTTTGGGCAACGGCTGGCGATGGTCCCTGGGCACATAAGAGTGCTGGGCCTATTCAGTCTTTAACATCTTTGAATATAACCAAGTGGAGAAGGTTTTGATTGAGGAATGACTGATTTACACCAGCCACCCATCCCAAAGTCTCTCTCCTGCGTGCTTCTTGATACGAGGTTTGAAGATAAAGAAAAAAAAACTGTATTTGTAGAGGACAAGAAGAGTGGGAATATGTTGATAAAAATGGGCCTTTATTATAGGTAGGAGGAAATATTGAAAATTGGAGCGGATTTTGAAAAATTTAAACAACCCTCCAAAATTTTGAGAAAAAAATTGAATTTTTTATCTTAAAAAGAATGGACTAACGTTAATTTTCAAAGATTATCAAATGCTGAAGTATTTTTTAATTTTCAAAAAAACAACTCTAATTTTGAGGAGTAATAAGATTTTAATATTTTGAGGAGTAATAAGATTTTTTTTATATTTTTTATTTCCTTCTAATATCTTTAAGTTTACGAGTCTTCTTTTTTATATTTTTATTTATATTTATATTTTCAATTCCATTAAACGTTATTATTTGTCTTAATTCATCATTTTGTGTAATTGATTCTTATCTTAATTCTTGAATATGTAATATATTTTTGATTTTATTATAAATTTAGTACTTAAAAATATACAATCAAGTTCAAACTCAATAATATTGTTTGTAAAATACGAATAATTTTATTTGCTAGGTGTGTAAACGAATGTGCATCAAATTTAATACTTCAATAATAAATTAAGGTCTTTTGAATATCGAATCGAATACGAATAGGATTGATTATATTTGTTAACAAACATAGCTAATAAAATAGTATATATTAAGTAGTAAATGTTTTTGGGTTTTTTTTTTCCAAAGACTATATGAAATATTATATTAGTAGTTTTAAAACTCAAATTACTAGATTAAGTAGTAAAAAATATTTTCTCGTAGTAATGTTTGTATATCTCTTAGTAGTTCTATAGCTAGCATGATTAAAAAATTAAAACATTTAGGTTCGATTTTGTATTTGAACTCCAACTTTGATCTTCATATTCGAGAATTTGATATTTGAATTTGAATGTATATATTATATACGATTCGAGAAGCATTCAATTACAAATACAAATTTTATGATATTCGACTATATAAAAATATTTATCATCTACATAAACTATATTCATATATACGAAGTATAGTTTAAATTTATTATAAATTTAGTACTTAATTTTGATTTTATTTTCAGCTTGAAAAGTTTCAAATTGAATTGAATATGTGCTAAACAAAATCAAATTCAAACCAAGTAATATTATTTATGAAAAAATATAACAGACGAATAAATAATTGAATAATTCGAATATCAACATTGAATCACATAGAAATCAAATTTAACATTCGAATGAATACTTGATTCGATATTTTTACTACCACGATATATTATAATTATATAGAAGCCTTCCTTTTTTTTAGATATATATGTAGTTAGATTAGATAATTATAAGATTATGGAATGTGTTTGATTCTTAAGATAATAAAATTCTTATATTCGGTTTTCAAGTATTTTCAATTGAATCAATTGGTTAACCGAATTAAATCGAATTAAAATATTTGAATATTTTTATCTATATATGTATATTAATAAAACATTTTTTTTTCTTATTCTTCTTGGAATTTCGGTTTAAAACGTACCGAACCGAGTTTTTTGTTCGATTTTATCAAATTAACACCCATATCGAAAATTTTAATTTTTACCACATACAAAAATGTATGTTTTAAGATCAAACTAATTAGTCGCTTTTAATTTTTTTAAATTAAGATACGTTAGCCAAGAAACATTTATAACAACAAATAATAAAGATAAAAATCAACATATATATATATATTAGTTGTACATGTGAAGTTTGATATTAGATTATGGGTTTTACAGGTTATATATAATAATATTCCCAGCCGACATATATGTTTATCTCCTATATCTATTTAAGTTCCAATATTAAATAATAATTGATATATATATATATATATATATATATACAATAATGTTAATGATTTATAATACAGATATCTATATATATATATATATATATATATATATATATGTATATATATATAGGGAGTAGTTCCCGTGTGAACAACCCTTATCGTGTGAACGTGTGAACACTTGCACTTTAAAGACAAGCGTATTGCACTTTCAAGGTAAATATACTGCACTTTAATCTTGCACTTTATGTATCGCACTTAAGGACAACGTCTCGCACTTTAAGTATTGCACTTTAAAATGCAATATATTTGCCTTTAAAGTGCAGTACATTTGTCTTTAAAGTGCAGTGTTCACACGTTCACACGATAAAAGGCTGTTCACATTTGAACCTCCTCCTATATATATATATATATATATATATATGAGATAGATCTTTTAGGAACACTCTCTTAACGAAGGAACTAGGAACACATCTCATCCTTTCATTTTGAAGATGTATGGCTTAGATTAAAGGAGATGTTTCTAATTTTAAAGCCCTTAGTTAATTTCATTAAGGTAATTATGTAATCTTCAATTTTATTTCAAAAACCTAACTTTCGAATTTATTTAGAAATTCAATATTCCTCCTCTCTCTCCTTTGGTTTTTATCGTTATTTCTCTTCTCTCTCCTCTCTTGTTTTTCTGTCTACTTTTTCTTTCTTCAGTAATTTTCTCAATAATATCTTATGTACTTTACATTTAATTTGTATGCACTTTTCATTTTTTCTGTATGCACTTTCGTTATTCAGATCTGGGACGAATTTGTTCAAATCTAGGACGTAGCTTTACAGATTTATGACGAATTTAGACAAATCTAGGGTATAGAGAGAGAGAGAAGAGAGAGGGAGAAAAAAATTGTTCTTCATTTTATATGTATGCACTTCATGTTGAATTTTTATGCACCTTTCATTTTTTCTGTATGCACTTTCGTTAATTTGCAGATCTGGTTAGAGTATCTGTAGATCTGAGATGCATGTATTCAGATCCGGGATGGATTTTTTCAAATCTGGGACGGTGATGTGGTGGAGGGACGATGGTGCGGCGGCGGCGCGGTGGAGGGACGATGGTGCTGCGGCGGCGTGGTGGGAGGACGACGGTGATGCAGCGGCGCGGTGGAGGGACGATGGTGCTGCGGCGGCGCGGTGGGAGGGCGGCGGTGCTTTGTAGCGGCGCGGTGGAGGGGCGATGGTGCTAACGGCCGGTGTTGCGGTGGCACGGTGGAGGGGACGGCGGCCTTTGCGGTGGTGCGGCGATGTGTGTAGTGTATTGGGGGAGATTTACGCAAATTGAGAAATAGAGAGAGAGAAGAGAGAGAATGTAGATAGTGTAGAGAGGATAATGAAGACCTAAAAATTAGGTCACTTCATTTTTGTATCTATTTTTAAGGTTTTGTACCAATTTACCCTTTTTAAACTCAATAACATTTAAAATTTATTTCTTAACTATTATTTAACTTTTGATCTCAACCATCCATATCTACAAAATAGAAGGAGGAGATTTGTTCTCAATTCCTTCATTAAGGGGGTGTTCTCAAAAGAACCCTCCCCTATATATATATATATATATATATATATATATATATATATATATATATATATATATATATATATATATATATCATATTTATATATCTATAATATAATATACTAATATTAATATTATAATATCATTGAATAATAATATCTATAAGATAATTATGCATAGAAATAATATAATAATAAAAGATATAATATAACAGATATATATAACAGGAACTGTCATCTTTTTTTTAAATTGATCTTGAATATAGAATTAGATCCATTATCTTGTAAATCAATTTTTTTTGGATAATTATAAAAATGGTTTTTCACATTAATTTAGTGGGGAAAAGTTATATGTGATCATCCTGTAGTGGAGAAAACAAACCCCGCTAAAAATACTCTTTTTCCATCCCATGATCTCCCGCGAAAGATTTTTTTACGCCAAAACACAGAATTGTGTTTAGCAACACTGGTAGGCTGCTCAGGTTCGCTCTGTTTAGCAACACTGGTATTTGCATTAGAGTTGTTCGGATTGTGTTTGCTGCGGATTATATATTTATCATAATTATGCTAATTTTGTTTTCCTTGTGTATTTAGATGCCTGGAAATGGTTTAAAGTTCCGTTATAAGAAGATGTCTCAATTGATTCAAGAAGAACCTAATATTGGTTCACATAAAAGTGATGCATCGAATGACACGTCCACTAATGTATGAGTTATTTAATTTTAACTTATACGATTTGTGCTTGAGTTTTGTACTAAATTTAAGATATGATTTTGTGTAGGTGCCTCCAGTTGGTAAAAGAAACCGTTATGATAGGATGAAAAAAATTAAAGAAGAAGATAACGTGCAATCTGCAATTACAAAAAAAAGATGCTCTCAACGTCAATTTTGAGCATTTAACACCGTATCATGTACTTTTTTAAACTGTTGATTTAACATTCATATTATTCAATCCCTCGTTGTTGGGTGATGATTCAGTCCCCAGCAACAGCGCAAAATATTGGGAGATGATTCAGTCTTCTCAGTTGAGAACTAACTTTCGGTGGCACGTGCTCACGAAAACTTAGTGAAGATTTGAAGATCACAAAACCCTATCTTGATTGATGAACCATTCTGTTGTAACTTATTTTTGTTACGTCTCCGAGGTTTCGGACTTCAGCGGACGTTACGCATCCGGTTCCGGCGCTCGGTTGATTACTGTCTCGGCACGAAGTAGAAGACTTCGGTATCTTGGACTCGGCGGGAGCAATATGCGAAAGGAGTCGGTAGAGGCCGAACTCGGCGGGAGTAGTTCACCGAACTCGGAGGCGATCTTTAGTAGAGCGGACTCGGCGGGAGCATGCTGCGGATTAGAGATCAGACTCAGCAACGGCCAGACAGTCTTCGGACTGTCAGATTCTCTAAAAGTCAAATCGGCCGAGTCAATACGAGGAAGAGAGAAGTCGGCTTCGAGATCTCCTTGAAGTACGTTACATCACAACCATTTTCACGAACCTCGACCCAATGACAAGCGGCCACTGTACTATATACATTAAAGGCTGCAAGTCAACAACTTTCCGAAATGGAGGGAAAGGACACTTTGCTACCATACTTCGAAAGAGCCGTTAGCTACCCAAAAGAGAGAGACAAAGGATCGTCGTCTCCAACGGATCTATCCTAATCTACGCTCTATAAATAGAGGGATGAAATCAAATTGAAGCTCATCCAGAAACCCAAGAACACACAGAGCATTCAGAGAGCAAAATCATCAACGATCTAAGTCTTCCGCAAGTAATTCGAAGAAACAATCTCAGGCGAAAGACTACATTTCTGCATATAGGGAACCAAGCTGAATTAGAATCATAGAGCCTCTAGTATCCAAGTGACTGAACACGAACCCAAAGCTTATACTTAGTCGTTCATCGCTCTAGAAGCCACATTTCTTGTTCCCTATCCCTCTAACCTAAGCTCAACTGCATAAATCTATGGCTTAGACAAAGGAGTTCACTTTTGCCTATTGTAAAAGACTCCTTCACTGTTGGATTGTTTTTCAAACACTCAGTTTGATACCTTGTAAACGGAGACTTGCTTAGTATAAATCTCAAGACCAGAGTTTGTCCAGTGTACAAACCGACTAAGACTATCTTAGTATAATACATAGCCTCCTGATCTTTCGGGACAATGGACGTAGGATTGTTGGATCCGAACCACTTCAAAAATCGTTGTGTTCTGTGTTCTTTATTCTACTGTTGCATTGATTTACTGTGCATACTAAAAATATCTTATAAGTCATTCAACTGAGTTTCAACAAACTAAATTGACTGCAATAATCTACTGAAACTATTTTGATAAAAACGTTTTCCTAACTCAACTGAATTTGGGTCTACACATTTCCGCACTACTGAACTCTATCTGATGGGTACTGAATTCTGACTCTAGTCAGCTAGCAGGCCTCAGTAGAGTCAGTCACTCTGCCACGCGATTCAGAACAACTTACCTGGTCTGCTGAACTTGTTCAGTATGACACTCTCCTAAAAAGGATTATTCGCGTTTTAAGTTGAGAAATTGGTTTTCAGGTGTATTCACCCCCCCCCCCTCTACACCTGAACGTACTCTCGGGACCAACAATTGGTATCAGAGCAGGAGTTCTCTAAGACTCTTGTTATTACGAGCGGTCTACTTGAACGGATCGGAAAATGTTTTTCCTTTGCATATCATTCTTCATTCATATCATTATCTATCATGTATCGATATGTCGGGGAATCGAGGATGGTACCCATGTTCTCGGTAGAGAACTATGGTGTATGGCGGGTCGGGAATGGAGGCACACTCGATCTCCCTCCACGACGACATGACGGAGGTTATGTAGGATGGACCTATCGTTCCTATGGTCGATAGTGTCGTAGCTCGGAGATCCGGCACAAGGAGGGATGGTGGCCAGGGAAGAAGATCCCCAAAGACAGAAGTCTCTTCACCCCGGAGGAGAAGAAGCTTCACAACTTAGACCGCGTCACCAGAAATGCTAGACTGACCACTCTGAGCGATTCTTATCTTGGAAGAGTTCAGGATTGCAAGTCTGCGAAAGAACTCTGGGATTTTCTAGCGCTACTAAGTCGGGGGACTCAGAAGATCAAAGCGAACAAACTCGCGCTGGAACTTCAGAAGTTGGAGAGACTGTCTTTCATGCCTGGTGACACCATTGAAGATCTTAACATCAGATTCACGGATCTGATGAACTCTATCAACGGGCTGGGAAACACATTCTCCAACCGAGAGATGAATCTCAAGATTCGAGGGCTGCGCGGGCGGTCGCTTTGGACTCCCTTTTCTACTTTATTACGTCATTCTGATTTCGATATTGTTACTCCTGACCATATTTTTTCAGAACTTAAAGCAGAGGAGTTCGAGTTTGGCTTACCTCAAAGGAAGCAGCGAGCTGAAGCTGACACTCAAATCGACCATGCCATTAAAGCATCAGTCAGCACAGCAGCTCCGGCGTCTAGCAAGGCTCAACCTTCACTCAGTGACATACAAGAAGGAAATCTAGCCAAGAAGTACGCGCTGCTTGCCGTGAAGTATCAGAAGGAAAAGGAGAGGCGCAGAAAGCTCTCAAGAGTCATCAGAGACTCTAAGGGTAAGACTAAATATACACCTAAGCGCACTCCTGACTCACATACTTCTGAATGCAGGAAACGAGATGACTCAGCTCAGTCGAAAGATAGTGAGAGCAAAGAAGAAAGAGTCACAACCTGCTATAACTGCAAGAAGCCAGGACACTATCAATATGACTTTCCTGAGCTCGTCGCGCTGCTGAAAGAGCTGCACGCAAAGCAAGAAGGGAGAAGTTCATCAAGAAGCGACAAGCATACATTGCCGGTGAACTCTCAGACGACTCAGATGAAGTCGACTCCTTCATGGATTCATCAAATGATGAAGCAACATTCATGGCCATAGAGCTTGAAGGTGAAGAAGACGGCGAAAAGTGTCTCATGGGGGGGAGAAGAGGATGAGGTAAACTCTCACACACCATTTAATTCCTCTTCACCTTCGCACACACGACACGGTTTCGGGGAGCGAGATGAGAATACGGACGTCACGATTGCATACGAAGAACTACTCGACGAGCAAATTCGGATGAGTGCAGCTCGGTAAGACTCTTCGGGGAGTTGGATACCACGAAAGTGGAGAATCAAAGACTTTCTCGGGGAGAGTCGGGTTGCTGCGAGTCGGAAGGACTTGTGTTGAGACTCGGGGGAGGAGATAAACTCTCTAATGGCCAAGTCTCGGCATCAAGAAGATCAGATCTCGAGTGCGACCAATGACTTGACTCGGAAAGATGCTTGGGCGAGTCTACTAAAGCGAGAGTTGTCGGGACTTCGGGCCGAGCATGAATTGTTGAAGAAGAGCGGCGATGTGCGGAGAAACGCGATGATAGAGCGGTACATGGGCGGCGAAAAGAAGCTTGAAGCTATGCTAGCAAGCAACAAGCCCAAGCATTGTAAGGAGGGACTTGGATTCGGCCATGGAGCCTCCTCATACGCCCCGTACGATTAGAAAAGCGGCTAGGCGATAGGTTTGTTCAAGGGGAGACCATCAATGCGAGAATCTGAACCCCCCTAGCCAAGAACAAATAGAAGATGAAGGCACCTCATCCTAGTTATCGGCACTCGACAAGAAGATCGGCACCGGATCACCCTAGTTTAGTCGAGGGGGAACCCAACAAAGCAAAATGGGCTGATCAGTATGGACCTCCGCAGTTGACTCATCCAGCTCAGTATGGATCATATTACTATAATCCTATAGTCAGGAGAGGATCCAAAAGTCAGAAGAAGAAGAAGAAAGCCGTACAGAAGGCAAATGTCGGCGGTCCGCCCCGCTCGAGAAGATCGGGACTCCACGAACACGAAAAGCCTCGAAGTCGGCATCGGCCCGGTCCGGTGGTCAAATATGTTGACAAAAGTGGAAAGAAACTGTCTGAGACCACCAGGTCGTGAGACAGATTTGGGTTTCTAAAACTAACATCTAAGGACCCAAAATAAAAAATAAAGGGTACTTAAATATAATTCTGTTTTGCAGGTGCACAAGGACCCTTGGTAAGTGGACAGCGGATGCCCAAGACACATGACGTACCAAAAGGACCTACTGAAGAATTATACAACTGAAGAAGGACCCCGAATCGAGTTTGGAGATAATGCAAAAGGCTATACCAGAGGCTATGGAACACTCAGCATTGGAACAGCAACAGTTCCAAGAGTATCATATGGAAAACAGTGTTATCAGGTTCGCGCAAAGAGAATATCTATGTAGCTGACTGGAACTCAGCTGAACCTGAAGCTTGTTTGTTGGCGAAGAATGACAACAGAACGGGATGACTCTGGCACAGAAGACTCAGCCATCTCAACTTCAAGACGCTCAACAAATTAGCTAGAAACACTCTAGCAAGAGGATTGCCGAATGAAGTATTCAGCAAAGACACTCAGTGTGAAGCATATCTGAAGGGAAAGCAAACAAGGAATAAAAATCCACCTGTTCCATCTCCTTCCACTGATGGAATCCTTCAGCTGCTACATATGGATTTGTTCGGTCCGGTCTCTCCGGTGACGATCGGGAGGCAAGAAGTATGCATTAGTGGTCATTGATGACTACTAGCGCTACACATGGGTCATATTTATTGCCAACAAGTCTGACATCAAAACAAAGTTACCAAGGCTTCTGAAAAGGTTCAGTGTCAAGAAGAACACCAAGATCGTCAAGATACGTTCAGACAGAGGAACTGAGTTCCTGAATTTCATGGTAGAGGAGTTACGCAAGCGAAGGCATAGAGCATGAGGCGTGCCGCGCGCGCACGCCTCAACAAAATGGGGTTGCTGAGAGGAAGAATCGAACACTCAAAGAAGCAGCAAGAACCCTGCTCGTAGACTCAGGACTCCCAACCAAATTCTGGGCAAAAGCTACTGATACTGCATGTTACACTCAGAATAGATCTCTACCGACAAAGCAGCATAAGAAGACACCATATGAACTATGGAACGACAGGAAGCCTTCTTTATCTTACTTCCCTAGCAAGTCAGATCAGGGAGTGTTCTTAGGCTATTCCCCGGTCAGCAAAGCTTTCAGAGTCTTTAACTATCGGACTCTTTGCGTGGAGGAAAGACCTCATGTTGTTTTTAATGAGTTTGCTACTGAAGATAGGAGCAGAAACTCTAAACCTAAATCTGAGGACATCAGTAAGCAGCTACAGGATCTGAGCTTAAAAGACAAAGTTGAAAAGATCCCGGCTATGTTGGGATGATGATTCGAGATGAAGAAAGCGAAGACAAGTCTGCGAATCTCGGCCCGGCGGTTGAAGTAGGCCGGACAGATTGACTCTCTTGAATAGAGTCGATCCCCGGGGTAACTCGGGTCGATGAAGAAACCTAAGTGGTAGCGAGACCTCTGCGAGAATAATAATCCGGGGGGAACTAATGATGTTCCTGAGCTAAATGCCCCGAACACGGTGACTCAGTAGATCATACTCTTATAAATGAATTGCTTCAATCTCAGAATAGTACAACTGAAATGCCTAACTCACCTACTATCTGTGTTGAACAAATTTCAGATGAAGAGTTGAAATATCGTAGATCATGGTTGGACGCTCACACTTCTGATTTAATTATTGGAGATCCTTGGCAAACGTAAAGACAAGATCCAGTTACGTCGGGGAGAAAGCGCCTTATATACACGCTTCTTGTCTGCGAAGAACCTCGGATCGGTTGAGAATGCACTTAAAGACGGCGGTGGATCATAGCCGGGCGGGAGGAGCTGAATCAGTTCACGAGAAACGAAGTTTGGGAGCTTGTTGACAGACCCCGGCATCAACATTTAATCGGAACAAAATGGGTCTTCAAGAACAAGCGAGATGAAAACAAGGTCATAGTAAGGAACAAAGCAAGGCTCGTGGCAAAAGGCTCTTGTCGAGTGAAGGGATAGATTTCGGCGAAACGTTCGCTCCTGTTTGCAAGGTTGGAGCGGTCGGACTATTCCTAGCCTACGCAACACATCGAGAGATTGGAGTCCATCAAATAGATGTGAAGTCCGCTTTCTGAGCAGCGTCTTGAAAGAAGAAGTCTATGTAGAAACAGCCTCCTGGCTTTCAACAGGGACATCAGGTTTATAGACTCAGAAAGGCTCTGTATGGGTTAAAACAAGCACCCATGGCTTGGTATGATACCCTGTCTGAGTTTCTTCTTCAGAAAGGTTTTCAGAAAGGCACAGTAGACCACACATTATTCAGCATACGACTGGAAGATAACATTTTACTTGTGCAGATCTACGTAGATGACATCATCTTCGGCTCGAAGAACGTCATCCTGTGTCAACAGTTTGAGAAAATGATGAAGGACAAGTTCGCGATGTCAATGATGGGAGAGATGAACTATTTCCTCGAATTTCAAGTCAAACAATCTGAGAAGGGAACGTTCATCAATCAAGGCAAATACACTCGAGACCTCATCAAGAAATTCGGTTGCACATCCGGCAAACCAATCAAGATCCCGATGAACACGAACATGAAAATCGATCTTGATGAAGAGGGAGTATCAGTAGACCAAATTGAATTTTGTGCTATAATTGGTTCCTTATTATACTTAACTGGTTACTCTGATGCTGACTATGCAGGATGTAGAATTGGCCGAAAGTCAACTTCTGGAACGTGTCAATTCCTTGGCAGTAAGTTGATCTCATGGTTTTCAAAGAAACAACACTCAGTAGCAACGTCAACTACTGAAGCTGAATACATGGCTGCCAGAAGTTGTTGTGCCCAGATCCTTTGGCTGAGACAGCAGCTACGCGACTACGACGTCATTCAGAATGAAGTGCTGATCTTGTGCGACAGTACCAGTGCTATTGCAATCACTCAGAATCCTGTACTTCATACGAGATGCAAGCACGTGGACATCAGACACCACTTCATTCGTGACCATGTCGAAAAGAATGATATCAGGATGGAAAAGATCCATCCTTACGACCATCAAAAGGCGATATCCCGACCAAGCCTCTAGTTGAAGCGATTCGAGAGAACTTTCGGTAGAGCTAGGTCTGCTTTGGACCCTCCGACTCCGGTCGGTAAGCGGATTCGGGGAGAGGATCATTCGGTGAGGGGAATGTTCACTACGAGTGCGAGTAAAATCGGTGCGTAGAGACTCAGCAACCATCTACACGAGGTATCAGCTGACTACGATGTTCAGCTGACAGGTTTGCGTATCTCTACTCAGTAGTAACTAATAGAACAGTATCTCTACTCAGTAGCCAACAGAACAGTTCTGTGCATTTATGAATAAGATTCAGCATCGTATTCAATATCTTAGAAAATGTCATTTAATATTAACGGTTTACATTTAATACATGACATTCTATGTAAAAGTATGTTGAACTCTGCAACGCATTAAATGCATGTCGTATCTAGTTACTCCTTTGGCTATATACAACTGTATTTTGACTTAGGCGGCTAATATGATCATTGCCTATTTTATAAAACTTAATCACGGCCGTCCGTCTCAAAGCACATTCAAGCTGAACCATTGATATTTTCTTGTTTATCTTCTCCTAGATATATATACACGTTCAAATGCTTGAAACCGCTATTTCTACTCTGCTAAATATCATACGAACCCTAGATTTTCTGAGAATATCTCCTACTTCGTTACAAAATCTATCCTTTAAAAATGCTCAGAAAATTCTTTGGTAACTTTCAAAGATCATTCAGTATCGTATGAGTTTATTTTTCTTATATTTTATTGGATACTGACTTATACTGTGTTTGCAGATTACGAAAATGACAGGAAATGTTGTATATGCTCCGGTTGATATGCAAGAGATCCTTGAGAAGGATCGAGTCTGGTGTGAACCAGTCATGGAATTCGATTCCTGCGACTTGGATTATATAGAGGAGATCTTCTACGCCCTTCGGGGCTTGGGCTTGAAAGTTTTCTAACGAGGAAGCCGACGTTCTTCCTCCCGCGTCAAGTTCTTTGAGGTCTACCGAACTCGAGACTCGGTAAACGAGAGACATCCGAGGCCGGTTCGTTGTTCATTCAATAGGCGACCCCTCGCGTACTGCTATTGAGGTCAAGCAGATGTCCATCCGCGAAGCTCTCCAGAAAAGCTTCAATTTGCCCAATGAAGGATTCACCACTGTGGCGTACAAGGATGATCTTATGGATGAATACCTGAGTGAATTCTGTGGGAAGCCAACGACCTTCGGACCCGCATTTCCCAAGAATGCCATGCTCCCACAGTCCGAGCCTTAGCCTACGTCGTGACTCAGTTGCTAACGAGTCAGGCTGGCTCCTTCGATCAAGTCTCTAGGCCCAAAATCTAGCTGATGATGGCCATACATGAACGAGCAAAGATTAATTGGATAGAATTCTTCCTTAAAGAATTCATGGCCACGATCGACAAAGTTCGATAAGTCGACCGGGCGGTTGAGCGTCAAAGGGAAGCTTCTGTATGGTCTGAAGCTTTCTGTAATGGTCGAAGACTTCTGCGGATCGAACAGCATCACATTCGCTGACAAGCAGTATTTCAACGTGAAGAAGATCCGATTCCGAACGGGCGGCGGCCGCCCCGGCAGAATCGGCTCGGGGGCCGGCGATCCCAGATCGGGACTCGAGAAGACCTCCACTCCAACTAAGAAGAGGTCCCCTCCCAAATCTACTCCTAAGACGCCGAGCCAAGAAGGCGAAGAAAGTCGGTGAGGTCGTGTCGGAGAGCGAGCTGAGGCGATTGTTCTTTGCGCCTCCTCTGCGGGCGAGGATGAGCCGAGTCGTCGGAGAAAACACCATCGGTGGAGAAGGCGGTCTCCGCTAAGCGTGGTGGAGCAGTGGACCAAGGGGTCCAAGCGAAGATGTCCAAACCATGGAAAGCCCCTTGGACGTTCCACCACTCAGCAGCATATCATTTGCTAAGAAACAGCCATCTCCGATTGAAGTAGAAGACTCGGAGAAAGCCTCAGAATCATAATCGATCGTGATGGAGGCCTCAGCTCTCAAATCACGAGCCTCCCGAGAGATAGCGGGCGATTCCGGAGATCGCCGGCCCACGATGATCTAGTACTACTTGCAAGGCGGGCGAGGCTCCACATGCGTCGGATTCCGGGAGTGGCACAACCACGAAGCGACTTATCATCCGCCACTCCTGCGAGCGGCTTCATGAAGAGGAGCTGATTATCGGGGGGGGAAGATTGGCTACTCGAGCCGTCGACCTCGGAACCCTGAAGACCCGAGGGCCGCGATGCCGCTATCTTTGAATGATAGACAACCCGGTCTCGGCATCCCGGCCCCTCGGGACGGGTCGACCCCGATAGTTAGGACCCGCCCCGTGATTTAGGACCTTAGAAGCACGATGAGGGATCTCGGCCCGGACAAGGATGCTCCTACATCAAGCTGGCGAACCGACCGCTCGGCATCCTTGGTCCAGGGCGGTCGGTGGGCGGTACTTCGGAACGGTGAACCTTCTCGGCTCCTTCTTGAGTGCGCTTTCCCGGCCGAAGAGCCGACGATCAAAGTCGGTGGCCATGGCGCCGAGGAGTCAAGGTACTCGAAGCCGACTCCTCACCCGCGCCGTCCACAAGGCATGGAGGCGGGACCACCCGAGCCCGGCGCAGAGATTCGGGGCTAAGGACATCCGTCCAGTCGCCCGCCCCCAACTTCTCCACCATCTTATCGAAGCGCTAGCCACCCGGAGGGCGACTTTGTGGAGCAGTGAAGACGATTCGGGCTAGCCGAGGCTCGGTTCTTTGAAAGACTATAAGGCCGCACAAACGGCACATCTCGAATCCGTCACCTCCATCACTCAAGCCACGAGATCTCGAGACTCCGGTCCCATTCGAAGCGATCGAAGAGAGAGTAGAGAAGCAGTGAAAGAGTTCCGAGACATCGATCGATGCCTCCCGCAAGAAGTACGGTGCTTAGTTAGCGAGGAGAGGAGCGAATTGCATGAGAAGGCGTGAGGCTACATGAAAGCTTAGATGATCTAGCTAAAGCTTACAAGCGTACGGACGACAAGGTATCGGTTCCACCCCTACCCGATTTGCGATGCCAAAAAGGGGGAAGGAATAAGAGAAGGAAAAGTAGCTAAGGAGGCTGATGCTGAAATCTCCAAAGAGAGCAAGGTCGGTGGTAGGGGCAACTCAAGGCTCGGTCATACGCCCCCACTGGACCTACTCGGGCCCAGCGAGGCCCGGGTGTCTCGGCGGCGGGAGTTGTAGTGCTGCTCGGGGCCGGGTCCCAGCCTGCTCGGGAGCCGAGGAAGTCGCGACTCGGGGCGGCCCAAACACCGCTTTGATATTATCAAAGAGGTTCTTGAGAAGTACTGCGATGAGGAGTCGGAAGAGGAAGAAGCTCCTCTACCTCCTCCGGTTGTCGGGAAAGGCGAGAAGGTTACGAAGTTTCCTACCCCTCCCTCCGAGAAGAAAGGACCCGGGGAGGTATATTACTCCGGAGGAGGAAGCTCGAGATAGGCTGGCGACGAAAAGTTGGCAAGAGAAATAGGCTGAGGCTGAAGCTGCGAACAAGCCTAAGAAGAAAGGCGCTAAAAGAGCAAGACAAAGGCTCCAGTTTGGAGGCAAAAAGGCTGGACCTAGGCTGCCTCCTCGAACACGAGGCTTCGGTGATGAAGGCGACAAAGAGAAGGAGAAGCGACGGCGGCGAGACTGCGAGCGGCAGGGAACTTCTAAGGATAAATCTTCCACACTGGCGACTCGGAAGAAGAACAACCTCACAAGCCCTCCTATGTCACCTCAAAGGAACAAGAGCTTGAAATGGAAGAAATATGGGCTCGAGATGGAGAGGTACTTGTGACGGCGGAGAAGAGGCCGAGCAGTTGAAGCGGCCGAGAGAAAGGCTCGGGCTTGCGGACCTTGAAGCTCTTAGGGTGAAAGTTCGAACAAGAAGCGAGTCGTAGGATTCACGAGAAAGGCGGCATTCCTTACGGATCTGAGAAAATTCGGGAAGCCTGCGATCTCAAGATCCGTAGATGGCCGAGAGTTGATGAGTGGATGTCGTGGGAAGTTACTCGAGAGGTGGGGAGTCGTTGAAAAGGTGAATTTATCAAGAGGAACTATTTACGGAGGTTAAGGGTTGAAAAGCACAAATCGGTAGACTTTCTTTGAATGGGTCATGAGAGGAGACTTAGAGAAGTATGCCGGACTTGAGAAAGGTATCAAAGACAAAGTAGATGTCGAGTACACTCCCTGAGAATCCTGCCGCCCCACCTGAGATTGGACGGTTACGTTCATTTTGGAGTGATTGAGAAGGAAGTGAAGGACAACTGCTTGAAGCCAAATTCTTAGATGAAGAAGACCCGGCTAACCCATTTGAGATGCGGGGCGAGGAAGGTCACTTACCGAGATGTATGGAGTGCCTCTTCACGAAACCCAATCAAAAGGACTTCAAAGGCGAGGATTAAGCGGTTGAGATGACTATCTTGCTTACGTATTTCTTTGTATCTTCTTTTTGCTCTTCTTAGTGTAGCGAGATGATGTAAGCTGTCTTGAATCTCTTCAATATTTATAAAACATCTACGTTATTGGCTCGACAATTCCTTATTGTCTAAAAAGCCTTGTTTGTTTATACTTAACACTCGGAATCGAAGTGATTCTCGACTTACACACTCATTTGTTATTATTTATTGTCGGTTTTTGCTTAGCTAGATTACGATTAGATTGCTTAGTATTTGGGGGAATATGTTGTTAGAAAGGGGGGAAAATGCTTGATTAGATTACGTATAGGTTCTATCATTACTACCACGATTCCCTCGGTAGTCCCAGGACTTGAAGAACAACTCCACTGATCCTACTTGTAATATTTGTAAGGAGCTACGTTTTACGATGAGTCATAGTGTTAGGTTTTGGCATCATCAAATAGGGGAAAAATGTTGGGTGATGATTCAGTACCCAACAACAGCGCAAAGTATTGGGGAGATGATTCGGTCTTCTCAATTGAGAACTAACTTCGGTAACCACATGCTCACGAAAACTTGCGAAGATTTGAAGATCCCAAAACTCCATCTTGATTGATGAACCGTTCCGTTGTAACTTATTTTTGTTACGTCTCTCGAGGTTTGGGGAATCGGCGGACACTCTGCATCGGTTCGGGCGCTCGGTTGATTACGCCTCGGCACCGGAAGTAGAAGACTCGGTATCTTTGGACTCGGCGGGAGCGATTATGCGAAAGGGGTCAGTAGAACTGAACTCAGTAGGAGTAGTTCATTGAACTCATAGCTGATCTTCAGTAGAGCAGACTCAGCAGGAGCATGCTACTGAATAAGAGATCAGACTCAGCAACGGCCAGCCAGTCTTCGGACTGTCAGATTCTCTAAAAGTCAAATCAAAAGAGTTAATACGAGGAAGAGAGAAGTCAGCTTCAGATCTCCTTGAAGTCTGTTCTGTCTCTACCACTTTCCTGAACCTCGACCAATGACAAGCGGCCACACTTGTCCTATATACATTAAGGCTGCAAGTCAACAACTTTCCAGAAATGGAGGGAAAGGACACTGCTACCATACTTCGAAAGAGCCGTTAGCTACCCAAAAGAGAGAGACAAAGGATCGTCGTCTCCAACGGATCTATCCTAATCTCTGCTCTATAAATAGAGGGATGAAATCAAATTGAAGCTCATCTAGAAACCAATAACACACAGAGCATTCAGAGAGCAAAATCATCAATGATCTAAGTCTTCCGCAAGTAATTTGAAGAAACAATCTCGGGCGAAAGACTACATTTTACGCTCACGGGGAGCAAGGCTGAATTAGAATCATACAACCTCCTAGTAACCAAGCGAATGAACACGAACCCAAAGCTTTTACTTAGCCGTTCGTCGCTCACAGAAGCCACATTTCTTGTTCCCTATCCCTCTAACCTAAGCTCAGCCGCATAAATCTATAGCTTAGATGAAGGAGTTCACTTACACTCTATTGTAAAGGACTCCTTCACTGTTGGAGAGTTTTTCAAACACTCAGTTTGATACCTTGTAAACTCAAACTTGCTCAGTATAAATCTCAAGACCAGAGTTTGTCCAGTGTACAAACCGACTGAGACTATCTCAGTATAATACATAGCCTCCTGATCTTTCGCGACAGCGGACGTAGGATTGTTAGATCCGAACCACTTTAAAAATCGCTGTGTTCTGTGTTTTTTATTCTACTGTTGCATTGATTTACTGTGCATACTGAAAATATCTTATAAGTCATTCAACTGAGTTTCAGAAAACTTAATCGACTTCACTAATCTACTGAAACTATTTTGATAAAAACGTTTTCCTAACTCAACTGAATTTGGGCCTACACATTTCCGCAATACTTAACTCTATCTGATCGGTACTGAATTCTGACTCTAGTCAGCTAGCAGGCCTCAGTAGAGTTAGTCACTCTGCCACGCGATTCAGAACAGCTTACAGTGCCGAACTTGTTGATCCGACACTCTCTGAAAAGGGCATTCGCGTTTTAATTTGAGAAATCGGTTTTCAGGTGTATTCACCCCCCTCTACACCTGAACGTACTCTCGGGACCAACACTCGTATATGAAGAGTCGTTCATGTATGATTATTGGCAGGAACTCGAAGAAGGTGTAAGATCGGGTAATCTAATTCAAAGCTTAAGAAGACAACTTAGGTATGAAAACATTTCAGAGAAAGAAAACGTAGTAAGCAATATTAGTTTGACATGTGAACTTTTATTTCTTATTAAATGTATAATACAACCTTTATTGGCATGAAGCAGAGTAAATGTGATGATACTAAGAGGCGAAAGGTAGTTAGATCTAATGGTAATTATGAAAAGAAAAAAGAAAGGGAAGGCAAGTCGACTGAGGCGGCAGATTCAACTGCTAAACCAGCTAGACCACCAAAGCAGAACTACATCCACACACGAGCAAGAAGAGGTCAAGCTATTGATAGTCACATTTTAGCTGGAATGGTAATTATAGTCATCAAACTACATGAATGTATGGTAAATATTATTAGTAAAAAACACGTGTAAAAATTCATGTGTAGAGAAATAATTATAAAGCATAACTATTTAATGATCATTATACTTGTATATTCAGAATTATATATTTATGAAAGTGGTAGTATTTCAGTAATTGTTTTATATATAATGATCTTTAAGGTTGTAGTGCATCCATGTATGAACTACAAGATTCTATTATTGGTCTGACAAGTGGTTTGGTTGCGTTTACATGTTCTCTTTGTGATGGCTAAACACTAAAGACTTTCCTTTGTAACCGTAGAATGCTGCTTCATTCTGGAGTCAGCAGCCGTTAGCTGCAAGAGAATATGCATCAAACACTAGTTGAAAATACTTTTGAGCCAGTCTAATCATAGTCTTCTAATTTAAATTTGTATTAATGTAGGTACCTGAGACAGAGATGTATGTGAAGCAGAATGATGAAGATCTAAATTACATGTGTGTTGAAAAAATTCCAGCACATCATAGTGACATCAATGGAGCAACTAGTGTTGACGAGGATGATTTAGATGAGACTTGGTCTGCATGTAAGGCTGAGTTGGAACCACAAAAGGGTATGATTTTACTTTGACATGTATAATGTCTTCATTTGAGTTATAACTTGATTGCTTTACTACTATTAATTCATTGTCCAACTATTGTAGTTATGCGAAAACGTGGTTGTAACAAAAACATTAAATTGGAGAAATTAGTAATAGAGACAAAGAATAGGCCCACAATTTTAATTCCTGAAGATGATAATCATCATGTGGGTAAACATACCTCTATCTTCGTGAGAGAACTTGGCATAATAGTGAGACAACATGCACCTTTGATGGTCAAGAGTTGGACCGCTATACCAAAAGCTGATAAGGACAAGTTGTGGCAACTTGTACTGGTAAAGATTAAACTTTTTAGGATAACTGTAATTGCTTTGATTATGAATTGGTAACATATTGTTTCAATCATGATCAGGAGAAATTTAATATCGACAGCATTACGCCACATGTGAAGGAAGTGGTGTTTGATATCTTAGCACGATCATATAGCAACTCGAGAAGCAAGAATTTTCAGCATTGTAAGAAACATGGGGCTGGGGAAAAGGCAAAGGCCACACCACCGTCATCACTATTACACAGGCTAGATGAGTGGAATTAGGTCTGCACACATATTTATGACAACGAGGATTGGAAGGTATGTAAAACATATTTATTTAAACTTTACTTTTTTTGTGACATATTTGACTAATTAATTTGATTGAAATATATTCGCAGAAACGGTCAAAGACAAATGCAGAAAGTAGAAAAAAGTTGAATATAATCCATAGGATGGGATCAACCTCTTTTGCCCAAAAACGCCATGAAATGGTATAAATGTATTATGGGTCCTTTGATGTTATTGGATTTTAGTTTTAAGTTGTGATTTTTTTAGAAGACCTATTAAATTTTTATTTTAATTATGTGTATTGTTTTTTTGATTTTGTAGATCGATCCTGAAACCAACGCTAAGCCGGGGAGCTATTCAATTTTTGAGACGACATATACAAATAAGAAAGGAGATGTTTCTCCGGCTGCTGAAGAACTTTTAGTAAGTTAGCTTACAACTTTTTATTTCTTTAATATATATATATTGGAATTAATACATTAAAGATATTTATTAAATTTTACTTTTTTTTTTGCTGAAGATGAAAATGAAAGAAAAGGTATTGGCGGGTGAAGTAGCAGGTGCAGAAAAGGTGGATGAAGTGGAGATAGTAAATTCCACATTCACTAGGAAAACAGGTGTTGTCATCGGACAATCACGATTGGCGAAGGGGATATGTCAAACTTCAAAGGAAGACACGAGACACGTGCGGTGGATCAAACCCCACGAGTATTATAGATCACCAAAGTGGTGAATTAGCTGCAGCGCGAGCTGAAATTCAAAGACAAAGTCAAGAACTTGAGAGTACGAAAAAGCAGATTGCACTATTGTTTCAGAAGTATTGTCCCGAAAATCGATCTATTCAAAATTCACAAGACCAACTGTGATGGTAATTGTTTCTCTAGTTCATTAATACTTGCACATACTCTAATCCCTAGACTTTTTAGCTCAAATATTGATTTACTTTTTTAGGTATCCGATTCTGAAAAGTCTAACCAAGATCAGTTCAAGGGTCAAGAGCAGCTAATGAGTAACAAATATATGCTTAGGACGATTGTTATGGATTTCTAATGTATTTTTATTGGTAGTTACTTTTCAATGTAATGAAGAAAAAATGAAATGATGTTAAGAGACTACAACTAGAGAAATTGTTGAATGGATTCCTTTTACTTTTGGTAGCTATATGTTCTTTGTCGGTTTACATTATCTATGCATTATAACATAATTTACCAATATATTCTTTGATAGCTTATATATCATCAGGAGTATATTCATATTTGTCGTTAGTCTTAACAAGGTTGTCGCATGCACATTCGGATTATCTATAATTCTTACTTTGAAAAAATAATTATTGAATTATTGAATTATTAAAAAATAGGAAAAATGAAAGATTATGTAAATTTATTATAAAATAAAACTTAAAAAGCAAATAAAAGAATGTTCTGACTTGTAAAAAAATGCGAGTAAAGAAAATAAAAAAAAATTATGATTAATAGCAACTTATCATATTAACTAATGATAAATAATAAAAATTATTATAAATAGCGGGAATGTACTTTTCGATTAAAAATTTAGAAGGATTTTTGAATTTTTTTATTTGACAACTAATAGAAAAAATATGGCCAGAAATGGATTTATTTCTCACCATAGAGTATTGAGAATTTAGCATTTTTTGGGAGACTATTAGCTAGGAGAACGCGATGAAGTTCCTCACACTAAAATTTTGAATTTCTTTTTAAAACTATTAGCGAGAAGAACATGGTGAAGTTCCTCACTAAAAAATATTGGTATTTTGAATTTAGTATTAGCGAGGAAAACATGATAAAGTTCATCACAAAAAAATATTTGTTATTTTGAATTTCTTCTTTTGGACTATTAGCGAGGAAAACATGGCGAGGAGAAAAATATTTCTCGCTAATTATCTCAAATTTGAATTTCCTCGCTAAAACATTTTTTTAGCGAGAAAATTAAAAATGACTTCCTCGCTAAAGACCATTTTTCTGTAGTGAAGATTACGAGCAAAGTGCAAATCTTCCCTACACTTGAATGCTGGGGGTGTTGTAGTTGATATATCGGATTTGCCGCCCAAGTTAGCAGACCCTGGAAGATTCGAGATCACTATCTCTATGGGCAAGGATAGAGTTACACGAGCTATGCTAGATCTTGGAGCTGGTATCAACCTCATGCCCTACTATGTCTACAAAATGTTGGGAGTTAACAATTTGAAGCCTACACCTATGAGGCTTCAATTTGCTGATAACTCGGTGAAACCCCCTATGGGGATCGTGGAAGATCTGTTCGTAAAGGTAGCCAAGTTTATTGCTCCTGTTGACTTTATTGTTCTTGATGCAGATGATACTTCTCGAGGGCCAGATTATCCTCTTAGGGAGGCCATTTATGGCAACCACTAGGACTTGTGTTGATGTACCATCACGAACTGTGAGGATGGAAGTCTTGGGGGAGGTTACAGAATTCAAAGCACTAGCTCCAACCACATTGGGAACTAATGCCTCGACTGCTTAAGTTAACTTTGTGCAGCCTACATATGATGTAGTGAAGGATTCGCATGGTACAGAGGGATTAGGAATAGACACATTATTCGATGAGGAGTCAACTAATGTTGGTGTTTCGAAATTGGATGAATGTGTTGAAGATCAAAAAGACATGTTCCCGAAGAAAACCATCTATGTCAGACGCACTAAAGCTACTTGTGGGAAGAGCACGTTGAGTAAAACACTCTATCCTGGTCTTAAAGTTCTTTTATATGACGATGGTTCTAGAGTTTTTCTAGGATACCCAAGTTCTACATTCTCCGGACCATTTCATGTGGTGGACGTTTTGTAGCATGGTGTGGTGAAGTTGATGAATCCACGAACCAAAAAGTATTTCAAGGTGAAGGATTCTGTGCAGCAGATGTTAACTCAACTGATTATCGTGCTATTATTGGATCTTTATTATACTTAACTGCCAGCAGACCTGATATAACCTATGTTGTAAGTGTATGCGCGAGATTTCAGGCAAATCCCAAGCGGAGTCATGTAGACTCAGCAAAGAAGATTCTCTAATACCAGAAAGGGACACCTGATGTTGGGTTATGGTACCCTGCTGATGATAATCTTGAACTAACTGGATATTCTGATGTTGATTGTGCAGGATGTCGAATCGACAGAAAATCAACTTCAAGAACTTGTCAGTTCCTCAACAGTAAGCTCATATCGTGTTTTCAAAGAAACAGCATTCAATAGCAACATCCACTACTGAAGCTGAATATATGGCTGTCGGAAGTTGTTGTGCCCAAATTCTATGGCTTCGACAACAGTTGTGCGATTATGATATCTATCAAGATGAAGTGCCAATCTACTGTGACAATACCAGTACCAGTGCTATTGCAATTACCCAGAATCTAGTTCTACATATAAGATGCAAGTACATGGACATCAAATATCACTTCATCCGAGATCGTGTTGAAAAGAAGGACATCAGAATGGAGAAAATCCACACTGATAAACAGAGGGCCGACATATTGACCAAACCTCTAGCTGAGACCAAATTCAACGAACTCTCAATAGAACTAGGTCTACTGGATCCTACTGACTCAGCTCAGTAAGATGATCCTGGAAATTCTGAGTAAGGGGGAACTTACTCTCAGTAAAGGAACTTACTCTCAGTAAAGCTGAACTACTCAGCGATGACACGGTGGTATAAGATGACTACTATGTTCAACTAACAGTGCTAACCTTTGTTTTGCAGATTCAGTATTTCAATGGCAAGCTAACCCAGCAACGAAGTCTTGATTCCTTCTGACATGGAGGAGATCATCAACAACAAGAGGGTCTGGTTTGAATCAGTCCTAGCGTTTAGATCATGTGGGATAGATTACATGGAGCCAATCTTCAACGCCCTACAATTGTCGGGCCTTCAGACTATTCTTTCTAGGGTTCCTCACCTCTGTCTTCCAAGGCAGGTGATTGAGTTCTACATGAACTTGTGGCAGAATGAAGATGAACTCAGGGATATCTCTTGCATATCCTACCAGCAAGAAGTAGCGAAAAATGTATGGGAAGCCAAGATTGCAGATATCGACATTGCTGACTGCCTCCATAAGAGCTTCGATTTTTCCAACAAAGGGATATCTCCTATTGGCTAGAAGGAGACCTCTATCAATAGATATCTTTGCCGATTCAGCGAGCAAAAGGATATCGTATTGAAAGCAGCTTTCCTGAAGAATAGGCTGCTCCCTGAATACCGGGGCTTAGCGTACACTGTCAACCATATTCTGACAAGCTCCGCCGACTCCTTTGATCAGCTGTCCAGGTTCAGGATCCAAATCATGATGGCTATCATGGATGGAGTCCAAGTGAACTGGACTGAGTTCTTCATTACTGAGTTCAAGGCTCAGTTTCAGAAGTTCGTAGTGGATGCGAACAAGGTCTTGCTACAATTGATCCCTAAGGGGAAGCTACTGTATAGCATCACAATGTCCATCTTGATCGAAGACTTTTGCACTAGGAAGAGTAGCGTTCGCGACTCATTCTCATTCGACAAAAAAGAATATTATGTTTCAGAACGCAGCAACAACTGAGAAGTCTATCAGGCGTGGAATTTATGGTAACCGCTCAGCACCGTCCACTCAGGACCCACGACCAGCTCAGCAGAAGAATATGAAACTGTTGAAGAAAACTGAGATAACAGTTATTCATGAGAAGCATGTATCCATTCAAGACTCAGAGTCCGGAAAAGAAGATGTGACTACGGCTGATAAAGTCAAAAGGATACATTTAGAGGAGACTCAGTTAGATCTTCCTACTGACCTACCTCAGACTGAGGTCTCTACCGGTCTCTATCTCAGTACCAACTTCAGTACAGACAACTCAGCTCAGAGCTACTGAAGAAATAGCGGAACAAATTCCGAAAATACTAGATCACTCAGATCTAGTAGACATCGCAGTAAGGGTTGGGGTCCAGATGCATCTCAGATTCCTGGATTGGGATATCTTGTACGAGACCATCGACCTTAGAACAATCCCAGTATTGATGAGTGAGGAGAAAACGCTCAAGCAAGAGATTTACTACGGAGAGCCAGCAGACATCGCATCCATGGATGACCTCCGTTCGGCCGTGCCTAATGCTCTTGAGTACGAAGGGGTGAATTTAAACAACCCTCTTAGCCCACGGACTCAACACGATACGGAATACGATAAGTCGCCACCCCGGGGCCGCGGACCAAGGAGGATCTGCCGAGGGAAAACTCCTGACAATTATGATGATGAATTACCACCTCCACCTCCTTCATCTGGTACCATCATCTCAGCGCCTTCCACATCTCAGCGCACTGGCAGAGAAAAGCTCAGTAAATCCAGCTATCAAGCTGAAGAGATAAAGGACGCTTCAGTTGAAACAATAAACAAGTGCCTTAAGCGTCAGGATCACAAAAACCCTTTCCTTGCCAAAGTCCTGAATCTCAAATGGAGCTAATCTACTAAGGCTCAGACATTACTGACTGCTGAATTGCAGAGGATCAGCACACCCATTATTCCTGATACAGATGAGATCCTCCGCCAGGAACTCGAGGCATAGAGGACAAACTTAAATCAACAATTCCAACATATACTGCAGTCCCGACCCAAAATTCTCTGAGAAGATGGCCACTACATTGTCTGATATCCTCAAGGCCGTCGAAGAGTGAAACGGACTAACCAGCGACGGTGCCTCTAGAGCACTCGTGGAACAAGTTAACGCCGGTCGTGCAATCAAAAATGAGGCCATGGAGCTTGTTGATGCATATCTAAAACGAAATGAGGCGGCAAAAGCGGGGAGCACTTAGAGTCGCCCAGGCCCGAACATGACAAGCACCGAGGCGAGTACACGGATGTCATCGAGAGACGTTAATGCGGGAGATTGATACAATAGGCCTCTCGGTCTCGGGCCGTGTAGAAAAGGTCACGGCGCTTGTCCACTATAATAGATGATGCCAAAAGGGGAAGGAAGTAGGATTAGACAACCACCGACCCCCATTAAAGAAGTGAAGAGGCGGCAGTAGTAAGAGAAGCTAAAGGGGGAAGGTTACGGTGAACCAGGCGAGGCGGAAATTGCGAAGTGGCTCGATTTGTTAAAGAAGCGGCGAAGGTGAGCTAATATGCTCGGGCTGCAAGGAGAAAAGTCGTAGTTGCCTTGTGACGGTCCCCCAATGCTTTAAAAAACTTCAAATTTCGCTCACTGAAGAAGCGGTGCCTATGATGAAGAAATGGCTAAAGAACTTCAAGCACAAGAGGAAGGCGAGGCCAAGGCTAAGAAGAAAGGCATTTAGATCGAGAACTCCGGTGCCCGAGAAATCCGGATCTCTTGTGCCAGAGGCAATCAAGAGCTCAAGCGAAAAATTTAAATCACGGTGAAAAAGCGTCGAAGCTTCTAAGTCAAAGTCGGTAGAACCCGGTGAGCTGAAGTTCATGCGAAGGCCGAGCAAAATATTCCCACCACAAAGCCGTCCAAAGAACGGGGAAGTGAAATGAAGGCTATTTGGGATGCCTACGAGAGAGGCTTAGATATAGCGTTGAGGCCCGAGCAAATTCAAGCTGCAAAAAAAGAGTCGAGATTAGCAAATCTTGAGGCACTCGGGGCGAGAGAACGAGAGAAAAGGAAGCTAGGGAAAGAGTCCTTGACAAGGATAGGAATGTCCCGGCGGCGTCCAAATTCTTGGGACGCAAAGAACAAGATAATAATATCAAGAAGATCATCCGTCCAGAGGTGACAAATGGGTACCTTGGAAGATTAATCGGAAATGGGAGAAGATCAAAGTCGACTTTATCAAAAAGTTGCTATATACGGAAGGCAATGAATGAGTCGTCGGAACCGGACGTGTTATTCAGAGAATTCTTGATGATCTCAGAACCAGAAGTATATGGAGAAATTTTGATCGTCGTACGAACTTGATCTACCAGAGAAGAAGTAAGCTGACTTCAAGGCCAAATTCTAGAAATTTAGGAAGAGAAGCTAATTTTCTTCTCTCCTTCTAGCTCCGATAGAATAGAATTTTGATGTACTTGTAATTCTTCATCATAAATGAAATTTTCTCTCTTTTTGGCCTAAGACAACTACTCATTGTCACATGGTAGTTCTTATCTTTCAACACTACTGATCACCTCAGTGGTTAGAACACACACTCACCTATTGCTTATTTTTCTATTTGTTTTCCCTTAGTTCTTAATTGATATATCTCTAGTCTATAGTTTGAGGGAACTGTGTTGTAAAGGTTTTGATATCATCAAATAGAGGGAAATTGTTGGTCCCGAGTGCACGGTCAGGTGTAGAGGGGGGGTGAATACACTTGACTCCGATTTTCTCAACTTCGAACACGAACAGTCCTGTTCGGGGAAAGTGCCAAATCTTGAAATAATTCGGCAGACCAAATAGCCGTTTCCGAATCGTGTATGGCAAAGAGTCGACTCCAATGAGATCACGCTAGGTGGCCCGGCTCGAATTCGGTATCAAACGGGTAGAGTTCAGCGGTGCGAAAAAGTGTAGGCCCAAATCAGTTGAGTGGAAAAACCGTTTTAGCAAGTCTCAGTTCGGCAAATAGACGGTTCGGTATCTTTGAGACAGTTGTATGATTTTAAAGTAGGTTTTCGGTATGAATAGTAAAATCAATGCAACGTGTGTCGAGAAAGCAATCACAAGACACAGATTTTTAAAGTGGTTCGGATATCAGTCGATCCTACGTCCATTTGTCCCGATAAGTTCGGGAGGCTATTTATTATGCGAGTTAGTCTCGGTCGGCTTGTACACGGGACAAAGCCGTGGCTTGGGGGATTATCTTGAGCAAGTCCCGGTTACAAAGGCGTCAAACTAAAGTGTTTGACAAACTTCTCCAACTATGAAGGAGTCCTTTTACAATAAGGATTGGGTTCAAATATGAACTCCTTCGTCCAAGCTATAAGTATATTACGTTGAGCTTAGGGTTAGAGGGATAGGGAATGAGAGAGTGGGAATGAGAGAGTGGCTTCTAGATCGACGAGCAGGTGAAATAAGCTTTAGGTTCGTGTATCGTCGATTTGGATACTAGAGGCTCTTCTAATAGTTTAGCTTGGTTCCCTATGAGCTGAGAAGGTAGTCTTTCGCTGGGAGATAGATCTTCAAATTCTTGCGGAAGACTTAGGGTTTTTACGGTTCTAGCTCGTTTGAATGCTTGTGTTTGTTTTTCGTCGTTAAGCTTATGCGCATTCGTCTCTCTCTCTTGTTGCCCTCTTTCAATGCTTGAAATGTCCCTCTATTTATAGAGCGAGAGGTTGGAAAAGATCCGTTGGAGACGATCTTCCTTTCTCTCTCTTATGGCGACTAACGGCTCTTTTTGAAGGATGTAACGGTGTCCTTTCCCTCCTTTTACGGAAATATGTTGACTTGCGGCTTTAGTAGGTAGAGACACGTGTATGCTTGTCATTTGTCGAGGATTATGGAGTGGTTGAGATGGAGCGAGGACTTGAGGCATACCGAGGCGATTTCTCTTTTCCTCGTACTTGGCAATGCGGTGTATATTCAAAAAGTGTCGACGAGTTCAAAAAGGCTGCATTGCCGTTGCTTGAGTCGATCTTCATTCGGTAGAGAGACAGTTGAGGGTACTCTGCGATGGTCGGCTACGAGTTCGATGAACTACTCTGGCTTGAGTTCGGTTCTCCCGGCTCCTTCGATTATCTTTGCTCTGCCGAGTCCGGTAAATCCCGGGTCTTCTACTTACAGTGCTTGAGGGCGATAAGCTGCGGCCGCCTTAACCGGAGCGAGTGTCTGCGAGTGCGAAACCTCGGAGACAAAACAATTACACGGGAATGGTTCATCAATCAAGATAGGGTTTTGGGATCTTCAAATCTTCGGATAGGTACAGAGTACGAGGCTACTGAGCTTACGGTCAGTGCTGAAGATAGAATCATTTCCCACTAAGTATAACAGTGCTGAGGATAGATTCATCACCCAACAATTTCCCCCTATTTGATGATGCCAAAACCTATCATCTATGCTAACACTAAATTATCAGAAACAGAGCTCCTTACATTATTAAAAGTAGGATCAGTGGAGTTTGTTCTTCATGTTCTAGTCTACTGAGGGGAGCAGGACAAAACAATTTCCCTCTATCTAAATAATTCCCCTGAAACACAACAACTAGACTATCAGATCAAGAGAAGCAATAAGCTGACAAGTAAGATAAAGTGAGTGTGTGAGTCAGCAATCACTTCGGTGATTACGAGTGTTTAAGCATAAAACAAACACGTTCGTTTAGGCACAATAAGATATTGTGCGAGCGAAAAGAGAATGTATATATAAGATATGAAAGTTCGGTACATTACATCTCTTTCTAAGCTAGGAAGATAAAGAAATCTAATACTAAGAACGCTTGTCTTGCTTGATCCTGTCCATAAAGTTTTATGATTCGACTCGGGCGGGGGCAAGCCATACATTCTCGTATGAGTTCTTTCTCGGCTTCGGTATTCGGCGAAGTCTGCCGGCTCATCTTCTTCAAGTCCTCTGCGTTGCGGCGGCATTCTTCACTTCCTTTTCTATTACTCCATGATGGTGAGTCATCATTTCTTCTTGGTGGAGGTATGATTAGGGCTCGGGAACACGACTTCTATACCTTCGAGACACGGCTTTATGCAAGTATACATATAGATCCGGTTACGTTATCATCATCCGTTACGTGTAAGCATCGGTTTTAGCCTTTGCGGCGGGAACCTCCCGGAAATAATTGCGCTTGATAAACTCTATCTTTGCGAGATTCCCATCTACGAGTAAAGCGGCGGGCATCCAATCGTACGTCCTTGGCCATCTATGCGATTTCGAGATCGGTGGCTTCCCGAACCATACGTATTGATAAGGAATATCGGCTTTTGAAGGTACTCTCCGCTGGCCTCTTGTTCGATACGAATTCCCGGTGCCTCAAGATGCCATATGTATTCTCCTGTACGCGGCTTCTATCATGACGGCTTCCTCTCCTACGTAGAGATACCTATCCGTCGAGCGAAAATGGCTTCGATCTCGGCATCTTGTTCTTTGGATCTCATATAGGAAGGTTGGTGAGGAGAGTCTTACGAGTCGGCGAGGTGCTGGATTTCTCTTTGGATGTACCATGCTTCTCGGTATTCTTACGCTTTGTTGCTCCTTTTCCTTTTCTCTATCTTCATCATCATGAATCTTGAGCTTCCTTGGAGGCAACCTAGCGAGTTTTTCTTTCCGCCTCGAGCTGGTGCCTTAGTTTTGCCTTGAGAGGTCTTTGCTTTAGGCTTGTTGGCGGACCTCCGCTTTGGCTATCTCCCTAGCAAGCTTCTCGTCAGCGCTATCGAGCCTCCTCTTCGGCGAGAAATGTATCTCTTTGATTTCTTTCTTTGGAGGGGTCGGGAGTTCCAATACTTTCTTCCCTTTGCACAGAACGGGTGGTGGTAGAGGGGCTTCTTCCTCTTCGAATCATCATGTTCGGCATACTCGGCCAACCTCCTTAACAATATCGGTAGGAGTGCAGGTTGCGTGAGTAGCTCTTCGAGCCGCTTGGGCCGGTCTGCTTGTGCTCGCGGCGGAGACACCACGGGTCTCTTCGGCTGGTCCCGGTAGCGGCAATAGTCGAACTTCGCTTGCGTGCGCTGCCTCGACCTAGTTTTCTTGGCGGGCTTCGGTGGAGCTTCCCCCCCTTAGTGAATTTGGGCGTGGGTTTAGTCGGGGGTCGGCTTGGGGGTTGACTTGTCCCCTTTTTCCTTTGTCTTTCTTTTCTTCCCTTTTATCCTTTCCTTCCCCCTTTTTTGGCATCATCAATTATTAGGAGTCGGAGTGGATATCTTTAGGTCTAGGCTTTTGTAAGAGGTTGGAGAGAGTCAAGTTTGTCTTTGATTTTTGTCGATTGCCTCATGACGGCTCATTCCTCTCGAAGTAAGATCTTCTTTGTATTTCTTGTGGGAGAGTTCGAGTTGCGGCCTTAAATTCCATCGGCTTCTCGGACACCTTATCCTCCCGGGAGCTTGTTGAATATTGTTGAGTCGAGCTCGGTGGCACAGGATAGGTTTGAGGCGATTCGGTATGAGTGGGTGAGAGGTCTTGAATTCTTCAAGCGGTTTGGCTTTGTCCCTCTGAATCACTCGAGCCGATCTTCAAAGTCCTGTCTACGCTTGGCCGGCGCATTTGAGACAATGGAAGAGACATCGAGGGGCGGTGAGTCGGATAGAGAGGTTTTCGGCCCACGAAGCTCGGCCCTAGTGGCCCCGGCCGGTTGTCTTCCATACTTTATGGACGGCTTTGGCTAGAGCTTTGTTACGAGCTCCTTGGCTTTTCGGTGCCTTGGCCATGGACTTTGGCGTCGGCCTTTGGGGGTGGCGCTACTTCAAGCGAGATGTTAGCAAGGCGGCGAGGCTGCACGGGCGTTTGAAGTACCAACCGCCGACTTCACGAGCCCCGGGATGCGGCGGTAGATCAAAAGTTTCTTTTTTTGTATCCTTGTCTGGGGTACTCCCTCATCGGGCTTCCCGGGGCTGAATCATGGGGTGAGTCTGGCAGTCGTGGTCGAGACCCGTCCAAGGGGGCGAGCACGAGTCTGCGCCTATCGTGCGGCAAGGCCAACATCGCGGCCCTCGGATCATCGAAGTTACCTAGGTCGGCGGGCTTGGAGTAGCCTATCTGCTGCCTTAGGTGCTTGCTCCTCCGATGTAATTGGTCACGGGAGTAGTGAAGGATGAGGCGAAGGCGTGGGTGCCACTCACGGAACCTTAGGAGCATGTGGAGCACTGGCTGTCTAGCAATTAACACCAAGTCTTGGTGACGGCGATCTCCGGTATTTGGTCGGCTATCTCTCGGAATGCTTGAGATCGGCGGCGAGGCTTCCATTCCGATTGATTCTTGCTCGAGGACGCCGTTTACGAGTCGTCAAGATCTATGGCGGACATACGTTTTTCGGCCGAGATGGCAAAGTCTTTGAGTGGTGGAATATCAAGCGGGCTTTCCGGAGTTTGTATGTCGGCACTACGGCTGGGTTCAGTTGGAACCCCTTGATCCACTTCTTGAGTACGTTCGGTAGAGACGGCCTTCTCCACCGAATGAGTCTCCTCGGAGGACTCGACTCATCTATTAGCTGCATAAGTGAGTAGGTTGTTCGTTAGCATGTTCGGTAGCTTTGTTCGGCGGTTGGTTGTTGATAGTTTCCTCCGGTACAACCTCGGATTCGGTAGGGACATCGGCGATGGCTTTCTTGAGGCGTTTAGCCGATGTCTTAGAAATTTTCGCTAGAGGAGACCTCTTCTTGGTAGGCGTGGTTTCTTTGAAAGCGGCGGTCTTGAACCGTCTGGCGAAGAAGCGGTTTACTGTTGTGGAACCCGATCTTCTTTACATTAAAGTGTACCTTGTCCTCAAAGGTGATACGGTCATCTCCACGGATATCTTGTATCATGATGGACGGCTTCGGTCCATCTGACGGCTTGCCTTTTCTTTGTCGGGTTGCACGTTGCCTTATCAAATTTGGCGGCTTGAACCATGAACTCTCGAAGAAAGAACTTCCGTCCAGTTGATTTTTGCTTTGTCATATATTGCCATCATGAGCTGGATCTTGGGTCTCGATACTTGATCGAATGAACCCGCTTGGCTTGTCGGTAGGCTGCGTGACTATATAAGCTAGTGCGGGCGGGGGCGACATCTTGTTCTTTGGGAAGGCCGCTACGAATGTGGTAGGCTTTCCGCGAGAATATAGATAGATAGTCGTCCATCCTGTCATCGTTGTAGCCAACATTGCTAACTCCTTCGGCGGCAAGCGAAGCTTCTCCTCGGTGCTTCTTTAATTGAGATCCGCTTGGGTTGCATAGAGGCATCGCCTATGGAGTGGACGGCAAAGCGTCCAATGATGTCTCCGGATATCGAATCGAGTTGAGGTATATCGAGACACTGTCGAGGAAGGAAGAAGGTAGGCTTCCTTGAAAGGGGAGCTGCTCCAATCCGGACAGCTCTCGAGATACGAGAAAATCTCGTCCATGAAGTCAAGGTCGCATGCGTCGAAACTCCATGGCTGGTTCGCACCAGACACGGTCTTTGTCTAAGATTTCCCGCATGTTCCACAGGGAGGCGAGAGAAAGATTTGCCATTTTATACGTCATAAGAAAAGATTATCGGTATCGTTTGTTCATAAAAGCAGTTAGTATAGCGATGCGAAAAGAGATAATGAAGTATAATAACGAGATTTAATAATCATACAGATAAAATTACGAGAATAGAGAAGATAAGAAGCAAGTAAAGGATTGCTAGAGATCTCGAGAATTTTCGGAGCAAAGGATTTGAAGATATACTAATGGCGGTTTCTAAGATATGATCGAAAATATATATCTAACGTGAAGGTGAATAGTTTTTCGATCAAAGGCCAAATTTAAATACGCTTTATGATATGGACGGTTAAGATTGGATATTATAAAGAAGGTAATGATCACGGTAGCCGCCTAAGTCGATACCGGTTGTAATTTGCCTAAGTAGTAACTATGAGAGGACATGCGTTAAATGCGTGGCGGAATTCAAGCATACTTATTCATAGAATGTCGTGCATTAAATGAGAGTCGTTTTCATTAAATGACAAACTTTAAGATAATTAATACCATCTTGAATCTGAATTATAAGTGCGGGAATCTTTGTTCTATTAGTTACTATCGAGTAGAGATACGCAAAGCACGTCGTCGAACATAGTAGTCGGTGATACCTCATGTAGATGGTTGCGATTCTCTACGTACTCATTATACTCGATGCGAGAGTGAACATTCCCCCCTACTCGAAATGGTCGTCTCTTGAAGACTCTTCTTGCGGCGGGGTCGGTAGGGTCCAGCAGACCTAGCTCCACTAAAAGTTCTTTGAATGCGGATTCGGCTAGAGGCTTGGTCGGAATATCGGACCCTTTGTTTGTCGGTATGGATCTTTTCCATCCACGATATCCTTCTTTTCGACATGGTCACGAATGAAGTGATGCCTAATGTCCACGTGCTTGCATCTCGTGTGAAGTACGGGGTTCGAGTGATTGCAATAGCTGCGATGCTGTCGCGAGAATATCGGCACTTCATTACGAATGGCGTCGTAGTCTCTTAGGCTGCTTTGTCTTAGCCAAAGGATTTGGGAGCAACAACTTAGGCGGCCATGTATTCGGCTTCAATAGTTGGCGTGGCTGCGAGTTACGCTTCTTTGAAAACCATGAGATCGACTTACTTGCCTAGGCCGACAAGTTCTTTGAAGTTGATTTTCGGTCGATTCTACATCTGCATAGTCGGCATCGAGAATAGCCCGGTAAGTTCAATATTATCATCGGCTAGATACCATAAACCTATGTCGGGTGTGCCTACGAGGTAGCGGAGAATCTTCTTTCTTTGAGTCCGTGTGGCTCTGCTTTGGATTTACACGAAATCGGCGCGAGACACCTACGGCATAAGTTATGTCGGGACGAGTAGGCTTGTTAGATATAATAAGGAACCAATTATTGCACGAAGTTCGGTTTTGTCTACGATACTCCCTCTTTATCAAGATCGATTTTCATATTCGTGTTCATCGGGATCTTGATAGGTTTGTCGGATGTGCACCGAATCTTTTGATGAGGTCTCGAGTGTATTTGCCTTGGTTAATGAGCGTTCCCTTTTCGGATTGTTTGACTTGAAAGCCAGGAAATAGTTCGTTTCACCCATCGTTGACATCTCGAACTTGTCCTTCATCATTTTCTCAAGCTGGCGACACATGACGATGTTCTTCGATCCGAAGATAATGTCGTCAACATAGATCCGCACGAGTAATAAGTCGTCTTCCGGTCGAATCTTTGAACGGCGTGCGATCTCTGTGCCTTTACGAAAACCTTTACGAAGAAGAAACTCGACGGGGTATCGTACCAAGCCACAGGTGCTTTTTTAACCCATATAGAGCCTTTACGTGTACTATAAACCCGATGTCTGGCTGCGAAAGCCGGGCGGTTGTTCTACATAGACTTCTTCTTTCGATGCCGCCGTTCGGGAACGCGAGACTTCACATCCATTTGATAGACTACGAATCTTTGATGTGTTGTGTAGGCTAGGAATAGTCCGATTGCCTCCAATCTTGCAAGTTGGAGCGAATGTCTCATCGAAATCTATTCCCTCGGCAGCGGTAGCCTTTCGCCACGAGCCTTGCTTTGTTCCTTACTATAACGTTGTTTTCATCTCGCTTGTTCTTGAAGACCCGTTTTGTTCCAATGACGTGTTGATGCGGGTGTCGTCAACAAGCTCCCCAAACTTCGTTTCTCGTGAGGCGATTCGGCTCCTCTGCATAGCTATGATCCGGTCGGCATCTTTAAGTGCATCCTCAATCGTCGAGGCTCTTGGTAGACAAGAAGCGGGAATATAATGCACTTTCTCCTTGGCGAGAATCCGGATCTTGTCTTGACTTTTCTTTGAAGGATCTCCAATGATTAGATCGGGAGTGTGAGCATCTAGCCACGATCTACGATGTTTCGACTCTTCATACGGAATTTGATCAACACGAGATAGTAGGTGAGTTAGGCATTTCGGTTGTACTATTACGAGATTGAAGCAATTCGGTAATGAGAGTGTGATCTACCGAGTTTCCGGGGTTCGGGGGCATTCGGCTCGGGAACATTAATAGATGTTCCCCACGAGTTGTTATTCTCGGTAGTGGTCTCGGTTACCTCCAAGGTTTCTTCATCGACCCGAGTTACACAGGATTGACTACGTTCGGGAGAGTCAATTTGTTCGGCTACTTGCGTTCTTTGGTTCGGGTTGATTGGCTTATCTTCGGTTTCTTCATCTGAATCATCATCCCAACAAAGCTGGATCCTTTCAGGTTTGTCTTTTAGGTTCAAATCCTGTAGCTGCGTATTGATGTCCTCAGATTCAGACTTAGAGTTATTGCTCCTGTCTTCAGTAGCAAACTCATTAAAAACAACATGAGGGCTTTCTTCCACGCAAAGGGTCCGATAGTTGAATACTCTGAAAGCTTTGCAGACTCGAGAGTATCCTAAGAATACTCCCTGATCTGACTTGCTATCAAAAGTTTTCCGCTGATCTTTCCCATTATTGTGAATAAAGCACGAACAACCAAAGATATGGAAATAAGATAATGAAGGTTTCCTGCCGTTCCATAGTTCATATGGTGTTCTCTTATACTTCTTTGTCAGTAGAGATCGGTTCTGAGTATAACATGCGGTGTCGGTTAGCTTACGCCCCGAGAATTTGGTTGGGAGTCACGAGTGCGAGTAGAGTTCTTCTTTGCTTCTTTGAGTGTGCGATTCTTTCGTTCGGCAACCCCGTTACGTTGAGGGGTGCGCGCGGCGGAATGTCTCATGCTCAATCCCTTCGGTTTTGCGAGAACTCCTCTACCGTGGAATTAAGGAACTCAATTCCTCTGTCGGAGCAATTTTGATTATCTTGGTGTTCTTCTCGACCTGAGCTTTTTCAAAAGTGTTGGTAACTCTGTTTTGACGTCAGACTTGTTGGCAATGAATATGACCCATGTGTAGCGCGAGTAGTCATCGATGACCACTAAAGTATACTTCTTGCCTCCGATCGTCCTTGGAGAGCCCTGGACCGAACAAATCCGTATGTAGCGGTGAAGGATTCCATCGGTGGAAGGAGATAGAACGGGTGGATTTTGATTCCTTGTTTGCTTTCCCTTGAGACATGCTTCACCTTGAGTGTCTTTCTTTGAATACTTCATTCGGCGGTCCTCTTGCTAAAGTGTTCCTTGCTAGTTTGTTGAGCGTTTTGAAGTTGAGGTGGGTGAGTCTCCTATGCCGAAAGCCATCCCGTACGGTTGTCGTTCTTTGCCAACGAGACAAGCTTCGGGTTCTGCGAGTTCCGGTCGGCTACATATATATTCTTTTTACGCGAACACGATAACACTTGTTTTCCACTGTGAATTTATCAATGACATCACGGAAACCGGCGTAAAAAATCACTCCATTCGAGTTTTCCACGGAATTGACTCGAGAGAGAAGATTATGTTGAAGTCCTTCAACATATGATACTCCAGGAGGCGTGGCGGTTCAATGCTTGAGTGCTCCATATCCTCTTGTATAGCCTTTTGCATTGTCTCCAAACTCGATTACGGGTCCTTCTTCGGCTATATAATTCTTGATGGGTTCCTTTGGTACGTCGTATGTCTTGAGCATCCAGCTTTGTCCACATACCAAGGATCTCTGTGCACTGCAAAAGCAATTATATCCAGGTACCCTTTATTTTCTTTTTGGGTCCTTAGATGTTAGTTTTAGTAACCCAAATGCGTCTAACAACCCCGGTGGTTTCGGACGAGTTTCTTTCCACTTGAGTCGACATACTTGACCATTTGGGTGGTCAAGGCGACTTCTTAAGGGCATTCGGGGTTCGGAAGTCCGGATCTTCGGTTGGTGGGCTGCGACCTTTGCCTTTTGTGCGATTTTCTTCTTTTTCGACTCTTAGAACCTCTTCGACTATAGGATCATAGTAATATGACCCATGCGAGTTTGGATGCGTCAGGCGAGGTGGTCCATGCGGTCGGCCCACTTAACTCTGCTAGTTCCCCCCCTTGGCGGGCCGGGGAGTCTTGGTGCGATCTTACGGTCGAGAATGCGTGCGTAGGATGAGGTGCTTTCATCTTTTGTTTGTTCTTTCTTTGAGGGGTTGAGAACATTTGCATTGATTGTTTCCCCTCGAACAAACCTATCGGTTAAACGCACCACGAGTGTACGGGGGCGAGATGAGGAAGCTTCTGGTTGAAACCAAGTCCTTCCTTACGGTTCTTGGGCTTGTTGCTTGCAAGCATAGCCTCCAACTTCTTTTCGGCGCCCATGTAACGCTCAATCATCGGGCTCTTCCAAACATCATCACTCTTTTTCGGTGTGTCGTGCTTGGTCAAAAGTCTGGCAGTTCTTGCTTGATGGGCTCGAGTTTAGTATCTTTACGAGTTAAGTCATTGGTCAAAGCGAAATTCGATCTTCTTGATCTTGAGACTTGGCCATCGGAGAGTTTATCTCCTCCACGAGTCTCAACACAAGTCCTTCGGCTTCGGTAGCGGCGACTCTCTTGAGAAAGTCTACGATTCTCCACTTTCGGGGGTATCCGATTCACGAAGAGTCTTCTTGAGCTGCACGGACTCATCCGAATTTGTTCGTCTAATAGTTCTTCATAAGTGGTAGCAATGTCCAAATTCTCATTTGCACTTGAAATAGTGTCGTGTGTGCGGTGTGAAGAGGAGTTAAGTGGTTCATGAGAATTTACCTCATCCTCTTCTCCCTTGCCGTTAGTCGCTTTTCGGTAGCTTCTTCGACTTCAAGCTCTAAGGCCGTAAAAGGCTGCTTCATCATCCGATGAATCCATGAAGGAGTCGACTTCTTACGAGTCATACGAGATTTCGCACTGCAATATAAGATTGTCTCTTTTTGGCGAATTTCTCTCTCCTTGCCTTGCGTCTTTGCAGCGTTCGGCCTTCTTGAGCTCGGGACGATCATATTGATAATGTCACGGCTTTTTGCGGTTGTACCAAGCGATTACTCTTTCTTCTTTGTTTTCGCTATCCTTTGATGGTCTTTGAGTCATCCTTCTTTTCGCATTCGGAGGATTGTGAGTCGGGAGTGCGTTTTGGCGTATAATCGACTTACCTTTTGTGTCTCGATATGCTTTAGTCGGTTTTTCTGCGCCTCTCCTTCTCCTTCGATACTTCACGGCGACGGCGCGTACTTTTGAGCGAGACTTCCTTCTTGTAAGTCGTTGAGTGAAGGTTCGGTCTTACTCGTTGTCTTGCTCGTCGCGGGAGATCTTTGCTTTGCGGCCCGATGCTTTGAAGCGCATGGTCGATTTTTATGTCGGCTTCGGCTCTTTGCTTTCGTTGAGGTACGTCGAACTCAAACTCTTACTCTGAAGTTACGAAAAGATATGGTCGGGAGAGACAACATCTAAATCGAGAATGGCGCAATAAAGTGGCAAAAGGTGTCCGGTGTCCATCCGGCGGTGCCCTCGGTATCTTGAGATTCATCTCTCGGTTCTTTGAATGTCTTTCCCGGCCCGTTGATGGAGTTCATCGGATTCGTGAATCGACATTTAGATCTTCTATTTTGTCACCGGGCGTGAGAGACAAATTTTCCGGCTTTTGGAGTTCCGGCGCTAGTTTGTTAGCTTTTATCTTACGAGTCCCCCGACTTAGTAGCGGCTAGAGCGTCCCGGAGTTCCTTTGCGGTTTTGCATTCCCGAACCTGCCCGAATACGAATCACTTAAGGTGGTTAGTATAGCGTTTACGGCGACACGGTCTAAATTATGAAGTTTCTTCTCCTCGGGAGTGAAGAGACTTTGTCTTTTGGGAATCTTCTTCCCGGTCACCATTCCTCCTCCGGCGGCTACATCACGAGTCACGGCGTTGTCGATCATAGGAGCGATAGGCCCTTCCTCGAAGTACTTCGGTCATACTATCGTGGAGGGAGGTCGAGATATGCTTCCATCGACCCGCCATACCCCATAGTTCTCTCACGAGAACATAGGTACCATCCTTATACACGACATATCGGCCGTGAAGAATAATGATATGAATGTAGAGTGATATGCGGTGAAAGCGATTTTCCGGATCCGTTCAAGTAGACCGGTTTGAACGGCGAGAGTCTTATAGAACTCAGGTGGTTAGTTGAACACCGTGCGCTCTGATACCAATTATTGGTCCCGAGTGTACGGTCGGGTGTAGAGGGGGGGTGAATACACCTGACTCCGATTTTCTCAACTTCGAACACGAGCAGTCCTATTCACGAAAGTGTCAAATGCGAAATAATTCGGCGGACCAAATAGGCGTTACGAATGGGTGTGTGGTAAAGAGTCGACTCTGCGAGATACGCTGGGCGGCGAGTCGGAATTCGGTATCAAACAAGTAGAGTTCAGCGGCGCGGAAAAGTGTAGGCCCAAATCAGTTGAGTGGAAAAACCTTTTTAGCAAGTCTCAGTTCAGCAAATAGACGGTTCGGTATGTTGAGACGGTTGTATGATTTTAAAGTAGGTTTTCGGTATGAACGGTAAAATCAATGCAACGGTGTCGAGAAAGCAATCACAAGACACATATTTTTAAAGTGGTTCGGATATCAATCGATCCTACGTCCATTTGTCCCGATAAGTTCGGGGAGGCTATTTATTATGCGAGTTAGTCTCGGTCGGCTTGTACACGGGGACAAAGTCGTGGCTTGGGGATTATGCGAGCAAGTCCCGGTTTACAAAGGCATCAAACTAAAGTGTTTGACAAACTTCTCCAACTATGAAGGAGTCCTTTTACAATAAGGATTGGGTTCAAATATGAACTCCTTCGTCTAAGCTATAAGTATATTCTGTTGAGCTTAGGGTTAGAGGGATAGGGAATGAGAGAGTGGCTTCTAGATCGACGAACAACTGAAATAAGCTTTAGGTTCGTGTATCGTCGATTTGGATACTAGAGGCTCTTCTAATAGTTTAGCTTGGTTCCCTATGAGCTGAGAAGGTAGTCTTTCGCCGGAGATAGATCTTCAAATTCTTGCGGAAGACTTAGGGTTTTCTGGTTCTAGCTCCTTCGAATGTTTGTGTTTGTTTTCGTCGTTAAGCTTATGCGCATTCGTCTCTCTCTCTTGTTGCCCTCTTTCAAGGCTTGAAATGTCCCTCTATTTATAGAGCAGAGATTGGAAAAGATCCGTTGGAGATGATCTTCCTTTCTCTCTCTTATGGTAGCTAACGGCTATTTTTGAAGGATGTAACAGTGTCCTTTCCCTCCTTTTCTGGAAATATGTTGACTTGCAGCTTTAGTAGGTAGAGACACGTGTATGCTTGTCATTTGTCGAGGATTATGGAGTGGTTGAGACGGAACGGGACTTCGAGGCATGCGAGGGCGATTTCTCTTTTCCTCGTACTTGGCAATGCGGTGTATATTCAAAAAGTGTCGGCGGTTCGGAAGGCATGCTGCCGTTCTTGAGCTCGATCTTCATTCGGTAGAGAGACGGTTGAGGGTACTCTGCGATGGTCGGCTACGAGTTCGGTGAACTACTCTGGCGAGTTCGGTTCTCCCGACTCCTTCGGTATCTTGCTCTGCTTGAGTCCGAGTAAATGCGAGTCTTCTACTTACAGTGCTTGGGGCGATAAGCTGCGGCCGCCTTAACCGGAGCGAGTGTCTACGAGTGCGGAAACCTCGGAGACAAAACAATTACACGGGAATGGTTCATCAATCAAGATAGGGTTTTGGGATCTTCAAATCTTCGGATAGGTATAGAGCACGAGGCTGCTTGAGCTTACGGTCGGTCTTTGAAGACGAGAACCATTTCCCACTAAGTATAACAGTGCTGAGGATAGAATCATCACCCAACAGAAATTATTGGGTATGAGATTCAATATGATAAGATTTGAAGATCCTAAAACCCTAGTTGAATGATGAATCTTATAATGTAATAGCTTAGTTGAGTTCAGCATGTTAGGAACTCAGTAGGCCAGCTAGAGTTTAGTAGCTGATAGGTTCAGTAGAACATCCTTTGTTAGCCGAAAGGACTCAGCTCTAAGGAACTCAGTTGGGTATTTTCAGAACCCACTGAATGTGCAAAGAAAATCGAGCCAAATACTGAATATCTCAGAAGAATGTTAGTAGAAGACAACTCATTAAAAGGTCCGAAGAATCAGAGGAAGTCGACTCAGTATGCTCTTGGAGTTTGAACAAACCTCACCAACTCTCTAACCTCGACCAATGAGGAGCTACCAACACTGTACCTGCTCTGCCATAAAGTTGCTCCCTACACTAAAAAAAGAGAAAATCCCTATAGTGACATTCAAATTGAAGATGGTTGTTTTTTTGTCGTATTCGACACGTGTCTAGACCTATTCCAACGGATCTATTCATGAGTTGAGACTATAAATAGAGAAGTCTTCATGCAGAGAAGATAATCAACGAGAACCAAAACATTCAAGCATTCAAACTCTCTAGCGATCAAAAAGCCTAACACAGCGAAGAACTCATACACTGAGAAATCCATTTAGTTCTTCACTCTAGAGATTCACTGTTATCATTATCTATTCTAAGCAACTAATTATAACATCATAAGCTTAGAAAATTCAAAGGAGTTTAGCTTATTGAACTGTTCTTATTGTAAGAACTCGTTCGTAGTTGAAGAAAATCAAACCTCGTGTTTGAATTTGTAAAGTCACTAAGACTATAACTAGAGTATCTGTCCAGCATACAGATCGAATGAGACTTGCTCAGTATAAGTAATCAAGAACTTCTGCTTTGTTCAGGGCAGTGGACGTAGGATCCAGCGTATCCGAACCACTTTAAAAACTGCTTGTATTGATTTACTATTTCATTAATTAACTATTCATACTGCATCAAACTGAAATTTAAAATCACACTCAGCATAAAACTTGTTTTCAAACTGAGAGGAAAATTATTTTGGGCCTACACTTCCGCATTCTATCTTATCTTGAACTACGTTCCTTGGCGAAGTCGGTAGATAGGACTCGGTAGACGAGATACTCTACCCACGCAATCGAAAGCTAATTTGGCTAAGCCGGCTTGTTGGTAGCATTATTCGATAGTTATTAACTTTTGCGTTTGAGTTGAAATTTGCACTCGAGTGTATTCACCCCCCACCCTCCACCCCCCCCCCACCCCTCTACACATGAAGGCTCGTCTCTGGACAAACAAAACATTCCTTTTTCTGCTACACCAATAAGTATTGATAGATGAATATACACCACCAGTCCTTTTTCTGCTACATCAATCAATGTTGATGGACTACATAGAGAGGCCGTCTTTTGTAAAGATAGAAATAAATACTTTTTCACCTCGAATGTCGTTTTATACACACACTCGTTTTTCTCTCTCCAACTCATGCCCTTCTCTCTCTCTCTCTCTCTCTCACTCATAAATGCACTTTTTATGTATTTGCAATTAATGTACCATCTCCACACCCAACACCTATCTTTTTGGAATTCTGCTCCACTACTTTCTAAAGGAGCTAGGATTATTCCTGCCTCCTTGGTTTTCTGATTATTGCTCCCATCTAGATCTTCGATGCGTTGCTCGACCCTTCTCTTCTTAGGTGTGGGGAAATCCGAAGAGAATGATTTTTTTCTCTCTCTCTCTCTCTCAACCATTCCTCTCTCTCTCTCAGATGTGTATGTGCGTTTGTTTTGAGTGCGTAGATATTATGAACGGAATATTAATATATATAGGCTTCACAAACATATATTATATTACTCCATCTGTCCCGCTAAAAGTGGTCCACTTTCTATATTGAGACATCCCAGTATAAGTGACTCAGCCCAAATTTAGCAAATTTTATTACTTTCTCTCCTACTTTAACATCTTCTCTCTCCTACTTTATCTTTCACTTCTCTCTCTTACTTTATCATCCACTCTCTTCATTACCGTGCCGGAAAAAATGAGCCTCTAATAGCGGGACAAAAGGAGTAACATTTTTGGCCCATTAATTTAATTGTACTTCTAATGAGCTTCAATATCAATTAGCCCAAAGAATAATAAATTAATTTGTTGGGCTACTTTTATTTATCAATTAATTACCCTAACCAATTAGTTCCAGATAAATAAATTCTTATATTATTAATTAATGTATAATATATATTACTCTATTAATAATATTTTTCAGAGAGAACAAAATAACTATTGAGCGTCTATTTGGGTCAGATTAGGGATCTAATACAAGAAATAAAGCCGGACCTTAAATTAATTTATTATCTATGCTTAACCCAGAGCAATATTAATTAATAAACACAAATTCATTCCACTAAAGAATCCGTGCTGACTTACTCTTGTACTAGATGAAAGTTTCATATACGGTTCTGAGGGGGGGTTCACCTATCTCAATAAAGTCTATGATTGGTTTGAAGAACGTCTCGAGATTCAAGCGATTGCGGATGATATAACTCAACCAATTAATGAAATTAGGACTTAATTATTCCACTGATAGGGTTCATCCAGTCGAAGTAACTAAGAACTTCGAATTTAAGTAAGAATATTATTGAATCATCAGAACTACTTCGATATATCTTTTTTTCGTTTCTATCCACGAGTTTTTGTGAATCCACGAGAACTCTACTTTTCCATTTCTTGGTTCCGATCCGTTATTTCAATTCTTACATCTTTTCTTGATTTCATCTCTTTTTTTTCAACCAATTTCTTTGCCGCGGGTTATTACTTTAGAGTCAAATAGACTATATTTAGAAAAAGACAAAGAACAACGGGAACTATTTAGCTAGTTCCATCTTAGCGTTCGGCCAGCCACAACGTATATACAAAGGATTACGTATGGGAAATATTGAAACCGTACTTTCCAGTAGTATCGCGGCTCCTTTGGTTGAATCATAACGACTTACTTCAATTTTGACTTTATCTCCGGGAAGTATCCGTATAAAACTACGTCGGATCTTTCCCGAAACATAACCTAGAATCGAGATCCTCATTATCTAAGCGAACCGGAACATGCCGTTGGGAGGCGATTCAATAATTAAACCTTCATGAATCCATTTTTGTTCTTTCATTCCAGGTAAAGCCCCCTTGAGGTATCAACTAATAGAGGAGAAACGATATTAGACAACTCACCCCCCTTAAGATAAAAAAATAAGAGACTTTATTAAAAATTATATTCAAAAGAATACGGGAATAATCCCAATTTGAGCATGAACTTGTATTTTAGACTTAATTGATCTCCATATTAAGAAATAAATATCCATTAATTAATTAAGCTCGCTGGCAGCTTAAATTAATTAATATCATATCTTTGAGTAGTACCAATCGACCTTATTAACACACCCGAACTTAATTAACCGGTCGGGTTTAGTGTATGAATCCTTACAATTTCCTCAGGGGATATCAACCTAATTAACAAGGATAAGGTTGCAAGATATTGATAATCAGTCCAAGTCACAAATAACTACTATCACCCAAGATACGTAGATCATGTCGCGATGACATCCCCATAGTAAGTCAAAGTGATAGATAGCTATAGACACTCAACTAAAATCTTGTCATTCTTAAGATCAGCTAAGTCTCCGTGATCTTTGGTTATCCACTAGGTTCAGCTAGGAGAACACATCTCACTGTGATTCATCAATACACCACCTTTAGTGTACCACTATAGACAAAGGCTTGCCAAAGACAAGCCTGCTAATGCAAGCTCAAAGCGACAACTTATCCTAAAGTTGTCTCCGGGCGTGATACCTGTTTATATCTAGTTAGTTCAATCGGTTGTGTAGTCTTACGTGATCTACAACACACTACACAATCTAACTATTATAAAAGATTAATGATTAAACATGTGCAAATATATATTAAATCGAGATATGACATGATAAAAGCGGGTGGAAATGAAAACATAGTGTATACAAATATAAAAGTTGCTTCCAACACACAAAATCCCAAAACTTTTTTTCTCCATCTTGCAAATTTAAAGAGTCACATTTCTACATGTTGAAACTTGATTTTATATATGGCCATTTGCAACAAGGTAAAAACTTCACTTGTTCTCTCTCTACATTTGCATTTAGCATCGAGGGTGTTGCTAAAGATTGGATTTTTACTTCGATTTGCAGAGTTCTCAAACACCCACTTCTTCAAATATGTTTCTTTTTCTTTGTATGTAAAAGGGCTTTTTGAAATATAAAATTTTAATTTATTTGATTAATCAAGCATAGTTATGAAATATTGACTTCAAATTGCAGTTTGGTAAAAGACCGATTCACACTTACAAAATCCACTTAACAAATAGAAACATATTACATAAACCACAATGACAGAAAATTAAATAAAGAATACGAAGTACAACAACAATGACTTAAACTTAAACAACACGACAATTAAAATAACACACAGATAAGGTTCGATTCAATTGGAAAATAATTATGGCATCATATGCAATTTCAGCGACTCTTCTTCTAGATTTAATATTGCGTTCATCGTCAGTGCATTCCACACAATCGTTTTCATCCTCCGGTCCATCATCTGCATCTCCTGTTGACCTATCTGAATCTCCAGTTGGCGTAGCACATTCTCCTAGTGTCTTGCCTCAAGCTCCTTCTCACGATGGATCCTCAATGTGGTGATCGTTGTTTTCACCAAATAAATCCTACAAAAATGCTAGAACTTAAATCAATATAGCAAACAGGTATCGAACACAGGGAATGGAGATTTTAAGCTTAAAATTCCTATTAATCTAAGGGTTGGTTAGCGACCACGCAAATTTTGGAGTTTTTTCTAAAACTAATGCAGGAAAATAAATAGCAAGAAATGAATATGGATTAAACTTATGCAAAGAAAACGGGTCGAGAAGATGATTACATACGCACACCCGATCGATCATCGACACTAAAGATAAATTAATCCATATAAATCAATCGGTTGTAGGACGCCGTAATTAAGCGACACATCCTCTATTCCCCCTTAATTATTCGGTAATCGTCGTGGTGGGCATTGAAGCGACTACTTCTCTAAATTAGATGAAACCTACGTTGGTGGGCGATCAATAGATTTAACACCTAATCGGCTTTAAGAACTAAGGGAACCTAATTTAGGAGCCTACTCGTATGGTGGACATCTAATAGTCTCCTACCAAATTAATCATATTATTCTACGAACAATTGTGCTACTTATTTAGCCTAACCCCACGAGAAACGATGTAAGTACTAAATTAGCTATGAATTAAACTAACCTATGGTGATCAAGCCTAAATTAATTAATCCGATTAATTAACCAAGATTAATTTAGAACCTAAGTGATTAATTATTAAGCCTAAGTCTCACGAATTCGGTTAAGTGCGTGTTTCACATTTCGCCGGACCCTAAATATGAATTAGTTACGCATAACGGCCCGGCGGGCGAGGCGGACCATACTCTTTGGGAGAACCCCAATCATGCTTGAAAATTAAGAATTTAAATGCACGAAAAATTGAGATAAATTATGAACTAATCCAAATCATGATAATGAGCGAAATTGAAACTAACAAATTAGAAAAGTACCAAATTGATAAATCTTAAACATCCGAATAATATACGAAATAGAAATCATCCGATTTAAACATCGAAGATAAACATCACAAAGTGTTTGTTTTTCCGGAAGCGTACCTAATGATCGGATAATCGAAAATCGAGCGGCGAAACTAGGATAACTCTCTCGGCAAACGGTGGCTGATCTCTCGGCTACGGCTCTCGGTAGCGGCTTCTCTCGACGGTAGGTAGTGGTTCTCTCTCTCTCTCTCTCACGGCGGCGGTAAGGCGGTCTTTGGATTCTCGGTGATGGCGACAAGATGATGAAAAAGAACGAACAAGAATAATGGATGATAGCCGATGATAGTCGTCCCTCTCGCGCGACTTCTTATATGTTTTTTTTTTAATTCTTTGTTTCCTTGTAGAAGTAGAAATCTTATCCAAGTATGAAAAGATATTATTGGATATATTATATCCAAATCTTTCCATACTCTTATTTCCTTATCCGTCACTTCCCTTCTACGTAAATTTTGCCCAAATTAAACCCTTTTAATCCTTAATTTCGTGCATGCCACCACATCATCTTGTTATCGCCACATGAGCTCGGGGAATCTATAAAACAACACGGAAATGCAGTCCGACGGCCAAAACGGCGCCAAAATAACAGAATTTGAATAGTACGAATTAAGGCTCATCACATTGCACGAAGTTCAACCGTGAAATCATCAGGGACAATAGAAGATTGTGATGCTACCAATATTTCTTTCTTTTTCAAGTAGCTTTCGCCTTTTTTCTCCTCATAGGACGACGTAATGTTGAACCTTCACTCTTAGGAGTTTCTAGAGTGGATTCGTTGGAGGGTCACCATCTTCATCGGTTCTGATTCTTTTCGAGCTACCACGACTTTCTTCAGCAGTGTCTTCACTTTGATGATCTTTACGTCTAAAGTCACTTGAATCCAAATTCAACTCCCATTTGGATTCCCACTCATTACTTTTTTAAAGACCTCATAGTGAGTAAAAACCTGGTTTTATCACAGATAATTTTAGCTTCTTTTTTAATATCACTTGGGGATATTCCGCTTCTTCTACGCTCGCCCATTTGGTTTTCAATTCAAGCTTGTTCATAATATTTATGATTTTTTTTCCATAACATATTAGCATTTTGGTTGGTGTCAACAATCGGATTTCCACTAATACGACAACAAACAAACATTAGTGTAATATCTTCTTGCATATTCTAACTCTGTGGATTGTTATGAGATTTTTGGACATTTCCAAATGAGCTTGACGGAGTGTTATGAGAGGTTTGGTAATATTTAGATTGGATAGATTACGTGGAAACTGAGATTCATATCAAAATCTTGTGTGAATTTGTTGGAGTTCGGAAAATTTTCGAAGCAAGGATAATAGCCTTGGGATTAAGGGAAGTTTTGAGAATTGTAGTTGTTTGAATTCATAGTTAGAAAGAAGATTTTTTGTAGAATGATAACAAAAAGAGGGTAAATGGTAGGATTTGAATGTGTGAAAAAATATGGCAAACTTAATTTCTATTTATAGAGAAAAAAATTACTTATTTTGGTATATTTTTAATTTTTTTTATGAAAGTATGTAAAAAATATGAGAAATAAAACTAACTAATGAGAAAGCGCCACTTGTGCCATCTCGTTAGGTGACCTTGGTTGTAGCAAGTGTTTGCCCAAAGCTTTGTTGGGAAACAAGGTTGTCGTATCTTTGTGAGTATTAGGGGTGTTCGGTATGGTATATCGTACTATTTTTTCCCATACCGTATCGATAATGTTCGATATGGAAAAAAGCATACCGTTACCGTACCGATCATTTCGGTATACCGTAGTTCGGTATGCTTGAAAGTTCGGCATAGCAAATCTCCATATCATTGTCATACCGCTCTTACGGTATCTTGTACCGCACTTTGGTATGCAGAAAAATCCAAGGTATACCGAATATTTAACGGTATACCAGTAAACTTAGTCTATTTTTTTTTTTATAAAAAAGGCAAAAAGTTATTAATATTGTTTTCCAATCAAATTAATTAATCTATATATTTTGTATGAATTTGCTAATATTACGATTTAGTGTTTATAATGTTGAAAAATATAATTTCTTTATCCATTTCATAATTTAATAGATAATTAATGTGATTTTTTGTCAAATAAGATTATGTTATTTAAGTGAATCTATGATATAACATTAAGATTGTTTGATATGAGTAACATATTTGTAGTAATTTGTAACAACTCATGTTCAAACCACTGTAACCAACATTTTTGCACTTTTTTTACACAAAATATATGCGCACTACAGGAAAATTGATTTTTAGCGAGGCGCATTTTATCGTTAAAGGTACACTTTTAGCGACGAAATAGTGTATTCGCGAGGAACGTTGTTTTCTCGCCAATGTTGTGTCGCCAATGACTCTCCTCGCTAATGCCCAATTTTAGTAGCAAGGAAATAATAATCTTCCTTGCTAATGCATAACCTCGAACAATTTCGACGCCAATGTATGATGTGAAATTACTAAAACACCCTTTTCAATTATGTCCTTTAATGTGAAAAGTCCAATATACCCCTCCTCGCCAATAATTTATTTTTCTAGCCAATGTATGAAATGATAATATCAAAATACCCTACATTAATGTGAAAAGCCTGTTATACCCTTTCTCGCCTATAAATAGTTTTCCTCGCCAAATGGATGATGTGAATACACCATAATACCCTCCATTAATGTGAAATGTAAAATATACCCCTCCTCGCCGTTAATTAGTTTTCCTCGCTAAATAAATGTTTATTTTTGTTAATTATTAAAATGTAATTGGGATAATTTTTTATAATATTATTAAATATTATTATATATTTGAGACTAATTAGCAAGGATATTTTAGCAGTAATAATAACGATTTAATTCTTGCAAAAAAATCTAAAATCAATTATTATTTTATTAATGAATTGATTAATTACAATGATATTTTGCAAAAAAAATGGAAAAATTATTCATAAATTAAGTAATTATGAAAGTAAGAATTACAATATTAAAATTAAAGATAACAATTAAAACAATAAAATAATACTTAATCATCATTGACCTCCTTCTTTCTTCCTCAACGAGACTTGCTTTTGTCGAAAATTCAGAAAATAAGGTGGACGCCGATATGAAGCTTGAAGATAAGGTGGACGCCGATATGAACCGTATTAATAAATTGCCACCCAAATCTTACACATTGCCATGCTATAAAGAAAATAGAAGAATAAATACATTAGAGCTTCTTAAGCATCGGAACAAAATCTAAACCTAAGAACAAAATCGAACAGGAGGTAAAGTGCACATGAAACTAACTTGAATTCACGGCCGTTGTGAGTTAGGAGAACAAACTCTGGAGCTCTCACCATTCCATCTGCTGTAGAACGTAACTGTATGACCTCTTCAAAAGGAACAAGTTGATCTAAGTTCCTGGCATCATCATGGAACTTTGGTTCCACTTTCACTGTCCACTAAGAGATCAAATATAGAACCAATTCAACCACAATGAATCTGAAATTAATTTTGAAGACACATTTCATTCTTCAAAAAATTTGAAAAGAAAAAAAGGCAATTGGGTTCCCTTACGAAAATGGGCTCTACGCCTCTACCAAAATTACCAAATAAGATAGAATAAAAAACAGAATGTTTTCAATATTTACCAATGGGACGAACTTGTTCAATGTTGAACCCAAATAATGCCCTATGGAGAATCAGAACCTGTTGGAAAATCGTTTGTTTATATATATATTATTTATATATATATATATATATATATATATATATATATATATATATTTTGTTATTATGGACATTTAGTTAGCATTAAATGCTAATTTGACTTGGGTAAAATTCAGTCCGTTTAATCGTCTTTTCGAGCCTCAATATTTATCCGATTTATGAATTGAGATATATGACTTCGATCTACGTTTCGAGTAGATAATTATAGAGTGCTTAATTTCTCGATTCCGATTTTCGGTGAGTGAGAAATAGCGGCTCGAAGTTTGGGGGGACAAAACTAATATGTTACCTAAAGTGGAGAAACTTACCTAATTCGGGTTTTGGAGAGTTATTACATTAATCAATGTCCCACATTGATTAATGTGTAATGTTTTGTGTGGTATTTAAGTCTCTACCATTTAGTAGGAGATAACAAAGTGACATGTGGTGGGCTTGAGCCGCACATGCTCATGCTTGTGCGAGCCTTTTCGCCGACCAGCCTTACACGCGGCGCGCCGTCTTTGCGCCCGGCTTCGGCTCGGTTCGGTTCGGTTCGTCTCCTTGGACTTGGACTTGGATCGTGGATCTTGGCGATTGGTCATTTGGGTGGTCCGTTAGGCTTAGCGATCGGGTTTGGCATTGGACTTGTGCGGGTGGCGAGTTCAACATTGGTGGCTTGATCCGGTCGTGGTGCGGTGCACCTACCACACCCAGCGTAACTTTTGGAAGTCTCTGGAATGAGACTCTTCAGGAGTCCACCTCTCCACTTACCATCCCCACTACCTGACGAATTAATACTCCAGCAATAAATCACCTGTGTGGAACAACCTATAAATAGGCAGGTTTTCACTTCATTTGAACACACCTGAAATCTGCATCTTAGCTCACTTCTGCATCTTAGCTCTAGTAGTTGTCCAGCAGCTTCTGTCCTTGTCGGAAAGTCCAGTTCGCCGGAGCTCGAAGATCTTGCGGTGCTGCAATCCTCGAGACGTCGTCGTTTCATCTTTGGGGGCGAAACGCCAGAACCGAGAGTACTAGGGGCGTTTTTCGTCTTGCGGAGAGAGGCCTTCCTCGACTCGGCGCGGTTTTTATTACTTTCGGTTTTTAAGTTACATTCCCGAGACTTACTTTCTTGTTTGTAATAGCAGCTTTTGTATCCAACAATCGCAAGACGAAAAAATACCTACTTAAGCTGCTTCAAAAACATGTCTTCATCATCTGCTGCCATCTCCGACACTGCCGCCGCCGCCACCAACCCCGCCGTTTCTGACGTCATTGCCTCCTCCAGCAATGTGGTTCCACCGACGTCTGTCCCAACTCCAACTCCGGTGTTTGCTAATCCGACTCTTGCTACCATGTGCCGCCACCACCGCGCTAGAATCGCACTTAGCCGTGCTAATGCCACTAACTCGGCATTTAACTTCAATGCAATGACTTCTGCCTTGCAGACGAACATCCCTTTTGGGAGTGTGAACTTGACCCTGACGACACCTTTGCACTCGTCTAGAGTGCTGCCCGCTGCCGAGAAGCCGACGAAGTTTGGATGAGCCGACTTCAAAAGGTGGCAACAAAAGATGTTGTTCTACTTGACAACATTGGGGTTTACAAGCGTGCGATGGAGAATGCACCCGCCCCTCCAAGTGAAGCAGAAGAAAACATGGAAGTCCGGGATAGCTTATGAAAATTGGGCGACTTGATTACTTTTGTAAAAATTTCTTGCTTAGTGGACTAGATGATAGTCTTTATAGTGTGTATTCAAATGTAAAGACCTCCAAGGCTATATGGGAGGCACTTGAAAGAAAATATTGCAGTAACGATGCAGGAACCAAGAAGTTTGTAGTAGCCAAGTTTTGGACTACAAAATGGTGGACTCTCGGCCAGGTCGTGGAGCAACCGCAAGAGTTCCGGCTCATTGTCCATGGCGTCCATGCCGAAGGTATGCTTTTTCCCGATGCTTTCATTGTGGCAACCGTGATTGAAAAACTTCCCCGAGTGGAAGGACTTCAAGAGCTACTTGAAGCACAAGCGAAAGGAAATGGCGCTAGAAGACATTGTTGTCAAGCTCCGCATCGAGACCAATATGAGGACTCGAGATGGGAAGGGCAAAGCACCCGTGGAGCGAGAGTTAACCTCGCGGGAGAAGGTGGAAACTCCAACAACTCGAAGAGAGGGGCGTCCGAATAGCAACCCCAAAGGGAAGGGCAAGGTGCAAGCCGGCCAAGTTTGAAGGGGACTGCATCAACTATGGCAAATCCGGCCACATGTCCAGGACGCCGAAAGCCGAAGAAGAAGAGGGCTTGTCAAGCCGATATGTTGGAGATTGACCTCCGTTGAAGCCGGAGCTTGCGGCCGTTGTCACCGAAGAAGCAAGCGTCATGGAGAATGAAGGGAAGTGGTATATTGATACCGCCGCCACGGCACATGTTTGTGGTGATCGAAGCCGCTTCACCAAGTACAAGAGTTGCCAAGGGAGGAAGCTCAATATGGGAAATCAAGCCTCATCCGAGGTAGTTGGCTATGGTACTGTGGTGCTAAGGTTGAGCTCCGGGAAGAACCTTACTCTTGGAGAGGTCTTTGCATGTCCACGATATCCGGAAGAATTTGGTGTCCGGCTCTGTACTAGTTAAGAGAGGTTTTAGACTAGTGTTTGAGTCTGACAAGTTTATTTTGTCAAAGTTTGAGATGTTTTTAGGAAAAGGTTACCTCTCGGAGGGCCTTTTCAAGATAAGTGTAATGACTTTACGCCAAGAGCCCAATGAGGGCAAAAATAATGATAATGAAGTTGCTTCCTCCTACTTGATTGAGTGTTCCGATTTATGGCATTGTAGATTAGGACATGTTAATCTAAATGCGATAAAAAGATTAGTTAATCTCGATCTACTTAAAGTAAACGAGTTTAACAAGAATAAGTGTGAAGTTTGCGTTGAAGCAAAGTTGACTAAGTCTCCTTTTTCATTACGCAGAAAGGAATACCAAGCCTCTAGAACTTATTCACACTGACGTGTGTGACTTAAAGTTTGTGCAAACTAGAGGAGGTAAAAAGTATTTTATTACTTTTATTGATGACTGCACTAAGTATTGTACTATTTATCTTTGAAGGAGTAAAGATGAGGCGATTGAAGCTTTTACTAACTTCAAAGCAGAAGCCGAAAACCAACTTGATTGTAAAATCAAAATGGTACGAAGTGATAAAGGTGGAGAGTATGTAGCTCCATTTGAAGAATTGTGTAAAACAAGTGGTATTATTCATCAAACCACTACCCCCTATTCGCCTCAATCAAATGGTGTGGCTGAAAGGAAGAACCGAACTCTAAAGGAGATGATGAACGCTTTGTTAATAAGTTTTGGACTGCCCTAGAACATGTGGGGGGAAGCCGTTTTGACGGCTAACTACTTATTGAACAAAATACCTCTAAAAGGTAGAGATGTTACTCCTTACGAGTTGTGGAAATGAAGGAAATCATCCTATAAATACCTCAAAGTGTGGGGGTGTTTGGCTAAGGTAGAAGTGCCTTTGCCTAAGCAAGTTACAATCGGACCTAAGACCGTCGATTGTATCTTTATATGATATGCACTGAATATTGCATATCGATTTGTCATTCATAAGTCGGTTGTGCCCGATATGAATGTTGGAACTACTATTGAGTCAAGGAATGCTATATTCTTTGAACATATCTATCCTTGTAAAAATGATGATAAAGTTGAGTCAAGCTCTAGTGGTGAAGCAAGAGAAGTTGCTAGTAGTTCTAGAAATGTGGGGGTAGAACCCGATACACGTAAAAGGCAAGCTGCCGATCTTGAAACTTTAGAACCAAGACGTAGCACTAGAGCAAGAGTTGCTAAGGACTTCGGTCCTGATTATGTAGTTTTTCTTTTGGATGAAAAACCGCGGTCTATAAAAGAAGCTCTATCACCCGATGGCCCACTTTGGCAAGAAGCTGTCCAAAGTAAATTTGATTCAATCATGCAGAATCACAATTGGGTCTTAGCAGACTTACTCGAAGGTTGCAAGCCCTTAGGATGTAAATGGATCCTAAAAGAAAGTATAAAAGCGAGATAGGTCGATTGACAAATATAAAGCTCGTTTAGTGGTTAAAGGTTTTAAGCAAATTGAAGGATATGATTTCTTCTATACTTATTCGCATGTAACGAGAATTATGTATATCACGTGTGCTTCTCGCGATTCTTTGCTTTGCACAATCTTGAGATTCACCAAATGGATGTGAACTGTCTTTCTAAATGGAGATTTAGAAGAGGAAATTTATATGGAACAACTTTGAAGGGTTTGTAGTACTGGCCAAGAGCGAAAGGTATATAAGTTGGTGAAATCCCTATATGGGTTGAAACAAGCACCATTCCGATGGCACTTGAAATTCGACGAGGCTATGTTGTCGAATAGTTTTAAGATTAATGAATGTGACAAGTGTGTTTACATAAAGAATAAAAAGAATGGTTTTATAATTGTTTGTCTTTATGTAGATGACATGTTAATTATGGGACAAAACCTTCAAGTCATAAATGACACCAAGCATATGCTTAAGAGAACTTTCGATATGAAAGATATGGGAGTTGCTGACGTTATTCTTGAAGTGAAGATTCAAAGAACTCCCAAAGGGATTGTTTTGTCTCAATCTCATTATATTGAGAAAGTACTTAAGAGGTTTAATGCCTTTGATAGTGCGCCGACAAAGACTCCTCTAGAAGTTAATGTTCACTTGAGCAAGAATATGGATGATCCTGTTGCTCAAGAGGATTATTGTAACGCCCCAATTTTCAAAACTTAACTAGGGACGCTACTTCATACTCAACATGCATATTTCAACTCTTTCTAAACATTTTCATTTAAATGAATCATCGAAAAACTCAATTAATTTTCATGCTCAGCGGAAGTCTTAAATTAAAATAATTATGGCTAATAAATGCACAGAGTTTAATATAATAATGACTTTCGTAAATCCTTCCTCATGTGACCATCACCATCCACCACCTCTACGCATCGACCGAGCCATTTCCTGAAATATGTTAAAATGATAGGGATGAGTACGACTACTCAGTGGGAGATGTACACATATATCCAAACTATATAAAATGTCGATAAACACGGATATGAAACATGCGCTAATAAATAACTTTGATCCTAGGGCCTCCTCTTGACCCTAAGGATCCATTTCATTTCACACGGTCTCCTCTTGACCGTAAAATTTCATAAGGGCCTCCTCTTGAACCCGGTCACAAGCCTCCTCTTGACCTTGACCTATTTTATTTCATAAGGGCCTCCTCTTGACCCCGGTCAAAGGCCTCCTCTTGACCTTGACCTCTTTCATTCTCATGCCTGTCATAAACACATGAATACTATACAAAATATATAATAAGGATAACGGTAACTTCCCCACCTTGACTTTGACTTGATGAAAAATAATGGATATCAATGTTTAAGTCATGCGCGCACTTGCCCTATAATGGAAATTTATCTTAATGACTTTACATGGAATGTCATGCATGCATCAACAATTTCAATAATTCATAGATCAAAATAATCAAACCAAAATGTATATTATACATAACCTACTTATTAACATGCTATTTTAATGGTTTCATCTAGTAATAAAATTAAGTATATTACACACACTCTTATTACTTTGACAATTCATTTGTGGATTGAGTAATCCGTCAATTTATGAAATAAATTAATAAAATCATAAACGTATTGTCCTAAAAATTATAGACCTTTAACATGAACAAATTATTACATAATTATCACAATAAAATGTACCATAATCAAGAATTCATTTAATAGTAACATTAATTTTTTTGTTTTTCAATCTACATGCATGTTGGCAAAGAATTTGGCACATCAAGAAATAAATTAACAAATAAATAGTAAGCGTTTCCTAAAAATTATATATTTTTAATATGAATGACCTAACATATATTATATCCTATTAAAATTCATAATGGTCGAAAGTAACATAAATAAAACATGAAAAATAATTTTCCTATCAAGCTTATGAACATGCTGTCAGAAACTGGCAGGTTATGAAGAACAATTTTAAACAAATACTTAGAATACTTGAAAAATTATACAAAACTAAATGAGTATACTAGACATACCGTGGAAGACGGCCCTAAATTTTCACGACGATATGATGACGGGAAGATGTGTAAATAATTCTTGAAACCATTCGCACGTGTGCTGACAGAATTTTGAAAATTTATGGGATGCTATATTATGAGCGACTAAGGGGGTATTAATAGGCCTAGAAATCATTATCTAAATATTCCTAATCCTATAAGGTATCAAATATATTTTATCCATATTTATTTTCGTTCATATCAATTTTATATAGGATTTATTCTATTTACTTACCATATAAGACATTCAATCCTAGATAAATTAGGATAAGGATAAATACAACTAGATTTCTTTCCTAAAACATGTATATCTCAAATATAATATCTAATATAATTTCAAATTATCTCCTAATAAATTAATATAATAATAAATATTATATTCTTTTATGAATCCTAGTTGGCTTAGGAAATCCAACCCATATAAATATTTTTCTTGCCTCATAATTCTAACATTATTTTTATCTCATCAATAAACAATATAAACATAATATAATATAAATAAACACATTCAAAGTTCAAAATAAATTTACATAATAAAAATGATTTAACTAAAAATAACATAAATGCATTAATTTCATTTTAATTTCTAATGCGCGACTTACAGAACTAAAACACTTGATAACATGCATGAATAAATATGAAATGCATTTTATATTGAAAATTTCAGGGCGTTACAATTATGCTAGAGTCATTGGTTGTCTTATGTACATCACGAATTGTACGAGGCCTGATCTAGCTTATCCGGTGAACGAACTGAGTCGCTATACTAGTAATCCTAGTAGAGAGCATTGGAAATCTCTTGTAAGAGTTCTGAGGTATTTGAAATACACTCTTAACTTTGGGCTGCACTACTCGAGACATCCCCCAGTACTTGAAGGGTACTATGATGCGGAGTGGATATCCGACACTTAAAGACTCGTTGTCTACTAGTGGTTATGTGTTCACTATAGGGGATGAGGCGTGTCGTGGAGATCCACGAAAGCAGACGTGCGTAGCCCGATCCACCATGTAATATGAATTTATTGCTTTAGATAAGGCCGGTGAGGAGGCCGGCGGCTACGTAATTTTCTTGAAGATATTCCATGTTGGGCCGAAACCCGTGCCACCTGTGATGATTCATTGTGATAGCCAAGCGGCTATTGGTAGGGCCAAGAGTGGGTTGTATAATGGTAAGTCGAGACATATTCATCGTCGACATAATACCGTAAGACATTTGATCACGAGTGGGGTTATCTCCATAGACTATGTGAAGTACATAGATAACCTAGCGGTTCGCTTACTAAGAGTTTGAATTGAGATCAAATGTATAAGCTCGTAGAGGGAATGGGAGTTAAATCCACAAGTTAAAGACGATTATAGTGGATACCCGACCTTGTAGATTGGAGATCCCATGAACTTGGTTCAATGGGAAAACTAAGCTATATTAGTACGGTGATACCACACTCAGTTGTCTATTCCCTAAAAGAGCTCGAGAGTGTTAGTGACTGTCAAGTGGTGAGGTTAAGTCTTTGACTTTTAATGATTCTTGGATGCCTTGAGAAGGTGGAGTATGACGGGATACTCGAGTAAGAATCACCTATGTAAGTGAGAAGTGAGGGCCGCTTCTATGTAACACTTATGAATCCAAAGAGGTTGTCCGTGGCCAGTAAAGGACACAAACGTGAGAACGGACGAGGTTGAGACTTTATAGTGTTAGTGCTATTGTCTAAGTATACACAATCGAGGAATAGTTCAAGGTCACATGTCCACTAGTCCGCCGGTATGCTCGATAGACCGACTATGGAAGGTTGAGTCACAAGCCACCTACCCCGATGCTTTATTATCTCTTGAGGACGAGTTGTGTGTTTGCGTGCATGCATTTGGCTATTTTCACTCATGTGGGTGATTGTTGGAAAATTGTTTGTTTTATATATATATATATATATATATATATATATATATATATATATATATATATATATTGTTATTATGGACATTTAATTAGCATTAAATGCAAAATTCGGCCCGTTTAATCGTCTTTTTCAAGCCTCAATATTTATCCGATTTATGAATTGAGATATATGACGTCAATCTACGTTTCAAGTAGATAATTATAGTGTGCTTAATTTCTCGATTCCGATTTTCGGTGAGTGAGAAATAGCGGCTCAAAGTTTGGGGGGGACAAAACTAATATGTTACTTAAAGTGGAAAAACTTACCTAATTCGGGTTTTGGAGAGTTATTACATTAATCAATGTCCCACGTTGATTAATGTGTAATGTTTTGTGTGGTATTTAAGTCTCTATCATTTAGTAGGAGATAACAAAGTGACATGTGGTGGGCTTGGGCCACACATGGTCATGCTTGTGAGCACTTTTCGCCCGACCGCCTCACACGCGGCGCGGCGCGCCGCGCCGCACCGCGCCGTGCCGGCTCCGGCTCAGACTCGATTCGGTCCGTGTCCTTGGACTTGGACTTGGACTTGGATCTTAGCGATTGGTCCTTTGAGTGGTCCGTGGGCTTGGCGGTCGGGTTTGGCATTGGGTTTGTTATTGGACTTGTGCGGCGGCCCGATTCAACATTGGTGGCTCGATCCACGGTCGTGGTGCGGTGCACTGCCACATCAAGCGTAACTTTAGGAAGTCTGCGGAATGAGGCTGTTCGGGAGTCCACCTCTTATCTTACCATCCCCGCTACCGGCCAATTAATACTCCGGCAATAAATCACCGTGTGGAACGGCCCATAAATAGGCGGGTTTTCACTTCATTTGAACACACACGAAATCCGCATCTTAGCTCACTTCGCATCCCTAGCTCCGGTGGTTGTCCAACGGCTTCGTCCTCGCCGGAAAGTCCCGGTTCGCCGGAGCTCGAAGATCTTGCGGTCTTTTGCAATCCTCGAGGCGTCGTCGTTTCATCTTTGGAGGCAAAGCGCCGGGGGCCGAGAGCACTACGGGGCATTTTTCGTCTTGCGGAGAGAGGTCTTCCTCGACTCGACGCAGTTTTTATTACTTTCAGTTTTTGAGTTATGTTCCAAACTTACTTTCTTGTTTGTAATAGCAGCTTTTGTATCCAACAGAACCTTTTGGAACAACAAAGTAATAGGAGAATTCTAATTTAATAAATTTCAAACTACTACAGACCTGCGTGCGTCGCAGAAAATAAGGTGGACGCCGATATGAAGCTTGAAGATAAGGAAAAAAAAAACGTATTTTGTAGAGAAGTAGAGGAGTGGGAAGATGTTGATAAAAGTGAGCGTCTACTATATTATGGGTAGGAAGATATATTGAAAGTTGGAGCGGATTTCGAAAAATTTAAACAACCCTCCAAATTTTTTAGGAAAATTTTGAATTTTTTAGCTTTAAAAAGAAAGGATAACGTTAATCTTTATCACATACGTACTGGAGTATTTTTTTAATTTTAGAAAAGAACTAATTAACACTAATTTTGAGGCCTAATAATATTTAATTAGTTCCTTGTAATATTTTTAAGTATACGTGTTATTTTTTTTTATAATTTTATTTTTATTTTTATTTCTATTTTCAATTCCATTTAATATTATTCTTTATCTTAATTCATCATTTTATATAATTGATTCTTTGTCTTAAATCTTGAATATGTAATATATTTTTGATTTTATTATAAATTTAGTACTTAAAAATATACAATCAAGTTCAAACCCAATAATATTGTTTAATACGAATAATTTTACTAGCTAGATTTGTAAACGAATATGCATCAAATTTAATACTTCAATAATAAATTAAGGTCTTTTGAATATCGAATCGAATACGAATAGGATTGATTATATTTATTTACAAACATAGCTAATAAAATAGTATATATTAAGTAGTAATTGTTTTTGTGTCTTTTTATTTTTTCAAATACTCTATGAAATATTAGATTATTAGTTTTAAAACTCAAATTACTAGATTAAGTAGTATAAATTTTTTTCTCGTAATAATGTATGTATATCTCTTAGTAGTTCTATAGCTAGCATGATTAAAAAATTAAATCATTTTGGTTCGATTTTGTATTTGAACTACAACTTTGATCTTCGTATTCGATAACATGATATTTGAATTTGAATGTATATATTATATACGATTCGAGAAGCATTCAACTACAAATACAAATTTTATGATATTCAACTATATAAAAATATATATCATCTACATAAACTACATCATATATACGTAGTATTGTTTACATTTATTATAAATTTAGTACTTAATTTTGATTCTATTTTCGGCTTGAATAGTTTCAAATTGAATTGAATAGGTGCTAAACCAAATCAAATTCAAACCGAGTAATATTATTTATGAAAAAATATAACGAGAGGAAGATATAATTGAATAATTCGAATATCAACATTGAATCACATACAAATCAAATTTAACATTCAAATGAATACTTGATTCGATATTTTTACTACCACTATATATTATAATTATATAGAAGCCTTCTTTTTTTTAGATATATATGTAGTTAGATTAGATAATTATAAGATTATGGAATGTGTTTGATTCTTAGGATAATAAAATCCTTATATTCGGTTTTCAAGTATTTTCAATTGAATCAATTGGTTAACCGAATTAAATCGAATTAAAATATTTTAATATTTTTTATCTATCACATACACACACACAGACACACACACACACACACATATATATATATATATATATATATATATTAATAAAACATTTTTTCTTATTGTTCTTGGAATTTCGGTTAAAAACGTACCGAAACGAGTTTTTAGTTCGATTTTACCAAATTAACACCCATATCGAAAATGTTAATTTTTACCACATACAAAAATATATGTTTTATGATCAAACTAATTAGTCGCTTTTAATTTTTTTTAATTAAGATACGTTAGCCAAGAAACATTTATAACAACAAATAATAAAGATAAAAATCAACATATATATATTAGTTATACATGTGAAGTTTGATATTAGATTATGGGTTTTGCAGGTTATATATAATAATATTCCCAGCCGACATATATGTTTATCTCCTATATCTATTTAAGTTCCAATATTAAATAATAATTGATATATATTTACAATAATGTTAATGATTTATAATATAGATATATATATATCATATTTATATATATCTATAATATAATATACTAATATTAATATTATAATATCATTGAATAATAATATTTGTAATATAATTATGCATAAAAATAATATAATAATAAAAGATATAATATAACAGATATATATACATATATAATTATAATTACATATTAATATAATTTAATAATTTTAATGATTTATAATATCATTGAACAATATTAGATATATATAACAGATACATATATAAATATAATATTAATATAAACCAATAAATATATATGAGTAGTAGTAGCCAATAATACGAACTGTTAAATAATAGATATATATAATAATAATAATAATAATAATAATAATACAAACTAGTACATATATATGAATATAGTAGCCACGAACTGTCAATTTTTTTTTAAAATTGATCTTGAATATAAAATTAGATCCATTATCTTGTAAATCAAAATATTTTTTTGGATAATTATCAAAATGTTTTTTTGGATAATTATCAAAATGGTTTTTCACATTAATTTAGTGGAGAAAAGTTATATGTGATCACCCTGTAGTGGAGAAAACAAACCCCGCTAAAAATACTCTTTTTCCATCCCATGATCTCCCGCGAAAGATTTTTTTACGCCAAAACACAGAAAATTCTTGCCACTAAAATTATTCTCGTTCCTAAATTATATCATTTCTAGTTGAAATCAAGTAAATATAGAGGGGAAGGAAGGGGTATTTACTTCAAGTAAATTATATCGTTCCTAAATTGTATCTTCAATCTCCTTCCGGTGGGCAGCAATTTATGATGGATTTGTAGGCGTCTGAAGCAATTGCCGTATATAAGCGTTGACAAGAGAAGGCGTGTGAAAGCGAACCTCGAAGTGTCCCGTTGATCTTTGCCGTCGGGGAGGCTGCTCGAGGTTCGTTACGTTTAGCAACACTGGTATTTGCATTAGAGTTGTTCGGATTTTGTTGCCTATAACTGGTAGTTGACATGAGACCCGAATTGTGTTTAGCAACACTGGTAGGCTGCTCAGGTTCGTTCTTTTTTAAAACTATTAGCGAGAAGAACATGGTGAAGTTTAGGGATGTAAACGAATCAAATATTTTTGATCCGATTCGGTATTCGTATTCGATTTTTGATATTCGTATTCGAGATTTTGAGATTCGAATTCGATTATAAATATTCGATTTGATTCGTTTACTAATCAAATACAAATACAAAATTATAATATTCGATTCGATATTCGTAAATATTCGATTAATAATTATTTTTATATATAATAATACTTTTGTAAACTTTTCCTTTTCCCTTTTCCTTTTCCCCGACTCCCCCACCCTTGCGTCTTCCCTCCCCCCGCTCGATTGTAAACTTTCATTTGTTCATTTTCCTTTTCCCCAGCTTCAATTTCATTTGTTCCTTTCCCTTTTCCCCAACTCCCCACCCGCGTCTTCCCTCCCCACGCCCGGGCTCCCCGCGCCGCCCACTTTGCTCCCCACGCCGCCGTCCCACGCTGCGGCTCTTCCACGCTATTGGTCCAGAGTGTACGGTCGGGTGTAGGGGAGGGGGGTGATACACACGATTCGATTTCTCAACTTTCGAACACGAGCAGTCCTATTCGGGGAAGGTGCCGTCTTGAACTAGTTCGGCGGACGCCAGGCCTGTTACGAATCGTGTTAAAAGAGGCTAGAAAAGTCTTGGCTCGGTTGAGATGCGCTAGCCGACTAGGTCGGAATTCGGTATCTACGGTAAGAGTTCGGTGTGCGGAATAGTGTAGGCCCCGAATCGGTTTTGTGAGAAAACGTTGTCTCGGTTCGGTAGATATAGAACTCGGTATGAATGGTAAAATCAATGCAACGAGTTAAGAAAGCGGTAAAGAGACGGGATTTTTAAAGTGGTTCGGATATCGCTCAAATCCTACGTCCATTTGTCCCGAATGATCGGGGAGGCTATTTATTATCCGAGTTAGTCTCGGTCGGCTTGCACACTCGGGCAAAGCCGCGTCTTGGTTTTTTATGCGATCCGAGTCTCGGTTTACAACACTATCAAACTTAAAGTGTTTGACAAACTTCTCCAACGGTGAAGGAGTCCTTGTACGATAAGGATTGGGTTCGGGATGTGAACTCCTTCGTCTAAGCTATAGATAAGAACGGTTGAGCTTAGGGTTAGAGGGATAGGGAATATGAAAGGGTAGCTTCTAGATCGACGAGCATTGAAGGTAAGCTATAAGTTCGTGTAACGTCGATTGGATACTAGAGGCTTTATATGTTGGTTTAGCTTGATTCCCTATGAGCTAGAATGTAGTCTTTCGCCGGAGAATGTTCTTCGAGTTTTTTGCTAAGACGTAGTTCTTTGGGTTCTTTGCTCGTTGAATGCTTTCTTGATTTTTGCTCTAGATACGTGCGTTCCGTTTATTCTTCTTGAATAATCCCTCTATTTATAGAGCGGGAGATTGAAATAGATCCGTTGGAGACGATCTTCTTCTCTCTCTCTCTTTTTTGGTAGCAAACGGCTCTTTTGGTGTAGCAACGGTGCCTTTTCCTCCTTTTCGGAAAGTGTTGACTTGCGGCTTTAGCGGGTGAGAAGACACGTGTATGCTTGTCGGTCGTTGAGGTGGATGTAGTGGTTGAGGCGGCACAAACTTCGAGATAGGCGAGGCTCACTTCTCTCTTCCTCGTACATGATTGCGATTGTCTTTCAAAAGATCCGACGGTCCCGAAGACTATCTGCCGTTCTTTGAGTCGACCTCGTATTCGGTAGATAGGCTGCTCGAAGATAAGTCTCTCGATGATCGGCTACGAGTCCGGTGAACTACTCTGCTGAGTTTAGTTCGAGCGACTCTCTCGAGAATCTTGCTCTGCTGAGTCGAGTATCTTTGAGTCTTTCGGTTATCTTGCTCCTGCGAGTCCGAGTATCACCGAGTCTTTCGATATCTTGCTCCCTCCGAGTCCGAGATTCGAGTCTTTCGGATATCTTTTGCTCTGCTGAGTCGGTGTGCGAGTCTTACATGTGACGGTGTCGAGGCAAATAAGCTGCGGCGCCTTGACCGGAGCGAGTGTCTGCGAGTGCGAAACCTTAGAGACAAATACAAATACAAAGGAATGGTTCACCCAATCGGATAGGGTTTTGGGATCTTCAAATCTTCTCAATAGTTCGGAGCACGAGGCTGCGGCGTGATCCGATATAGAAGATAAGTCATTTCCCATAAGTATGATCATGCTTCGAGGATTGAATCATCACCCAACAATTTCCCCCTATTTGATGATGCCAAAACCTATCATCTATGTCCTATCAACTATGCTAAACACTAACTTACTCGGGAACGGGCTCCTTACAAATATTACAAGTAGAATCGGTGGAGTTGTGCGGTAGAGTGCTAGGCTACCGAGGAAGACGGGGGAGAACAATTTTCCCTTTTACAATAATTTCCCCTTTAAAAAAAATACAACAATTTTCTCTTAAGAGAAATAATAACTCTTCGAAAGTCTAGTCTATCGGAGATCTAGCCGAGCAAAAGCGACAAGTAAATAATCAACGTGTGTGTCGGTAATCACTTCGGTGATTACGAGTGTTAAAGCATAAAGCAAACACGGCTATTTAGACAACAAGTAGTTGTCGAGCCAAAAGAAGATTTGTATATATATAATACGCGGGTTCGGTACATTACAAATCTTGCTAAGCTAAAAGAAGAACTAAGAGGGAGAACCCTTAAACCGCTGCTGAATCCTATTCATGAAACCTTGGGATTTATCTTCGGGCGGTGGAACTCCATACATTACGAGCGTGTTCTTCCTCGGCCCCGGATATTCGGCGAAGTCTGTTTGGATCATCTTGTTCTAGTCCTCCGTTCAACGCAGCATTCTTCACTTCTTGTTCAATCATTCAGAGATGTCTTGAGTCGTCTTGTCTTACGGGTGGAGGAATGATCCTTGCTTCAGGAACTCGACTACTACCCCTTCGATTCTTGCTCCGTGCATATATGGGTAAAGATCGAGGTTCGGTAATGGTCATCCACTCGACATAGGCATCGGCCTTAGAGCATTTCGAGCCGAGAATCGCCGGGAAATAATTTCTCTTGATAAACTCTATCTTGGCCGATTCCCATCTACGATTGGACCGAATAGGCATCCATTCGTCCGATCTTGGCCATCTATGTGTTTTCGGATCGTTTGGCTTCTTGAACCTTACGTATCGATAAGGAATGTCGGCTTTCTAAGGAATTCTCGGCTGGCCTCTTGTTCGATGCGTTTCTGAGTGCCCCAAGGTGCCGCCAAATGTATCCTGCGTACAGCGGCCTCTATCCGTCTAGCTTCCTCTCCTGCGTAGAGATATCTATCCATCTCGAGCAAATATGTCTTCAATTTACGCATCCTGCTCTTGAGGCTTCGAGGAGCTTGTTACGATTCACGGGGGTACTAGATCCAGATTTGGATGTACCCCGCCTTTCGGTATTCTTCTGCTGCTTTGCTCCTTTTCTTTTTCTCTGTCCTCTTCATACGTTATGATGAGCTTTCTCGAGAAGCGATCTAGCGGTTCTCTTTCCTCCTCTGTTGGGGCTTTAGTCTTTCCTTTGGCGAGGCTTAGACTTTGGCTTGTTAGGCGCTTCGGCCTCCGCAATCTCTCGCGCCGACTTCTCATCCGCAGCTATTTGGGCTTCCTCCTCGGCGGATATGTATCTTAATCTCTTTCTTTGGAGGGGTTGGAATGTTAAGCTTTTGTTTGCCCTTGCCTTCTTGAGCGGTGGTGGAAGAGGAGCCTCTTCTTCTTCTCGAGTCCTCCACCGCTTTGTTCGGCGTACTCAGGCAACCTCCTTAATGATATCTTTGGGAGTTTGGGTTGCACGAGTAGTCTGCTTGAGGTCTTGAGCCACTTGGGCCGGTTTCGGTTGTGCTCGCGGCTGAAACACCCCGGGCCTCACCCTTCCGGGGCCGAGTGCAGGATGACTTCGGTGTAGCTTCCCCCTTAGACTTTGGACTTTTGGTGAGGGTCGGCTTCCCAGTACTCTTCTTTCCTTCCCTTTTTCCTTTACTTTCCCCCTTTTTGGCATCATCACTAATCAGGGGTAGGGACTAGGGGCGACTTCTTCGGACTTTTTGTAGGAGGTTGACGGCTCATCGAGACGATCGTGGAGCTTAGTCGGAGCCTCATGCAACTCGTTCCTCTCCATGGTAAGGTTTTCCTTATGCTTGCTTGTGAGAGAGGTCATTTGCTTCCTTGAAGTCTTTCGGCTTTTCGGTGATCGTGTCTTCCAAGGCCGGTTGGATATTCTCAAGTCTACGTTCGGTGGCCTCGGATTGTTCGGTGATAGCGTCGGTATGAGCCAATTTAGAAGCCGAAAATTCATCAAGTAGCTTGGCTTGGCTCTCTGAAAGATCTTTAGGCGAGCTTCGAATTTGACTTCTTGCTGTGCGAGCCAACGCTTCGAAATAAGCGCGGAAACATCGGGGGCGGCCGATGAAGAGACGGAAGACTTCAGCCCCCGAAGTTCTTTAGACGTGGCTTGAGCGATGCGCTTCCATGTCCTATGGATAGCCTTCGCAAGATCTCGATTTTTGATCCCTTGGGCGGTTAAGGCTTTTGCCACCGATCGAGATCTCTTTGCGGTCCGGGCCGGGCGCCGCTTCGAAGGTCGATTGCGGCAAGAGGCGAGCGGGCTCTGGCGAGGACGAAGCACCCGGCCTTGGACTTCTCGGGACCAAGGATCTCGAGTGGTGGAGCGGTTTCGGTATGGGTATCCTTGTCCTGTGGATGTCCCTCATCGAGGCTTTCCGGGGCACGAATCACGCGGGTGGGTCGTCGTGGTCGACCCGTCGAGGGTCTTGGGCCGGAGGCGTGCTTGTCGATCATGAATCATGGCCGGCATTGCGGCCCTCGGTTGTCCGTTGGGTGAGGTCTTCGGGCTACGAATAGCCTATCTCCTCTCTCGGTTTCAATTCCTCTTCATGCGGTGGCGACGGGAGTAGTGTAGGACAAGGCGCGTAGACGAGGCCACTCCCGATGTCGCGGCAACATGTGGAGCCTTCTTTGTTTTGGCGATGAGCAACAAGTACGAGTAGTCGGCAAGCTCCGGAACTAGTTGTAGAATTTCTCGGGATGCTCCGGATATAATCACTTGAAGCTTCCATCCCGATTGATTCACCTTCGGATGCGGTCTCGAGACTCCAAGTCCATGTGTGAAGTCTGCTCTTCGGTTGGAGGGGCCGAGTGAGTGGAGGGACGGAAAGGGGGCTGTCTAGGCGCCGAATATCTGCGCTCCGAGCTTGAAGTATCCCCTTGGTTCCTTTCGGTGGAAACAATCTTTTCCACTGACCGAGTCTTCTCGGAAGACTCGGACTCATCAACCGGTTGCATGGGCTGAGTAGTCTTCTCGGGAGCCACGTTCGGCGGGCACTTGTGGAACCTCCTCGATGCCGGCACCTCAGCGGCTTTCTTCATTTTCTTTGCCGGTGCCTTAGGAGTTTTAGTGGGAGGGGTTCTTTTCTTTATAGGCGTAGCCTCTTTGAGACTTTGATTTCGGAGAGGCTAGCTGAGGGGTCGACCTATCTGTCTGAAGCGCTTCGTCGTCTTGTTGTGAAATCGACCTTCTTCACATTGAAGTACTCCTTGTCTTTGTAGGTGATAGGCTCGAGATCCACATAAATCTTCGATCATGATGGACGGTTTGAGTCCATACGGCAATTTGCCCTTTGCGCTCGGCATGTTCGATGCTTTGTCGAACTTAGCCGGCTGAGCCATGAATTCTCGGAGAAAGAACTCCGTCCAATTTATCCGGGCTCGGTCGTATATGGCCATCATCATCTGAATCTTAGACCTCGACACCTGGTCAAACGACCCCGCTTGGCTTGTCGAGGCGTGTCACTATATAGGCAAGTGCCCCGAGCCGAGGCAACATCCTTGTTCTTCGGAAAAGCGGCTCCGAATGTAGTGGGCTTTCCACGGAAGACGGTAAGATATTCATCAACTCGGTCGTCTCCGTACCCGATCGAACTTATCCCTTCGGAGGGTAGATCAAAACTCCGCTTCAAGCGCATCCTTGATGGACATACGCTTCGACTCCGTAGTGGCGTGTTGGATAGAATGTGCAACGAATCTCGCCATTATATCTCCGGGACACGTGTGTCGAATTCAAGTACGGCTACGCAACCCTGTCTCGGGAGGAAGAACGAAGGCCTCCTAGACAGAAATTTCTCCGGCCACGACTCGCGCGAGGCGAGAATACATCGTCCATGTACTCCGGATCGCATGAATAGAAGTCCATGGTGGGTTCACACCATACGCGATCCTTCTCCAAAATGTTCGCATATCTGCTTTGGAGATATCATAGAGATATTGGTTTCCGCCATTGTACCTCGTGTAGATGGTTTTACGAATCTCTATGTCCTGAACTTACTCGATGCGAGAGTGATCATTCCCCCTCATCCGGAATGTTCCTCTCCACGAAACCTTATTCCTCGACTAGGGTCGGTAGGGTCCAGCAGACCTAGCTCTGCGAAAGTTCTCACGAATGCGGATTCGGCTAGAGGCTTAGTCGGTATATCGGCCCTTTGCTCGTCGGTATGGATCTTTTCCATTACGATATCCTTTTTTCGACATGGTCACGAATGAAGTGATGTCGATGTCCACGTGCTTGCATCTTGTGTGAAGAACGAGGATTACGAGTGATTGCAATAGCACTGCGTAATCTTGTCGCGAGAAAATCGGCACTTCATTACGAATGACGTCATAGTCTCTCATTCTTTGTCTTAGCCAAAGGATGCGGGGCGCAACAACTTCCGGCGAGCCATGTATTCGGCTTCGGTAGTCGACGTGGCCACCGAGTCTTGTTTCTTTGAAAACCATGAGATCGGCTTGCCGCCAAGGACCGACATGTTCCCGAAGTTGATTTTCTGGTCGATTCTACATCCTGCATAGTCGGCATCGAGAATAACCAGTTAGTTCAATATTATCATGATTGGATACCACAAACCCATGTCGGGTGTTCCTCGTAGATAGCGGAGAATCTTCTTTCTTTGAGTCCATATGAGCGTGCTTGGGATTCGCACGAAATCGAGCACGAACACCTACGACGCATAAGTTATGTCGGGACGAGTAGGCCGTTAGATATAATAAAGAACCAATTATAGCACGGTATTCGGTTTGGTCTCTCGATACTCCCTCTTTATCAAGATCTATCTTCATATTCGTGTTCATAGGGATCTTGATTGATTTGCCGGATGTGCGGCCGAATCTTTTGATGAGGTCTCGAGTGTATTTGCCTTGGTTGATGAACGTTCCCTTTTCGGATTGCTTGACTTGAAAACCAAGGGAAGTAGTTCATTTCTCCCATCATTGACATCTCGAACTTATCCTTCATCATCTTTTCAAATTGCTTGACACATGATGACATTCTTCGAACCGAAGATAATGTCATCCACGTAGATCTGCACAAGTAATAAGTCTTCTTCCGGTCGAATGCTTGAATAGAGTGCGGTCTCTTGTGCCTTTCGAAAACCTTTACGAAGAAGAAACTCGAGACGGGGGTATCGTACCAAGCCACGGGTGCTTGTTTTAACCCGTACTGAGCTTTTACGAGTCCATATACTTGATGTCCCCGCTGAAAGCCGGGGCGGTTGTTCCACATAGACTTCTTCTTTCGGCACGCCATTCGGGAATGCGGGACTTCACATCCATTTGATAAACTACGAATCTTTGATGTGTTGCGTAGGCTAGGAATAGTCTAATTGCCTCCAATCTTGCAACCGGAGCGAAGGTTTCATCGAAATCTATTCCTTCGGCTAGACGGTAGCCTTTAGCCACGAGCCTTGCTTTGTTCCCGACTATAACGTTGTTTTCATCTCGCTTGTTTTTGAAGACCCGTTTGGTTCCGATGACATGTTGATGCGGGGGTGCGTCTACAAGCTCCCATACTTCGTTTCTCGTGAGCCGATTCGGCTCTTCTGCATAGCAATAATCCGGTCGGCATCTTTAAGTGCATCCTCAATATTACGAGGTTCTTCGGTAGACAAGAAGCGGGGAAAATAATGCGCTTTCTCCTTGGCAGAATCCGGATCTTGTCTTGACATGTCTTTGAAGGATCTCCGATTATAAGATCGGCGGTGTGAGCATCTAGCCACGATCTACGATGTTTTAACTCTTCATACGAAATTTGTTCAATACGGATAGTAGGTGAGTTAGGCATTTCGGTTGTACTATTACGAGATTGAAGTAGTTCGGTAACAAGAGTATGATCTCCCGAGTCACCGGGGTTCGGGGGCATTCGGCTCGGGAACATTACTAGGCGTTCCCCACGAGTTGTTATTCTCGGTAGTGGTCTCGGTTACTTCTACAGTTTCCTCATTGACTGAGTTACACGGGATTGATTACGTTCGGGAGAATCAATCCCGCTCGCCTACTTGCTCATGGTTGAGATTCGATAGATTTGTCTTCGGTTTCTTCGTCTCGAATCATCATCCCAACATAGTTGGATCTTTTCGATTTGTCTTTTAAGCTTAGATCCCGTAGCCGCTTCCCGATGTCCTCGGATTCGGGAATTTGAGTTATTGCTCCCTGTCTTGGTAGCAAACTCGTTAAAGACAACATGAGGGCTTTCCTCTACGCAAAGAGTCCGATAGTTGAATACTCGAAAGCTTTGCTGACACGAGAGTATCCTAAGAATACTCCACGATCGACTTGCTATCAAAAGTCTTCGGTGATCTTTCCCATTATTGTGGATAAAGCATGAACAACCAAAAATATGGAAATAAGATAGAGAAGGCTTCCGTCGTTCCATAGTTCATATGGTGTCCGCTTATCTCGCTTTGTCGGTAGAGATCTATTCGAGTATAACATGCGGTATCGGTAGCTCCGCCTAGAATTTGGTTGGGAGTCCCGAGTCTGCGAGTAGAGTCCTAGTCGCCTCTTTTAGAGTTACGTTCTTTCGTTCGGGCAACTCCGTTCCGGCGAGGTGTGCGTGCGGTGAAGTCTCATGCTCTATTCCTTACGCTGCGAGAACTCCTTTACCATGGAATTAAGGAACTCGGTTCCTGCGTCCGAACGTATTTTTCGATCTTGGTGTTCTTCTCGACACTTGAGCCTTTTCGGAAGTGTTGGTAACTCTGTTTTGACGTCGAGACTTGTTGGCAATGAATATGACCCGTGTGTGGCGCGAGTAGTCATCTATGACCACTAATGCGTATTTTTACGCCTCCGATCGTCACCTGGGGAGACTGGACCGAACAAATCCATATGTAGCGGTGAAGGATTCCATCCGTGGAAGGCGATGGACCCGGAGGATTTTGATTCCTTGTTTGCTTTCCCTTCGGACATGCTTCACACCGAGTGTCTTTCTTTGAATACTTCATTCGGCGGTCCCCTTGCTAGAGTGTTTCCCGCAAGCTTGTTGAGCGTTTTAAAGTTGAGATGGCTGAGTCTTACGTGCCATAGCCACCCCGTGCGGTTGTCATTCTTCGCCCGGTAAGCAAGCTTCGAGGTTCGGTGAGTTCCGATCGGCCACATATATGTTCTTTCTGCGCGAACACGATAACCTTGTTTTCCCCTGTGGATTTATCAATAACATCACGAAACCAGCGTCAAAAATCACTCTATTTGAATTATCACAAAATTGACTAACGGAGAGAAGATTATGCTTGAAGTCCTTCAACATATGATACTCTTGGAACTTTGGCGAGTTCCTATCTTTGAGTGTGCCGTATCCTCTCGTGTAGCCTTTGGCATTATCTCCAAACTTCAATTCCGGGTCCTTCTTCGGTGATATAATTCTTGGACAGACTCCTTTGGTATGTCATGTGTCTTGAGCATCCGTTGTCCATATACCGTGGGTCTTTACGCACCCGCAAAACGGAATTATATTCGGGTACCCTTTATTTTTGATTTTGGGTCCTTAGATGTTAGTTTTCATAACCCAAATCTGCCTAACAACCCCGGTGGTTTCGGGCATTTTCTTTCCACTAGAGTCGACATATCGACCACTTGGCTGGTCAAAGGTGACTTACGAGGCTTCGAGGTTCGGGAGTCCCGATCTTCGAGTTGGTGGATCGCCGACCTTAGCCTTACGTGTGGCTTTCCTTTTCTTCGACATTTGGAGCCTCTTCGACTATAGGTTCATAATAGTATGACCCATACCGAGCTGGATGTGTCGGCTTTGGAGGTCCATCTTGATCGCCAATTTTAATTTCTTTGGTTTCCCCTTGACCGTCTTTGGGGTTTCTTGGCACCGATCTTCTTGTCGAGAATGCTTCGACGTGTGGGATGAGGTGCTTTCATCTTCTCGTTTGTTCTTTGCTAGGGGGTTCAGTATATTTGCGGTCATAGTCTCCCCTCGAACAAATCTATCGGCAAGCCGAACTTCCGAGTGTCTTGGGGGCGGATGTGGAAGCTCCCCGGGCGAATCCAAGTCCTTCCTTGCAGTGCTTTGACTTATTGCATGCTAGCATAGCCTCTAATTTCTTTTCGGCACCCATGTACCTCTCGGTCATCAAGCTCCTCCGGACATCATCACTCTTCTTCGATTGTGTCGTGCTTGGTCCGAAGTCCCGACATTTCTTGCTTCGACAGACTTAGTTCGATATCTTTACGAGTCAAGTCATTGGTCAAAACCGAAATCCGATCTTCTTGATGCTTTGAGACTTGGCCATCGGAGAGTTTATTTCCTCCCCGAGTCTCAACACAAGTCCTTCGGCCTCGGTAGCAACCCGACTCTCCCGAGAAAGTCTACGATTCTCTACTTTCGGGGTATCCAACTCCCGAAGCGTCTTCTTTGAGCCGCAGACTCATCCGAATTTGTTCGTCGAGCAGTTCTTCGTATGCGGTTGCGACGTCCATATTCTCATCGCACCTGAATTAGTGTCGTGTGTGCGGTGTGAAGAGGAGTTAAGTGGTTCATGAGAATTTACCTCATCCTCTTCGCCGCCATCATGCACTTTTCACTGATTCATACGCTTCATGCTCTAAGGCCATGAAAGTCGCTTCATCGTCGAGATGAATCCATAAAGGAGTCGATCTCTTCGAGTCGTCCGAGATTTCGCCCGACTATGTAGGATTGTCTCTTACGGGCGAATTTCTCTCTCCTTGCTTTGCGTCTTTGCGCGTTCGGGACATCGAGCTCGGGGACAATCATGCGATAATGTCCCGGCTTCTTGCGGTTGTAACAAGCAATGACTCTTTCTTCTTTGCTTTCGCTATTCTTTGATGGTTACGAGTCATCTTTCTTTACGCATTCGGAAGATTGTGAGTCGGGAGTGTGTTTCGACATATAATTTGACTTACCTTTCGTTTCCCGATAGGCTTTAGTCACTTTTACGCGTCGCTCCTTCTCCTTCGATACTTTACGAGCGAAGTGCATACTTCGAGCGAGGCTTCCTTCTTGTAGATCATTGAGTGAAGGTTCGGTCTTACTCGTCGTTTTGCTCGTTCTTTGGAGATCTTTGTCTTGCCGATGCTTTGAAAGCATGGTCGATTTTGTGTCGGCTTCGGCTCTGCTTTCTTTGAGGTCCGTCGAACTCAAACTCCTCTGCCCGTAATTACGAAAAGATATGGTCGGGAGACACAACATCTAAGTCGGAATGTCGCAATAGAGTGGCAAAAGGTGTCCGAGTGTCCGTCCGGCGGTGCCCTCGAGAATCTTGATTCATCTCTCGGTTCTTGAATGTCTTTCCCGGCCCGTTGATAGAGTTCATCGGATTGGTAAATCGGCGTTCGAATCTTCGATTTTGTCACCGGGCATGAGAGACAAGCTTTCCGGCTTTTGGAGTTCCGAGCGCTAATTTGTTGGCTTTAATCTTCGAGTCCCTCGACTCGGTTAGCGCAAGAGCGTCCCGAGTTCTTTAGCAGTCTTGCATTCCCGAACCCCGCCAAGATAAGAATCACTAAGGGTGGTTAGTATAGCATTTTACGGCGACTCGATCTAGATTGTGAAGCTTCTTCTCTTACGGAGTGAAGAGACTTACGTCTTTGGGGATCTTCTTCCCGGCCACCATTCCTCCTCCTTGAGCTTGGTCCGAGTCACGACACTATCAATCATAGGAACGATAGGTCCATCTTCAAGCACTTCATCATACTATCATGGAGGGATGTCGAGATGTGCTTCCATTTCGACTCGCCATACTCCATAATTTTCCACCGAGAACATGGGTACCATCCTTATACCCGACATATCGGCCATGAAAAAAAAATATAGATATGAATGTAGAGTGATATGCGGTGAAAATGTTTTCCCCCGGATCCGTTCGAATAGACCGGGTCTCAAAGATAACAAGAGTCAAAGAACTCCTGCTCCGATACCAGTTGTTGGTCCCGAGTGTACGGTCGGGTGTAGAGGGGGGGTGAATACACCCGATTCGATTTCTCAACTTTCGAACACGAACGGTCCTATTCGGGGAAGGTGCCGTCTTGAACTAGTTCGAGCCAGACTGCATACTTTCGAATCGTGTTAAAGAAGTTAGAAAAGTACTCGGCTCGATTGAGATCGCGCTAACCGACTAGGTCGAGTCAGTATCTACGGTAAGAGTTCGAGTGTGCGGAATAGTGTAGGCCCCAAATCGGTTTTTGTGAGAAAACGTTGTCTCGGTTCGGTAGATATAGAACTCGGTATGAATGGTAAAATCAATGCAACGGGTTAAGAAAGCAAGAAGAGACAGGATTTTTAAAGTGGTTCGGATATCGCTCAAATCCTACGTCCACCTGTCCCGAATGATCGGGAGGCTATTTATTATCCCGAGTTAGTCTCGGTCGGCTTGCACACCTGGGCAAAGCCGCGTCTTGGTTTTTATGCGATCCGAGTCTCGGTTTACAACACTATCAAACTTAAAGTGTTTGACAAACTTCTCCAACAAGGTGAAGGAGTCCTTGTCAGATAAGGATTGGGTTCGAGATGTGAACTCCTTCGTCTAAGCTATAGATAAGAACGGTTGAGCTTAGGGTTAGAGGGATAGGGAATATGAAAGGGTAGCTTCTAGATCGACGAACAGTGAAGGTAAGCTATAAGTTCGTGTAACGTCGATTGGATACTAGAGGCTTTATATGTTGGTTTAGCTTGATTCCCTATGAGCTAGAATGTAGTCTTTCGCCGGAGAATGTTCTTCGAGTTTTTTGCTAAGACGTAGTTCTTTGGGTTCTTTGCTCGTTGAATGCTTTCTTGATTTTTGCTCTAGATACGTGCATTCCGTTTATTCTTCTTGAATAATCCCTCTATTTATAGAGCGAGAGATTGAAATAGATCCGTTGGAGACGATCTTCTTCTCTCTCTCTCTTTTTGGTAGCAAACGGCTCTTTTGGTGTAGGCAACGGTGCCTTTTCCTCCTTTTCAGGAAAGTGTTGACTTGCGGCTTTAGCGGGTGAGAAGACACGTGTATGCTTGTCGGTCGTTGAGGTGGATGTAGTGGTTGAGACAGCACAAACTTCGAGATAGGCGAAGGCGACTTCTCTCTTCCTCGTACATGGCTTGCGATTGTCTTTCAAAAGATTCGGCGATCCACGAAGACTATCTGCCGTTCTTTGAGTCGACCTCGTATTCGGTAGATAGGCTGGCGAAGATAAGTCTATCGATGATCGGCTACGAGTCCGGTGAACTACTCTGCCGAGTTTAGTTCGCCGACTCTCTCGGAAATCTTGCTCTGCTTGAGTCCGAGATCACCTGAGTCTTTCAAGATATCTTTGCTCCTACCGAGTCCAGGTATCCGAGTCTTTCAGATATCTTTGCTCCTACCGAGTCCAGGATCATCGAGTCTTTCGATATCTTTGCTCTCCGTGAGTCCAGATATGCGAGTCTTACATCTTGGTGCTTCGAGGCAAATAAGCTCCGAGCGCCTTGACCGGAGCGAGTGTCTACCGAGTCCGAAACCTCGAGACAAATACAAATACAAAGGAATGGTTCACCAATCAGATAGGGTTTTGGGATCTTCAAATCTTCTCAATAGTTCAGAGCACGAGGCTACTGAGCGTGATCCAGTATAGAAGATAAGTCATTTCCCATAAGTATGATCATGCTGAGGATTGAATCATCACCCAACACACGCCGTCGCTCCCTCACCTTCGTTCCCTTCTCCCACGCCGCGGCTCCCCCACGCAACCTCTTCCTCACGCCTCTGTCGCCGCCGCGTCCTCATGAATCATCTGCCGCGGCTCCCCCCACACATCTCTACAAGAAGGGATTACACAAGATCATGAAGTAAATGTTATTTATTTTGTATGTCAATTTCCGCACTTCTTTCAATTTGTACGAGAAGGCTCTGTTCTTGAGGAATTGGATGTGAAATTGGATGTTGTGAAATTGGAGGTGTGAATTTAGCAGTTTGGAGATGCTTTGGCGAGAAGGAGCTCTGTCTAAGAAAATTCGAATCGAATAGTACCAAATATGAATCGAATAGCCGAACAATCGAATAGTTACCATTTAACAAACAAACAAATCGAATATTCGAATCGAATCGAATAATTTGAATAGCATTATCGAATCGAATACGAATAAGGTTTAATATTCGAATATAAATCGAATACGAATATGAATATTCGAATTTCGAACCGAATACGAATCGAATACAGAGATATTCGCTTCGATTCGGTTCGTTTACAACCCTACTGAAGTTCCTCACTAAAAAATATTGGTATTTTGAATTTAGTATTAGCGAGGAAAACATGATAAAGTTCCTCACAAAAAAATATTTGTTATTTTGAATTTCTTCTTTTGTACTATTAGCGAGGAAAAAATATTTTCTCGCTAATTATCTTAAATTTGAATTTCTTCGCTAAAACATTTTTTTAGCGAGAAAATTAAAAATGACTTCCTCGCTAAAGACCATTTTTCCTGTAGTGGCGGTATACCTCGGTATAGAAAATCGCATACCGTTACCGTACCGAAAAACTTCGGCACGGTATGATACCGTACCGAAAACTACGGTATACCGAAAATTCGGTATCTTCGGTATTTTTTCGGTACGGTATGTACGGTATACCGATTTTTCGGTTGGTATACCTAAACACCCCCGTATTTCCTTTTATTTTTTATGATCCAAGTTCGACCAACCACCGGATTTCAGCTGCGATAAAAATAGTGTAAAGGTGGACAGCCTCCAGAAGCTCAGCTCATGTCTGGAACCAATTCTCCGTAGAGTGGTAACATTGAATGCATTGTGATGTTATGAATTTTTCCTTAATCTGCTCATTTTGATTTCTATAAAGTAGAATGAAGATTCTCATTGGATTATATATCGAAATTCTTAGATATAATGTAGATGAGAAAAGGCTTTATCCTTCTTCTTTCTTCTATTTTTGTTTAATGCGAGAATTAAATTCATATCTTCATGAAATCAGTAGTTGTTTACGAGATTATATGGCCTCTTGACCAAACTGATTTTCATAATTACTTAAAAGCATCAACATATATGAATTAATTTCTTTCATGTTCGTAATTTTCTTAATTAGGTTAGTGAAGAAGTTGAACGAGCTTTGGCTAAGTCGAGTCCTGTCCGAATCAGTGGAAGGTAGAGACTTTTGCATTCATTTTATCCACTACTTGAGTCCTTCCCACAAACTGTTGTCTGTGTGCTGGGGAGGATAGACTCCAGATTGGTATGACAAAATATCATTAAAGCGTCCCCTTGGGATGGCAAAGTTGGTGAAGGTGGTTGGCCCGGGACCGATAGGTCCTGGGTTCGAATCCCACTGGAAGCAACTTTTTGTGGGCTGTCACCTACATGGTTAGCCCAGGGTGGTTGAAGCTCTCTGTGTGGTTTGCGGGGCTATCGCACAGGAGCGGGGTTTACCTGGTCTTGCGCACCGAAGGTAGCGGCTGCGGGTTCCACGTATCAAAAAAAAAAAAAAAAATATCATTAAAGCAAGTTGAAGGATAAATCTGATAATCTTGACACATACATATTTCTTTTTGATTTCCTAAGCGTTTATGTTTGTTGTTTAAATATATCGACTTACCTTTTCTGCCCGTTTTGGTTGTCTGGAAATTCAAGTGTATATGATTTTATGGAAAAATAATTGGATAAAATAAAGTTATTATTGGAGGAATTTGTTTTGTGGTGCTTACTATTTTAGTAATTCATTTATTTATTTATATTTTACAATTATAGCAATCATGGATAATTTGCCATAAGATTGTATACTAGTAGCTTATTAAAAGTAAAATTATTTTTAATCAATACAGCTGTAGATGGAACAGAAAAGACGAAAATAGCCCCAACCTTGTTTACGTTTTTATTGTACAATATTATGACAAAATCTGACGTAATTTGTTGGCCGTCACATTTTCCAAATCCAACGGTTCGTGATTTTCAACCTCCGCTTCTCCGAAGCCACCCAACCCAAACTAGAAGCCGATGCCTACAATTCCGATTCTGAGCTGCTACTTTACTAGCAAAAAAGAATAGCAAAAGAGCAAAAAGCAGAAGAAACCATCCCAAAACCCCGTCTTTCTTCCTTATCCGCTACTGCTGAACTCATGGTGCTTACGAAGTAGTCAACTGTAGTTCTTCATCTGTCCTAGTCATTATAAAAAGGGGATCTTGATTCTAATCTTCGATAGAATATCGAATCTCCAGCAATCCAGTTCCGGTTTCACCTTCATTGAGCTGATTAACAGGTGAATATTTGGTTGCAAGTGTGTATTTTTCTGAGAGGAAGATATGTTTTTGGTGTTGATTGGTCTATTTGAGGGATCTGGGTTTTGGAGCTATAAACCGAGAGGGGTTTGTGACTTCTGGTGGATTTGAGATCTGTTTGACTTTTTCTAGGATTGATTAATGCATGTGTTGTGCCGCGGTTTTATGGGTTCGTTGATTTTTCTTTCTTTTGGAGTTTTGTAGTTTACAATGCAGACGAGGTATATGGAGAGAACAAATTCGATGAAAGGGGGAGGAAAGAGGAGCCTGGAAGATGGTGGTGGTGGTGATGATGAAGAGCAGCAGGGGCCGGACAGAAAGCGACCTGCTTTAGCTAGGTAGACGATTTGATATAAAATTGCTGTGTTTTGTTCATTTAACGTAGTTCGAATTGTGAGTGTCATTATCATCTGCAAGGGGACTCATTTCGTAAGTCTATTTGTCTGAATTATACAGATTATGTTACTGGTCAACATTACTTCATCTGTTTGCTAATTGTGTAAAAACTGACAAGTTGAAGATATTGGTGGGTTGAAACTTCAAGGATCACTATGTTATTATATCAAAATGTTCTGTAATGTTTCATATGGAATCAACTGATCATCACAATTAACTGATCTTATTGTCTGATAAAATGGTTTACTTTATGCAGTGTTATTGTGGAGGCTCTAAAGGTGGATAGCCTCCAGAAGCTCTGCTCATCTCTGGAACCAATTCTCCGTAGAGTGGTAACAGTGAATGCATTGTGAATTCTGTTATGATTTTTTCGAATTAAGATTCTAATTGTACTGTAATGATGTCCTTGGATTCTTTTTTACCATAATGGCAATATGTATCCAAATCCCTGTAGATACAACCTAGACAAGAAAAAGCTTTATCCCTTTTCTTTTCTTGCTCTTTTCTTCTATTTTTGTTTGAGGTGGGAATTAAATTCATATCATCTTAAAAGCAAAAGTTATTTTCTATATTATATGGCCTCTTGACCATAATGATTTTTATGATACTTTACTGGTGAAGCCCTTTCTTTCATGAAACGCCTTTTCTTACTGCTTATGACAAGTTTTGCCTTTCATAAATTTTCTTTATTAGGTTAGTGAAGAAGTTGAACGCGCTTTGGCTAAGCTGGGCCCTGCCCGAATCAGTGGAAGGTAGAGATTTTTGCATTCACTTTATGCACTACTTGAGTTCGTATGACGTAGCTAGTATGCTTTCTATAAGAGAGAAGAAGCATGAGAAAGAGATTTTCCTTTGAATTAGACTTGTGCTTTTGATTCTTAATATGTGAGAAAATGATGCATTTGATATCACATTGACGTATCTTGATTCTTGATATAGTACAGGGGAGAGTTATATACAACCTGAGTTTCCTTTTTTTTTTTTTCGAGGAGTTCATTAATTTTAGACTTGTATTATTATGATAAGGTCCATTTCTATCACATTCTGGCACAGAAATGGCTGAACAAACTGCCTACTCTGATTTATTGATTAGTTATCTTCTCTTTGTAGTGATTCTTTCTTGTTCACTTCTGCTACTTTGTTATGTTTCAACTGAATCTTGACCCAACTTTTTGCAGAGCATCTCTAGTAAAATCAATAGGAGACCTTTCTTGTTTAGATAAATTACCAAAATATCGCTAGAGCACATCAGTTGAACTCTTGTTGTTTTTATGTTTCAAATACTTTGTGAATTAGTTTTCTTCTGCTTTGTTAGTATTTTTTGCTGCCATATATCAAGGCATCTAAGACATTTCATGCAATAACTGCTGACATACACCATATGAACCAGCCTAGTCCAAGTCGGTGCCCTTGTTTTATAAGTATGCATGCCTGCATCTAGTAGTAGTTTCTCCTCATGCTATAGTGTTTCAGCTGCTTTGATTAGTTATTTCTAAGACTTCAAGGTTTCAGGTCGTCACCTAAACAAATTGAAGGCCCTGATGGGAGAAACTTGCAGCTTCACTTTAAGTCTAGGCTTTCTCTTCCACTTTTCACTGGAGGGAAAGTAGAGGGAGAGCAGGGTGCTTCAATTCATATTGTATTAATAGATGCTGAGACAGGCCGTGCTGTAACATCTGGACCTGAATCTTCTGTAAAGCTGGATGTTGTTGTGCTGGAAGGTGATTTCAACAATGAAGATGAAGAATGCTGGAGCCAGGAAGACTTTGAAAGCCATATTGTCAAAGAACGTGAAGGAAAGAGACCTCTGTTGACTGGTGATTTACAAGTCACACTCAAGGAAGGTGTAGGAACACTAGGTGATCTTACATTCACTGACAATTCCAGCTGGATAAGGAGCAGGAAGTTCAGACTTGGTCTGAAAGTTGCATCAGGGTACAGTGAGGGCTTACGCATCCGAGAAGCAAAAACAGAAGCCTTTACTGTCAAAGACCACAGAGGAGAATGTATGTAACCATATATTCATTGATATTTTTCAGTTGTGACCTCTATTCATTATCATAGACATCGGTACTGTCCTAATAAAGTACAGTGAGAGCTTTATGCATGCACCGTCTAGTTAAGCTAGGATAAATATGTGCAGACAAGATATTCGAAACTGAGTTAGGGATGTACTATATAAGTGAGTTTGCATGGGAATAATTTTGTTATCTTACTGGTAGCAACCTAGAGCGTGATATCAGTACATGTGACCTTATCGGACTGCCTTCACTTTTAGTTATCACCAATGTTTATCATCTTAGATCGATAAATATATATGATGGAAAGTAAGATGGTACATAAATGACAGCATTTGACCGAACGTTATTGCCTTTTGTATGAGTGTTAATTTCCTGTATCTTGCAGCCCTAAGAATTTGGCACTCCTTTAACCTTGTGTTAGATGTCTTCAGGTGTCTGGTCTTATCTATGTTCATTTTTTTCTGGGCACTGCATGCACCAAAGTTTCTTTCCACATTGTTATTTACTAAGGTGTATTGGTTATTGATAGTGTACAAGAAGCATTATCCACCTGCTTTGAGTGATGAAGTATGGAGATTGGAGAAAATAGGGAAGGATGGATCATTCCACAAGAGACTCAATAAAGCCGGCATATATTCTGTGGAAGACTTCCTGCGGCTCGTAGTAAGAGACTCGCAGAAGTTAAGGAATGTAAGTATGCCCAAACTATAGCTGTAATTGGATGCTTCTCAGTTCTCTGACTTTGATATTTGGTGTTTGCAGATTCTTGGTAGCGGCATGTCAAATAAAATGTGGGAAGCCCTCCTAGAACATGCCAAGACTTGTGTCCTGAGTGGGAAGCTTTATGTATATTACCCTGATGATGCAAGAAATGTTGGTGTTGTTTTTAACAATATCTATGAGCTGAGTGGCCTCATTGCTAATGAGCAATACTTTCCAGCAGATTCACTCTCTGACAGCCAGAAGGTAGGTTAATGCTCTTTTAACTTATAAGTGAAGCATGCATGGCCTAGAGGAGGCCTCGTTCTTGTGCATGCACAACTTATTTTTCTTAGATTTATTTTGATATGGAAATGAGGAAAAATGGTATAGAAAATACTCATTCCTGATGGAAAAATGGTATAGAAAATACTCATTCCTGGTGTGGTAACAATATTTTTATATGAGATAGAATTGTTAAAATATGTTTTATGTTCTAATATTATGTAATAAACTGCAGAAGGTTGTCATTTTTGTATTCTACGTCATCATCACATTTCAAGATATCATTTTCCTTGTCACATCGGGTTCTTATATTTAATTTCAATGGTTCAGTAGTTTTTGCTCTTCGGGTCATGTATAAGATATTCTTTTTGGAAGGTCAGAGTGGATCAACTTTTGTTTTCTCAGTTTGTTATCTTCACATGGGCTGAGTTTTGTTATCCCTTCAACATGCATATTTTGCCTTTTAGTCTTCTGGCAAAAGAGGCTGTTAAAATTGTTCATGACTAGCTTTAAACTCTCCTCTGTGTGTGATAATTAGTTTGAATAACTCCTGCAACATCATGTGAGGCCTAAAGGTAAATTATTTGTTAACATATTTACATGCATTAAATGAATATTATGTCTTCACATACAGCTGCACCTGATGCAGTCATGTAATGAAATTGGTTGTATCTAATGCTTTCATATGCGAAACCACACCATTTAACTTCGAAGTTGCTAGTGAAGGCCGGACTCTTTATCTTAACTATCCATGCAGGTGTATGTGGATACTTGGTTGAAGAAAGCATATGAAAACTGGAGTCAAGTTGTGGAGTATGATGGGAAATCACTGTTAAACTTCATGCAAGTTAAAAAGCCAAGCACATCAAAAAGCGATTTACCCCTGGCCTCGGTTGACTATTCTCTTTCTTTAGACAATCAACTTCCACAACAGAGATTGCCTGCACCTGCTCCCTCTGAACCTGCATCAATGGATCAGACCGTTATGGTTGGAGGTGCGCATCATCTTACTCAAAGCAATTTGCTTTTTTGGGGTGCCTTTAGTAATATAGTAACTCATTTGGGAATCGGAACTTTGAATTGCTGCATAACTGGATCTGTTCTTTCTTTGATTAACCTTTATTTTTTTCTCTTTTACTTAACAAGATCACACCATTTCATGTCGTGTTAGCTTTTTTCTCCTGATGGCATGAGTCAAATTTTGAATGATAAAGGAAATTTTTATTGCCAAAATTTGGTTTTAGAAGGCATCTTGATGAGACAGTAAGCAAAGTCACTAACATGTGATTTCTGCTAAACAACTTTCAGGTTATAATAATGGTACCGCTAGATATTCCACCCCGTCCCAGTTTACGGGTACCCGTTCCCAGTTTGAACTCCCTTCTTTTACCCAGAATGAGCAGCAGGTGAACCACGCCACCATCCAAAATGCCACATATGACAACAGGGTCAGCCTTAATCTCGGTCCTTTCGACGACTGGTCGAACAACCGTAGTAAGGGTGCTGATGACTTCTTATCAGAGGATGAAATTCGTATGAGAAGTCATGAAATGCTGGAGAATGATGATATGCAGCACTTGCTCCGGCTGTTCAGTATGGGGGGCCATTCCTCTGTTAATGTACCTGAAGATGGCTTTAGCTTCCCTTCTTTCATGCCGCCGGTTTCTCCTGAGCTCAGTTACGGTGAGGATCGAGGCCGTTCTGGTAAGGCAGTTGCTGGCTGGCTAAAGATCAAGGCTGCCATGTGGTGGGGCATCTTTATTAGGAAAAAAGCAGCAGAGAGGAGGGCAAGTCTTGTGGAGTTGGATGATGACTGACTTTTCTTCCGGAGATCAAGTTAGATGTCGATAACCAGCCGACGTTCGACTACTTGTGCTCTTCATTGACGCCACTAGGAATGGGTAGTGTATAAATCCTCAGAAACAGATGATTTCATGTACAGTTAGCTGTACCTTAAGTTTTCTTTATAACAAACACTATCAGTTTGATTGTTGCTTACTCTCTATGTTGAACATGTACTAAGTCACTTGTATTTCTTTTCATTCGCTTATGATTTCAATGTCAATTAGGAGGAATATATGTTAAAGAATTCATATACTCTGGACTTGATGAGAGTTTGTTGTACTATGCAATGGGGTGTTATAATATTTTCTGAATTTGATGAGCAGCTAGTACTTTTTTGGTGTCAGTTTGGGGATCCATCCAAAAGTAACTTAATAGTAACCACTAAGACTAATGGATTACCATTATTTAAGCACCACAGTAGTGTGATGGCTTAAAACTTTTCTTTCTGTCATGCAGATGCAGAGAAAAAAGACCTAAAAAGACGTTAGGTATATGTTGATAGAGTAAAGACGAGGTGTTATGTTTCAAGAAATCAAACGTTAATTATCACCAGCAACCTCGTGCAAATAAGTTCCTCCCTACTTGGCCTTCATCATCTTTATAACATAAAAAGAGTAATTTGATATAAGTTGATGCATTCCCAAAGGATCAGGCAATGAGGATTATACTCCAGTCTGTGGGACGCCGAAGAGTGGGCCACGCAGCACGGCCTCGTCAAGACCGATTGGAGTCTAGTCCCCTCCCCTTCACCGCCGCCTACCGCAACTACTCCCTCGACGGCTGCATCTGGTCGCGCCTCCTCCTGCACCCACTCCGATCTCTCGACCGCCGGAGCAGGGCCAGGATGAAGCGGCTGCAGAAGAATCACATGGTGTACGACTACTGCATGGATCGATGGAAGGGCCCTGCCCGTGAATGTAGAATTAATTAGATTCGACAAAAATCGGCTTCAATTTCCTTCGTCATAAGTAATTAAAATGACTGAAAAAACCCTACACACTTCGCGAATGTCATGGGACATGCGACCTGAGATATGACACAAGACACGTCATTTTTTAGGAAATTTAGGACATTCACGCACAAATAGCACATGGTAAGTCGGTAATTAATTAATTGATTGATTTTTTCATTAGAATTAGGTGTCATGTATAGTAAAAACATATTGGACACGTAATTAGAATGTCGAATCATGTCGGAGTGTCCGACATAATACATTGAGATTTTAGAAGAGTTCATATCTTTTAGTTTCAGAATTTAATTTATCCATTGAGGCACAACCGAATATGAGGAATGTATGGGTGAGATTTGAACTTTCAACCTTGGGTGAAAAACCAATTTATAGTCCAAACTTTCAATTACTCTGAGTTTTTCCCTTTACTCTTTATTCTTTATTATTAAATGATACAAATTCTGTTAAAAGAGAATACGTAAAATGGTAAATTGATGTGCAATCTCTTTTTTAAAATATTCTTAATGTTATAATTTATTTTAGGCAAATTGAATTTTTTAGTCCCCAAAGTATAGTCTTTTGGCCAATTTGGTCCCTTATTTATTTTTTTTAGTTATTTGGTCCCCAAATTATGAAATTTTGGCCAATTTGATCCTTCCGTTTAATTTTCCGTTAGTTAACCGTTAATTTTTTTTTTAAATTAAATAAAATAAAAAGGGTATTTTCGGAATAATTTTTTCGAGGACCAAAACATCCAACTTATCGAACATTGAGGATCAATTTGGCCAAAAATTTTCGTTACTTAATTTTTTTTTTAATATTTTAGTAATTTTATTTTTAAGAGTCAAATACAACAATTATAAAACTTTTCTCCAACTAATAGTTAATCATGAAAATAAAAATAAAAATATTATATTAATGAAAATCAGAGGATACTTTTCCTTCAATACAACATAAGTATTTACGATTAACTATTAGTTTTTCCTACATAACGAATTTTAAAATATTTTCATTAATATAATATTTTTTAAGTAATAAGTCTTTGTTACACTAAAGTTGTTTGGAATAGGTTTTATAGGAAATTTCTAGCTACTTATGCATAAATTTGCTTAAAGTTCATTTTAACAAAAGTTGTTAGCGTTTGTCAAAAAAAAAATTATATATTTTTTGGGATCATATTTTATAGTAATATGTTCGATAAATTGTGTCACTGGGCTATAAAATATGATTCGAAATATATATATATATATATATATATATATTTAAGTAATAAGTCTTTATTACACTAAAGTTGTTTGGAATAGTTTTTATAAGAAATTTCTAGCTACTTATGCATAAATTTGCTTAAAAGTTCATTTTAACAAAAGTTGTTAGTGTTTTTCAAAAATATATAGTCTTTATTACACTAAAGTTGTTTGGAATAGGTTTATAAGAAATTTCTAGCTACTTATGCATAAATTTGCTTAAAAGTTCATTTTAACAAAAGTTGTTAGTGTTTGCCAAATATATATATATATATATATATATATATATATATATATATATATATATAAATTTTCATTACTTAAATTTTTTTAATATTTTAGTAATTTTTCGTTAGTGTATAAAAATATATGTATATATATATATATATTTTGTTGGCAAACACTAACAACTTTTGTTAAAATGAACTTTTAAGCAAATTTATGCATAAGTAGCTAGAAATTTCTTATAAAACCTATTCCAAACAACTTTAGTGTAATAAAGACTTATTACTTAAAAAAATATTATATTAATGAAAGTATTTTAAAATTCGTTATGTAAGAAAAACTAATAGTTAATCATAAATACTTATGTTGTATTTGAAGAAAAAGTATCCTATGATTTTTATTAATATAATATTTTTATTTTTATTTTCATGATTAACTATTAATTTGAGAAAAGTATTATAATTGTTGTATTTGGCTCTTAAAAAATAAAATTACTAAAATATTAGAAAAATTTAAGTAACAAAATTTGTTGGCCAAATTGATCCTCAATGTTCGATAAGTTGGATGTTTTGGTCCTCGAAAAAATTATTCCGAAAATACCCTTTTTATTTTATTTAATTTAAAAAAAATAAAAATTTAACGGTTAACTAACGGAAAATTAAACGGAAGGACCAAATTGGCCAAAATTTCATAGTTTGAGGACCAAATAACTAAAAAAAATAAATAAGGGACCAAATTGGCCAAAAGATCATACTTTGGGGACTAAAAAATCCAATTTGCCTTTATTTTAATTAATAAAACTTTCTAAACACTCTTTTTTTTCTCTCATTCTAAACCCTCTTTTTTTAAAAATGAAATTTATTTTTGATAATAGAGATGTGGGATATTTAAAATTGAAACGTAATATCTTTAGTGAAAACATTCCCCTTACGTATGTGTTTACTTTTTGAATATTCCCCTGCACCAATTATTTCACAAAAACTATGGCGGACAATTTGTTTTCAAGTGTAAGATGGGATTCGTGTCTCCTATTAAAACCAGGAATAAAACATCACTCTAATCATGGTTTCGTAACGTAAAACTCGTGAAAAAACAAATCATAAGCTGAGTGAACTTTAATTTTTGTCTCGAAGGTTGTTTATTGTGGGACCCACATTTGAGTCTCTTAGTATTTCATTATGTATAATGTGATAATATATACTATAGAGATAAATCCGAGATACAATATTATCTTATATAGGATGTTGATAGTGAATATACATCATACAAATTTAGCTTGCTTAATTTAATTCATATGAGTATATGTTTTGATAAACTATGGGTATATGGCCCACTTCTTGGTTGATAATCCTTAATTAACCTGCACATTAGTTGCCCTAATCACAAAATTTCTTAATGATGCATTGTCATTTTTTAGTTTTTGTCTAATTTAGAGAAGAGGGGGAAAAAGATTAGGTTTGAATCTAGTTTCAATTATTTTGAAGAGAATGAGTCCTTATTGGGGTTGATTCAGAATTAAAAATTAGGTGGCAAAATTTGCATTTTCAGACAAATTGATGAAATAATAATTTTCTTAAAAACATATAAAAAACTTTGAGAAAAATTGATGATTCTGCACAAGATTTGAAAATCAGCCTCCATCTGCCTGCCCATGGATCTGCAAATCACTCTCCATAATATTTTGACTACGTACGCTTATTAATAGCAATTTTTTTTTTGGTTAAGTGCAAAAATACCCATTTCAAAATTCATAAATGCAAGGAAACTCACTTTATACTAAAAATGCAATAATGCTCATTCTCTCTTTTTTATCCTAAAAAAGGACCTCTATGTCATAGACTGCAGCTTGCAGTCCTATGCGGTCCCCCCTGCACCCATTTCGTCAGCGGCGTCAGCGGATTAGTCATGGATGTCAGCACAGCAGTCCATGTCAGCGTCAGCAGTCACAAGAGTGCACATAAAAAGAAGTCAAACAATATTTAAAGTAGTCAATTTCGTTAGACTTAATTAATTGATGATTTTGAGATATCACGTGAGCCATGCAACTGTAAAATAAATGTAGAAAATTTTGTGTTTTGTCATGTAGTCAGTTTTATTAATTTTTTTTATAGATTATTTAATTATTAATATCACGTGAGCCATCCAAAAATTACATATAAAGAAGTAGTCATGCATGTATTCATACCATTCTTCATCAGTTTAGAGAGAGAGAAAAAAATTTGTATTCGTATTTTGCGCAAAATTGGATCTCGATGTACATTATCATCATATTCGCCGAATGTATGTTGTATATACTTTAAAGCATTTTCTATAATTTTATATATATTTAAAGCGCTTCTATGGATTTAAATAGTGTTACATTTTAAATAGGGTTACACTGCATATATTTTTAAAACGTGACATTGTAAATATAGTTAATATTGCATTTAATCAACTAGCATGGATTTTACTACGTAAAATTTGATATAGTTCTCTGTTTGCTATATTGATTTTTTATAATTTCATGATATACGACGTTTATACTGAGATGTAAAATATATTTCTTCGTTTAAAATTGTATTTCATGAATTACCACATTTACAGGACAAAAATGTATTTTAGTTCTTCGTATTTCAAATATATTTACATTATTACGTAGATATACAGTAATTTTCATGAGAACTAAGATGTTTTATATTTCCAAATATGGTTAGATGGCAGAATGGACACGAATAACAGTCAAGTACGGAGGAATATTCGAGGGTTCCGAATACAAATATGGGGATGAACAACTTGCAGCAATTCCGCACTATCTACTTTCGTTGTCATCTCTAAGAGCTACTATTGATTCAATCACGCAAACTAATTCGATGCGTACCCCGTATCTATTGTATTCCCTCGAGAGAAATCGCGCCGGTCGGCTATTGAAGTCACTAATGACGAGTGATGAAGATTTAAATCGACTCATCGGCTTCGAGGCAGATCCCACTGTCTGTGTTGTGACGACGAGTCCGAGTGATCGGGCTGGAACAAGTATGTGGCAAACCCGATCACATGTCCCTTATTCTGATGATCGGGACCTAGTTGAGCAATCCATTAGGGATTTCGACAGACATAAGTTCTTTGGTGACGGACGAGAGGAGGAGGAATACGAGGAGGTAGAGCAAGAGGAGGAGGAAAACGAGGAGGTAGAAGCAGAGGAGGAGGTAGAACAAGAACCACATAACGAAGATTCGACGGATTCGGATGATCCGAATTACACTGCCGAAGAGGAGTCCGATGAAGACGAGCACGGCGAACATCAAAGCATCTATGGTACCATGTTTGAGTTTGCAACGTGGATGCGAAACGAGTGCGGTTACAATCGGTTAATGACATTACTCGAACAACCGAGTAACCTACCCATCACCTTTTCGTCGTTGGAGGAGGAAGATGGCGACTCGATTCCGGATATAGCAAACTAGCTAGTTCCATTCTTCCCTATCGCTCAAACCGGCATCATTGGATGTCCTAATTTGGATGTGGTTAACGACGGCGTTCTTGAGGTGGATTCGATCTTCTGGAGTAGAGACGAGCTTACGGGTGCCGTGGGAGTGTGGCACTTAGAGCATCGGCTGTCTTTTATGGTGTTAAAAGCTGACAGGAAATATACGTGGTTCGGGTGTTTGCACGGGAAGTCGTGTCCTTTTATGTTGCGTGCGAAAAAGGATGCAGATGTTTGGGAAATATACAAGGTGGACAAGAACCACACATGTGAGTTCGACTTCGAACGATTGGTGCCAAGAACTGTGAGTGCGAAGACTATCGTTGTATATTTCAGCCGACAAATGCGGAGAGAGGGGTCCATGATAAGGCCTCGAGACATAATTGACGAGTTGCGTCGTAGATTCAGTGTCGAAGATATAACTTACGTATTGCAGCCCCGGTGCCCATTCTCTCGCAGCTTCTTGCAGCGCCTCGGCAGGCTCCCATGCATCCATGTTCATCCTGTTATTCGCCCAAGAATATTGCATTTGAGACTAATACAATACATATTGTTAGCATTTTAAGAAACAATTTTGTATAAAACATTACCTACTTACCCAAAACTGTATGGGAAGAATGAGAGTTGTGCCGCTCCGCACACCATGAAGTAGACTGTCTCCTCTCGCCAATTGCCTCTTCAGGGTACCCAAATAGCATTCGATCATGTCATGGGTAAGCATCTTGGAAACATCTTCGAGGATATCAAACCACGAGTGCGTCAAATGATATCTCGTGGCTGTCTAGACGTGGTCACCAAATTCATTGTGTGCGCGATGCCACGCCCGATATTCCTTGAAGCCAAGGACAGACCAATCGCCGAGGTAACGGGCGAGATTCCTCTTCGGGGCAACATACGGCGACGTAATTGCATGAGAGGGTCTTTTCGTGAGCATTCCACGTCCACGTGGGCTACTCGGATCTTCTTCCACGGGGGCCTTCTCTTTTCCCTTTCCTCCTCTCCGGCTGATACCGGCATCTTCCGTCGGCACCACTTTCAACGGTTCAACTTGTATCGGGGACATAATAAGTGCCCATGATGCGGAGAAATCATCACCGTATAAGGAGTGATCTTCATCGGGTTCCTATATAAGAAATGTTTACGTTAAATTTATGTATATATCTCCGTACAAAGTACAAAAGTCTCAATAAAACTAGTAATAGCCTACCTCTGACACCGGACTGGGAGAAGCAGAAGGCTGCGCGGCTCATGGTATGGAAGCAGCAACGGCTGTGTGGACACGGGTCGATCATGAAACTTCTTCGTGCGTGCCTCGGATGCGACGGACGAGTCAGCTCTTTGTCGATCACGGCATCAACAAGCCCGGGTCGACCCGACCCGGATGATGCATGCGGAGTTGCTCCGCGAGTTTAAGAAATTGAATGTCGGCCAGGAGATCTTGCGACTCTTGGAATGTCGACCGGAGATACTGTGACTATCGGAGATGCCGCGACTATGTGAAACTGAGTGTCGACGACCCTCCTCAACATGACTATCCGTGCGGTACGATCGTCCTCCCTCATCCGCTGACTTCCGCTCCGACTTATTTTTGGAGAAAAAATTTTTGATCTTCTTCTAAAACTTTTTCTCTCGAGGAGTCATGTCTTGAGTATCAAGACTGCTAGACCCCTCCAAACTCGCCGGAGCCCGATTTCGTTCGGATCGTCTTTGCATGCCCGGTGGGGATGCAGGCGGAGAGTGGGGTGCTGCAGGGCCGCGTGGATGAGGAATGCCCATCGCTCTGGCTCGCTCAGATCCAAACTGGACAACAACCGGCTCTCTATACGGCACGCCAAGTGCCTCGCCGGACATCGTGCTCGCATAATAATCAGTGAAGAGCTCTGCTTCCTCCTCAACCATCGTAACGCATTCCAACTATGTATAAAACAAGCAATGTTACATAATCAGAATATAAAACAGCGAAATATATAATTTAAATAGAGATATATTATTTTATATGGTTTCTTATGACTTATAAATATGTATAAGATTATAGTTCTCCACAGTATAAATATATTTTACCATATTTGTGTTTGGAGTGAACAAACATAGTTCTTTACCTCATCGTCGAAGAATCCAGCGAAGGTCCCTCTCACTCTCGGAAAATTCCACCTCAACAGACGTGGAAACGCATGTCGGTCCACCAAGTTCGCACAAGCCCTCCCGAATTCGGGATGCAATCGTAAGCCCATGTTTGTAAGGCCCAGACGGGCCCGCTGAACACATAAGACACTTTACATCCGCAAGAGTGTTGGGGATGAATTGCTTGTAGTGAAGCAATGCTCGGTATGCATACGCTCCCCACGGGAATTCCTTCCATGCGTTCAGGTTGTCCACTAACACCCAAACGAAGTCATCGATTAGTCTCGGCCTCGGAACACCCAAGATTAGTAGGTGCAGCATCAACACATTTGTCGCTTTCACGTAGTCGGCTGCCGATGCGCCGTTCACCGCGTGTTCTCTGAAAATATCCTCCAACTCATATATTTTCAATCTCCTATTGCCACAAAATACGGCCCTTGCACGAACCGTGGAAGCATCAACCCCGAGACCGGGGCGAATTCCAGCGGACCAAACTTCAATTGACGATCCGTTATTAGAAACCAAATGTTGTTGGATACAACGTCGTCCAAGGAAATTTCACGGCACATGAGCTGGTGGAGAGCTTTGCTCGCACTTACACTCCCCTCCCATTCCATCAAATGGCAGAAAGGGCTAGTCTCACAGAATTGTGCATACAGGGTGTCACCGCCGACGGTCGTTAGTGTGTCTCAGATAAGTGTGATCACATCCCACTTGTAATGAATCATTATTTGAGGTTTAGCCGACCTGACTACGTACCTCAAAAAATACCATTGACTCTGCATGAACTAAAAATGACAAATTAGTTCACCATAATTTAGTAGTATAGCTCTGTAATTCACGTAAACAAATATTTAACAGCGAATAATAATGGTCTAAGAGACATATACTAATTAAAACATCTAAATAAATTATATTTATTCATAATAATTCCAATATCTCCGTTTAAAAGACATATTTCACCTCAATATATAACAAATAAATATGTATATATACGAGACATAATATACGTTAAATATAATTATGTAATATAATCTTCGATAAATTCCGTATTATAAATTCTGTATTATATATATGTATATATTCCGCATTAAAATATTTTAAAATATAGCAATTTGGACATGATGCATATAGCAAATTCGTATTTAATTAAAATATAGCAATTTGGACATGATGCATTATAAATTCCGTAATATAATCTTCGGTAAAATATATTAATATATAAATTCCGTATTATATATAAAATAAATTTCATATTATAAATTTCGTATTATAAATTCCGTATTATAAATTACGTATTATATATATGTATATATTTCGCATTAAAATATTTTAAAATACGTAAAATAAAATTCGTATTATATATATTATTTAATTAAAATATATTAAAATACGTAAAATATTTATATAAATACTAAATTATATAATATTTATACGCAAAATTATACGTAAATTATATAAATAATTATACGTAAAATTATATATTATTTAATTAAAATATGTTAAAATTCGTATTATATATTAATAATTCGTATTATATATTAATAATTTATACATTATATATTCATAAATTAATTTCCGCATTAAAATATGTTAAAATACGTAAAATATTTCAATGTTAAATAATACATTAATACATTAAAATATATTATATATTAAAAATATCAAATAAATTCCGTATTATACATATTAAAATTTAATTAAAATATATTAAAATATGCAAAATATTTATATAAATATGTAAAATCCCTAGTGATATATTTAAAATTGACATATATATATTTTTAATATTATATATTAAATATTTAATAATTTAATATATAACAACATAAAAAACTATATTAATTTTGTAAATATATAAAAATAATTTATAAAAATATATTAATACAATAAATATTAATTATACTACTAGATTAAAATGATTATTTCGTTCTCCGTTTAAATGTAGTATATCTCTGTGTTTTTTTATATTCTTTACCAGACATTTTATTTGGGGATCTAAAATTTTTAAAGACTCAAATACGGCGATTATAATCGATTTGTTTCATAAAATTTGAATTATCACTTACAATATTTACAATAATTACAAACCCTAATTTTATAAACATCTCTACAATAAGTACAAAACCCTAATTTTAAAAACTTCTCTATAATAATTATAAACCCTAAATATAAACTACAGAACTTTGCGATAAGCCTATCTAAGAGCACCGATCATTACTACACGATAATACACTAGTTTTCATTTACAAAAAAATGTATTCTACGTCAACTAACCTGCTCGCTTGCATTATTGTCAGCCATTTCGATCAAGCTTCAGAATATCTTCACAAGATAGAGAGATTTCGACTTGGTGGTCGGTTCTTTTCGAAGCTACGAAAATTAATTGTGAGGGAAAGAGCGTGAGAAACTACGAGCGTGAGAAGTTATCAACCTTCGAAAATTCGAAAATTATAGAGAGTTTCGAAGTTAATTTTGAGCGTGATATAGAGAGTTTGAGCGTGAGAAGAGTGAGAAGAGTGAGTGTTAGTGGGGAAGGAAGAAAATAAATGTGTGAGAGTGGTGAGGGAAAAAATTAAATGTTTGAAGAGTGGTGAGGTGAAATAACGTGTGAGAGTGGTGAGGGTTAAATGTTTGATAGTGTGCGGTTGAATCCCTTATTTTAAGGGATTCATTTTATTCTAAAATTTATAGATATTGCATTATAAATTCTAAAATAATACGCAAATGATTTTCTGGGAAAATAAATATGAGGGCATTTTTAATTTTTATAATAATCCATATTTATTTCCCTATTTTATACATAAAATATTATTGAATATAACATGCTTATACATAGAAACCCTAATTTCCGTCAACATCAAATTTTTGACAAAATTACAAATATCATAGAAACCCTAATTTCCGTCTCTCCAATTTTTTTGCAAATATCATGTTTCGGACAAAATTACATGTTTCGGACAAAACACCCAATTACAAATATCATTTAAAAACCCTAATTTCCGTCAACATCAAATTTTTCGTGAGGAATAAATGCTTATACATACTAACCCTAATTTCCCTCAACAACATTTTTTTCTTCCCAAATTTGCGTGGGAATCTGCCCATCATGTTCACGCAGATTAATTTCCGTCAGTTCACGCAGAGGCTAGGGGGTAGGGCAGGCATGGGAATCTTGACCAGGGAGGTCACTCCATGCCAAAAGCTCACGAGATCGTTGCCGGAGAACCTACCCATCACCCTACCGATTTAACCGATGCCAAAAGCTTGTAAAAAATCTTTTCATGGCCGAAGCTTTCTCAAAGCGAATGAAATATGTTCATGGCCGGTTGAAATCCCTATTTTTATGGGATTCATTTCGTCGAGTCTATTTATTTCCTATTTATTTCCATAATTAATTGTATCCATAATCGTATTTATTTTCTATTTATTTCCTAATTATTTCCTAATTAATCGTATCCATAAATCGTACTTTTTAAATGGATAAAAACTAACAATATCCTAATTAAAATGGAATTGGAGATAAATTAGGGATTCCTGATTATCAATGAAATTGGAGAGAAATTGGAGAGAAAATAGGGATTCAGTCATTATGTCCCTATTTAATACATTTTTGTCCATATTTTAGATCCGTGAAATAATTGGGCAAAATCGAAAAAAAATAAATGGATGAGCTGGCCGAAAAAAAAGGGAATCTCAACGGCAGAATAATTGGGCAAAATAAATGGATGAGCTGGCCGAAAAAAAAAGGGAATCTCAACGGCAGAATAATTGGGCAAAATAAATGGATGAGCTGGCCGAAAAAAAAATGGGAAAAAAATTTGGAGAGAAATTGGATGAACTTCTTGAACAAAATCGGAAAAAAAACAAATATTACTAAAAGACAAAACCCTCAATTTCTGCTCTGCAATTAATACATGTTGGACTGCATGGAAAGAAGGGGAGTAGGGAGTAGGTGTGTCGGCCACCTCAGCAAAGGCAGCAGCCTTTTCTCTGCTTTCGTCCTTTTGCAGCAGGTCAAGTGGTTGTAGGAACATATATAAATGTCCTGGTGGGTATACATGCATTTACTAAATACTTGTGGTAGTTGGTGTAATATTGCATTACAAGTGGACATTTCTAACATTTTCCCCTTTTTTTTAACATTTCTATTTGATGGTTATAATTGGTCGGATCACAATGAAGGATAAGCCTGCAAAACACAAATTTAGACGTCTTCTTCCATGGATGAAAAAAGAAAAGAAAAGCATATACCAACGTTAATTGCACAATTAACCGTTAAATCCTTAAAACCAACTTAAGATGTCACAATTATACACTATAAAATACAATAATCAAAGCCGCAAAGACAAATCAAGCTGGCTAATCTCATCATCATGGACATGTTGACTCTCACAAACATATTCCCTAAATCCAAAACTAATCACATCTCTTCTCTCAAACCTACCTACATGCTCTTGATGATCCATCACGGAAGCCGGATGGTTAACCCGACCCGGGTTCGAGCTCGAACCCGAGTGGGGTCTAAGTAAAGCTGAGTCAAACTCTCTGGTTTTCTTGGCTAGGGTTCTCTCGAGTTTGTGAGCATTTTGGTGGCCACCCAGAGCTTGGGAGCTGTAGAACTTCCTTCTGCAGTAGGTGCAGGAGAAAACACGAGGCTCGATGGGGCTCGACGGCGGCGAAGAGGAGGAGTTTGGGGCCGGAGGGCTGAAGACTAGTGTTTGGTTTATCCTTGATGATAGGCTTAGGTTAAGGGAAGTGTTGGGCTCGTGGTGATTCATGGCTGGTAAGAATTTTTTAGGTTGTTTTGTTTTTTGTAAGAGAAATGTTGCTCTACTTATGCAGTGAAGTGTAGTAGTAAGTGAGGTTTGTGGAAAGAATTTGTTGATATATATACAAAGGATGAAAGAGATGCAGACAACTTGTACATACTGTAAAGAAAGAGATCTAGAGAGAGAGTAGAGCGAGTTTGGTAGTGTAAAAATGGGAGGTGGGGGGAAATTAATGGTTTATTTAATGGGGAAATAGGCAGCTACTGTGTGAGAAACAGAAGTGAGAGAAAGAAGACAGAATTTTGAGGTATCGGTAAACAATCCAAGGCTGTCGGCCTGCATCAATTGATCCCATTGTCGGTCCGTTAAAAATATTATTCTCACTCCGTCAAATAAATCCTGAAATTAGGGGACGGATTTGATAAGTTTAAGGGAGTAAATCTAATGGTTTCGAATGGAGGCAAAATACGAAAAAAATATTCTGATTTTTTTTTTATTTAAGGTAATTAAGAAAACAATCAACTACGAGAGCGATTTGAATGAACAATATTTATGTATCCTTATATATACCACACATGTGATTCTTTTATTAAAAATATATCTTCAAAGAAAATGACTATTTTTTTAATTAATTAAAAGATATTAGTCTATATATATTTCTAAAAATTAGTAATTAGTACTCTATATTTCTGTTGAGCTTTTGAAAAGTTTTATTAACTTATTTTTATTACTTAAAAACATTTATGAAGACTAATACTTTAATTCATTGACCAAAGTTAGAAACGAACAAAATTATTATTTTTTTCAAATATTACTTCATCAATATTTAATTGCACATAATTTTGTATAGGTCTAGGACGCGTAGCATTGAGATGGTTGAATGCATGCATTTCAATTAAAGATGGTTCGAGATTAAGATAAGCCTTCTTGACTAGATAGATTACGTGAAGCAATTATAGACCCTTTACGGAAAAGTAAGAACAAGTACATGTAGACTAATGAAATCACGTCTAAATAAAAAGCATGCATATAATAATAATATTTCACGTAAACTTGTGTTACTTCGTCATATGTAGAAGGGTTACAATGTATTTTTAGTACTTTATTAATACACCGAATACACACATTGTGTTTTTTCTCCTAATTAATCGAAGGAAAAAACTAACTTTCAAAGTTAGTATTAATGGGGGATTAATATTTATAATTTTGAAGTTTGTAGTTTGGCCGTGAAGTACAATCGCATTGAAAGAGTCCAAATTCAATGGTTTTTAAAACTTAGCTTAAATCATGATTATTATTAATATATACAAAATTCTACACGCCACACATGGTTGAATACAAAGTGTGAAACTTTTAGGGGACGAATGGCATCAAAAGATCTCACCTCAATCGACACATCTTTCGACTCTTACCGACTCTACTTTACATGCATCTTTTTTAATGTCTCTATTAAACTATTTATAATGATTGGGATTGATCGACACTTGTCCACAATATTCTTATTTGGATTTTTAAAAAATAAATAAATTATGTATTTGTACCTTCAAATTCTAAATAAAATTTATTTATATTTTAAAATAAATTTATATACTATATTATCCCCTAAAATTATATACATTCCCACCTGAAAAAAAAATTGCCTTCATTTTTTGAAAATTTACCATTGTTACCCTAAAATTACATATTTGTACCTAAAAAAATATACTAAAACTAAATCTCACCCTAAATTCTACGATGAATCAATAATTTAAGAGATGGACTAGGGTGCATCATGTTGCACATGCAACATGATTCAATTGCCCAATTTAATCCAAATTTAACTTGATTCAGTATTTAATTTTTTTTTATTGAATTACACTCCCTCTCTCTTCCCGTCTCCTCCCCTCCCAACTACTCCTTTCTTTCTCCCCTCCCAACTACCCCCTTTCTCTCTCCCCTCCCAACATGATTACGTTAATCGGCTGGAGGAAGAGATGAAGAAGATCGATGCGTTCAAGCGCGAGCTCCCTCTTTGCATGCTCCTCCTCAATGACGGTGAGCTCCTTTCCGCTTCCCCCAATTCGACGCGTTTTATGGTTTATTTGCTTTTCACCTCCGTGAAGTTAATTTGCTTTGAGAACTGATGATTGTGTGTTTTATTATAGCGATTGCGGCGATGAAAGATGAGATAATGCGGTTCAGAAACTCGGATTTCGTGCCGATTTTGGAAGAATTCATGTCGTTGAAGAAAATTAGTCCGACTGTAAAGGATGAGAAAGTCGATGATGATAGAGGAACAGACAATATTATAGTATATAGGAGAGAAAATGAATTGGATGAGCTCTATTCAGTTATGGAACTCCAATGGCCATAAGAAGGTAAACAGAAACGGCAAAAAGTTGTTGCTCTTGTTTTATGCCCATTTCGATTCGCTGATTTTATAGTTTTTCTCGATGCGTAGAGAATAGGAGAAGCAGTTGATCGAAGTAGTAAAAACAGGGAGGCGGAGGAGAGAATTTCCCCTTTCATCGGAAAAGAATGCAGAGAAGAATTTCTGCATCTCCCTCTCTCGACTCTCCACCTCTATGGTGATTGTATTGCTATTGTATTTCTTAATTTCGTATTTTGTTGTGTCAAATGCGTTCGGTGTGTTCCGATTTTAAGCCTCTTTTTCATATTAATTTTCGTTCTGCTGATTCCGGTGTGCGAAGGTGGAAGACTGTGGCGAGCTCGAGGTAGCATTCAAATGCTAATTGATTACGAAACACATCTCAAAGGTTTTATATTTGTTATTCGTTGTCATCTCATTTGATTTTTATAATTATATTGTGTTAGAATGCATCTGATATTTCTCTCTCCCCCCCACCCCCCTCTCTCTTAGATAGTCGATTTATTTAACTCGGATGATATGCAATGCAATGAAGCGGGTAGTTTTAAAGCTTATTGGCTAATGCGATCCTCTTGTTTCTAAATAATTTGATCTATATATACGCTGATTTCATTGTTGATAGGTCAGACGTTTAGTTTTTGGATTTCCTTTTTTTTCTTAGTCTGATTCATTGTAGCAAGAAATCATGATTTTTCAGCACTTTTAATCATGAAGTTTTTAATGATCGTTGTAGATTGTAGCAATTATAGAAAACTGAGAAATTGAACTATGAAAGAAGAATATCGAATTGAGTTGCTTGGAATTGAATTTTTCTGTATCTAAGTACTCCATTTAGAGTTGTTTTTATTAATTTATTCGGACTTTGTTGTTTGATTTTGCTCTTCTTTTTGTTGGATTCGTTAATTATAATTGACACTTTTGTTTATTACGATTGACACTTTCCTTAATTATAATTGACACTTTTGTTTATTACGATTGACACTTTGGGCAACATTTCTCGTTATTATGCTTCATATTTTATTGTGTGATTATTGGATTAAAGTGACACTCTGCTCATCATTGACACGCTTTGTTATCATAACTGACACGCACAACAGAGACAATTGACACTCTACTCTCTACTGTGAATTATGGCTTAAACATACACTCTGCTCATCATTGACACATTCTTTTATCTTGATTGACAACCACAACAGAGACAATTGACACTCTGCTCTCTACTATGAATTATGGTTTAAACAGACGCTCTGCTCATTGTTGACACGTTCTTTTGTCATGATTGACACTCACATCAAAGACAATTGACATTCTGCTCTGATACTATGAATTATGGCTTAACTAGACACTCTGCTTATCATTGACACGTTCTTTTGTCATGAGTGACTCGCACAACAGTGACAATTGACACTCTACTTTCAATTATGAATTATGACCTAAACATACACTCTACTCATTGTTGACACGTTCTTTTGTCATGACTGACACAAACAACGTAGACAATTGATACTTTTTTCATACACAATTGACACTTTTTTTCGAAACAAATCGTATTTTTTTCAAAAATAATTGATAGTCAATAAATGATATTTTATTCAAATACAAATGATATTTTTGTTTGTTATGATTGACACTTTGGATAAAAAACAAATGACACATTTATTCATTACAAATGAGACGCCTTATCAAAAAAATCGAAAAAAAATAAAAAAATTTGTTTGTTACAATTGACACTTTTGTTTGTTACAATTGATATTTTCGTATGCAAAGAATGACACGCCCGTCCTTAAAACAAATGGGAAAAAACGTTTAAAAAAACGAAAAAAAGGAATTTTTTTTTTAAAATTTTAAAAAAATTTGTTTGTTGCGATTAACACTTTTGTTTGTAACGATTGACACTTCCGTATGCAAAGAGTGACACGTCCGTCCTTAAAATAAAGAGGAAAAAAACGTAAAAAATAATGAAAAATAATAAAATAATTTAAAAAAATATAAAAAAATTAAAAAAAAGAAATAATGATGTCATGCTGACATCAGTGGGTCAACATGGGTCAAAGCTAGTCAACGGGTCAAAACAGATCAAAATTGGGTAATTGGATCATGTTGCATGTGCAACATGGTGCACACAAGTTTTTACCTTAATTTAATATACTAAAGCCAAATGGGTAATATATGTATTTAAATTAGAGGGATAATTAAATAATATCTATTTTAAATAATATATGGAAGATGATGTTGATCATGTGTGTCGCTATAATTGCGATGCCTACTGTCCGTTATTTATGGACACAACATAATCTTGTTAAGAATGGTAGCTTAGCTTGTTGGAATTTATTTAGTCCTAAGATTCCCCCAAATTAAGACATTAATTCCAATGAAATATCGCGTCACGTTCAATTGTCGTTTGACTTGTCTCGCCAATCGTACTTGGACAAACTACACATTAGATTACAGTATATATGTCCAATTAATTAGTCCTATGGAATTTCTCGTTATTAGGGAATGGATTATGCATCAAGATTGCTTAAAATAAAAAATCAGAAGCAATTTGTAACTTTAATTTTATTATTAGATAGTTTTAATTGAATATGCTCTGAAATATTTATTGTGTATAATCTTTATGTATAAGAACAAAATTGTAAAAGTTATAGAATTTAGGTATAAAAAAAGTAAAAAGTATGCATAAAAAGTATTAAAATTATATGTACTTTCTATTTCATATATAACATCGTCTTTCCATCAGATCAGTATCATTTTTATTGATAATACTACATGTCCTTTATACAAATTTGTATCTTATTAAAATTGAATTTGTATATTATTGTTTATATATAATCATTGAGTTCTTATATTTTTTTTTTGAGATCGTTGTTATAATACTAGTAAATTTTGAGTGGATATACTTTGTATGCAAATAAAAGGAATTGAACATCGTCCTCTTGGGATGTCATAGCGGTTAAGGTGTGTAGTCTGTGACTGAAAGATTATGAGTTCAAAACCCACCAAGACTAACAAGACCGCTATGCATGAGCCTGTAACTTATGGTATTCGATCTAGGGCGGTTAAGGTGAGTAGTCTGTGGCCGAAAGATTATGAATTCAAAACTCACCAAAACCGCTATGTGTGAGTCCGTAACTTATGGTATTCAATCTACGAATAGGAAAAATGCACTTTAATAGTGGTTATGGTTACCTCATCATAAAAAAAATGAACATCTATGCATAGAAAACCCAAATTCATAATTAAGAAGTCAAAAGTACAATTAATTTTATGAATAAACATTCGATCTAGGAAAAAATGATAGTAGTATATTAAAATTAATGTAATATAAAATTTATGATATTTTATTCGGTGATTTGACGTACATTCAATGAACATTGATTGGGCGTAGCGTCTCTATGATCAATTGATCATGCAAGTCCCCTTGGGATGACAAAGTTGGTGAAGGTGGTTGGCCCGGGACCGAAGGTCCTGGGTTCGAATCTCATTGGAAGCAATTTTGTGGAGCCTGTCACCTATGGTTAGCTTAGGGTGGTTGAACTCTCCTGTGTGGTTTGCAGGCTACTGCACAAGGAGCGGGGTTTACCCAGTGCGCACCGAAGGTAGCAGCTGCGGGTTCCACGTATCAAAAAAAAAAAAAAATTGATCATGCAAGAAGTCTGTGTGCGGCGGCCAAGTTGAGATTAACCTTCTTGTTCCTAGTATTTGCTTTATATAGTACTTCATCCGTTCTACTCTATTAGTGCACTTTCTTTTCGATACGGAGATTAAGAAAGTTGTTTGTTATGTGTAAAATAAATAAAGTAGTGGGGTTCACTTGAATATATTAGAGTATTATTTTAAGTTAAAAGGGAAAGTGGACTAATGGAGTGGAACGATAAAAAAAGGAAAAATGCACTAATGGAGTGGAACAGATGGAGTATTATACTACGAAGTAATTACAATATTTGAGTAAATTTTATTCATTCAATCTATTACTTACAAACTACAGAAGTTGTAAATTGTAAATAGTTTTTATCAAATTAACGTCATGTATTCCTAGGAAAAATGAATATCCACATACTTTATCTATTGTTTACTGTATAATTCCAGAAACACTCTTAGTGGGTGTTTGCAATAGCTTCTCTACTTAGAGAAATAGCTGAAAGCTGCATAGATTTTTGTGTTGAGTGTTTGCATCTACTGCTTTTTACACTAACTGAAAGCTGATTTTGATAATTTCAGTTGATTTATAAAAGTTGGGGAATGGCAGCTGAAACTAGCTGAAAGCTGATTTCTTCCTTTTAATTTCCAAGTCTTATAATTTCATTTTTTTCATTTAATCATATTTATTAAATTGATTGATTAAATTAAAAATAATATTAAATAATACTAACCTTACTCCAGTTTATTAACATTGCATGAAAAACAATAATTTTATTTCGTTTTTAATTACTCAATTTTATTTATTTATTATAATTATAATTGTATAATAACACTAGGGGTAATAAAGATTACTCAATTATAATTGTATAATAACAATTGTATTATAATTTTTGACTTTCAGCATTTTTTGCAAACACTTACAAATTATCAAAATCAACAGCTTTCAGCTGCTTTCAGCCACTTTCAGCAGCTTCCAACAACTTTCAACACTTATCGATAAGCTTCAGCTACTGCAAACACCCTTTAAAAGGACTGGGAATAGTTAAAACGTAGACAAATTGATATGGGCAACATTAAAAAATTCAAAACTGTAGTACAAGATAAGGTTGGGTTAAGGTAGGAGCACTGATCATTGTCTAACTAAATTTTCAGTAGAAGCTCAGAATTTCTCTTTTATTTTTAGTTCTAGTACAATTCTCTTTTTATTTTGTTTTTTATTTCGATTTTTCCCTATCCATTTATTATTTAATAATAATAATTCTGTAAAATGATATTTTGCTGACTTAATCACTCTTACTTTTGTTTGTTTGCTTTTTTATTTTCTTAGGTGTTAGTTAGGACAAATTAAGTTCTTCCCCTGTAAATGCTTATAATATTGACACTGTATAAATCATTTAATTGTTTGAATTATTTTTAAATTATATTTTAATTTACGTTTTTAAACTCTATTTTGAGTATTTTAAAGTGGGAGGAATAATTATCGTCCCATAACATCAAAATTTCCCGTTATTATTTCCTTTTTCCATATGTAATATCTTGTTAGTGTCTCTGATTGTCCTGCCTAAATTCTACTTTATTAATTATAATTGTCAGACTTTCTTTCCAATAAAAAGTCACTGAATACGAAAATCCACTCCAAGCAATTGCGGTTGCATCAGTGGAAATAGGACTCCTTTATTAATCATGCGTAATTTCTTTATTTATTAAATTTGCCAAATTACCAAAAGAAAATCAAGATAACGAAAACTAGTTGGTGCATACTTACAAAACGACGATGCACATTTGTAATTATTTGGCCGATTCAAGAGATTAATTTTAACGGTACTTATTAAAAGAAATAAATTATTGATTTCAGCCCAAATTTTTCGAGCCCCTTTTAGAAGAAGAGAAAAAATAGACTTTAATTGGTTTTATGGCAATGGGAAAGAGGTAAAAAAGTATGAGATTAATTTAGAAAGTGAGAGTTTAATTATGCAGCTGAGTTGATTTTTGTATCTTTACAAATACGCGTGAATAATTTTTTTTAATATCAATACATTTTTTCTAATTTCACTATATAATTATGAACTACTTTTTTATATCTTTTCTCTAATATTGATTCTTTTCTTATTCTTTAATTCTTATCTTATTGGTAACAATAAATTTACACAGTTTTCTGTATCTTCAAGTTGTTGGGTTCTGTATAATTTTATAGAATTTTTTTTTCTGTTCTACTTAAAAAAAAGTTTCTAAAACAAAATGTTGGATATCCATATGATCTTTAAATTATTAAAAACTTTTAAATTCTATTTTCCCAGGTTCGGATGGGCCACATAGGATAATAAGCACGTGTTGGAAACTCTCTCTCTTAAGTCTATGATTTGGTTGTCTTTTTTAGAAAATAGATGGTATAAAAATATGGTCTATAAAGATTGAATCAACACAAATCATGTTGCACCACATATTTCCCATAGTCATGATATCATATCCTTCAAGAATCAAAATGTCCAACATATAATAGATTAGATCGTATAAAAGATTCAAAACGACAAAAGATATCGTTGAAAATTTTCCGAAAACCAAATATTTGGGTGCTATTATTATTATTATTATTTATTTTTTTGGGCAAAAAGAACTGGAATACACTAGATTGGCCTCTAGAATATGGAAGAGTCAATCCACAATAATTTTTGAACATTTGTTTACTACAAAAGCACCAAAAATCTGTACGAGATTGTAAATTGAAATGAAATCCGAAATCTATGTGGCGGGCATTGAGCGGCACCGAGTTGACCCAACAAATTGACGCGTCGGCTCGCCCAATTGAGTGCTGACGTGTCACTACTTGAGACGTCCTTCGCGGGGGGACGGATTCGAGCAACCTATTCTCGTATTGTATTTATGACATCTAATGATTTCAACAATATGTGACGATGAAAGTTTTGTTCGTGGGACTAGTGATAACTTTGTCGTTTTACTCTCACAAGATGCTAAATTAAATAATACTACCAACTATTATGGAAATCAAATATTTTATATTCATGTAAGATATTTGGTATACGGGTATAAAAGTTTTATTATGGTTTTCATTACTAACTGGGTATGGATTTTCTTATACCATAGTAGAATGGTGGTCATTAGATTTGAAACGATTGGTAAAGCCCGTATACGCCGGTTTATATTTTTGTGTGATTTTTTCATTCCGTCTTGATAGAGAGCGCTTTTTATGATATAACTTGTAGATATTCGTAAAGGATACAAAATGAGCAAATATGTCCATTGTGCATTTTGTATTATGGATCTATAGATGTAGAAATTATTGAACCAATCTCAGAAACACAGGCACTACTTTTATAGCCTTATTAGGTACCTATTTCAACACATTTTTATGTTAAAGCCTTGATTATTGTAACAAATAAAAATATGATCTTAAAATAGATGATATGGATGAAATATAGCGTATTTAAGAGTTGTGAGTGTAATAAAAGGAACAAATTTAACCCATTGGTGGATCTAAAGGAGACATTTATATGTCACAAGATCAGATAAATTACTTCTGCAAAAATCGAACTGGAACCAAAAACCGGCTTCTTTATATGTGCTTATGCAACCAGCTTGATTTGAAACAGGCCCCTTCAATATCTTATTGAATGTTAGGGTTTCTTCAGGATTTCCCCAATTCTAAATGTTGTTGCTTTTGGGTTCTTCGTTCTTTTTTCTCCAAATCCTTCTAATGAGATGGGGTGAAAAACTAAATCCTAAATCAATCACCGACTTAAAAATGAGAAATATCAATTAAGATACCGTTGTTGGTGTTTTTGGGTTTTTGTTCATGCATGGCTTTTGATGATTCTGGGGTTTTGATTTGATATAGCTAGCGATCGAGTATAAGATTCACCATAGAATTTAATAACATAAGGAATTTGTGGATTGATTAATCTGTTAGTAAAGTTGTTTCTTTAACGTTATGTTTTTGTTCAGTCCATCGTCATCAATATTGAAATTTATAATAATGTTTGTATTAGTCGAATCTGGATCAACAAATAGTGATAAATGAATTACGTATTACATATTATTGACGAATAAATAAATTCGGAGAAGTTATAATGCACTATTAATTATATTTGTAAAATTTCCATACTCAATTAGTTTATTATAACATAAATTGAAGAGCATGTTTTAATATAACTAGAATAGAAAAAGTGCAGTTCTGAAAACCTAATGCATCGTATTGGACATTTTGATAAAACGACATTCTTATCGATGTGTTCGACATGTTTCAAGACACTCCATCGCCAACGCCCTAATTCTAATAAAATTAAGGGGCTGCTTGGAACATAATTAAAATGCGACTATATAAAAGTATGAAAGTCTGGAGAATGGTAATGAGTATGAATCATTCTTTTTTATGTGCTGGGTATTCAACTTAGCAAAATAGGTGGGCGGGTCGATCCAGCCCCGAGCCCATCGGCCCAATTCATTTTTTCGAGCCACCCAAGTCCGCTTAGCATCTTTTTCACGTCTTGATATATGACGTCCAACTCAACCCTGAACTTTTGGACGGGTGTAATTTTTTAAAAAATTTCTTTATTTATATTTCTGTTGTAAAAAAAATAAGATTAATATATATAACTTAAACTAAATATTTTAATATTAAATAAAATATAAATTATGAAGTAATCAAATAAATTAAATGAATCATGCTATAGATTTATGTACAAATAAATATTCGCTCCATCCCACCAATCTTGCAATATTAGGGTCTCGGCACAGATTTTAAGATAATGGACGTAAATGTAAAGTAGTTGGTGTAAAGGTATTAAATAATGGTGTAAAGTAAAAAATAGTGGAGCCTATTTGTTTAAGTGAATGTGGTCCACTCATTTTCTTTCTATTTTAGGTATGTTGTAAGATTCGTGGGACAACTCGAAAAGGAAATGTTCAAAGATTGGTGGAACAGAGGGAGTATCAAAGTTCAAAATCGAACTCAAATAGTAAATATCAAAAACCTCCATAAAATCTATTCGAATGATAATAATAATAAAGGTGTCAAACATCAAAAACCCCAGCAAATAAATTTTGGTTGGACATTATTACAAAACCAGGGGCTTGTTTAGCCCAAATCCCATATAGGCCCAAAGCCCATAGAGCTCGGGTGGTTTTTTGGGCTGGCTTTTCAGGCCCAACACACTTTCGGGCTTCTAATTTCAAAATCCAACCCAACCCTTTTCGGATATCTTGAGTCGGTCCACTAGATCAAGCCTATCTTTCTGGCTCTAACGATTAATATGTATGATTTAAAAATATGATATTTAGTTCTACAATAATTTTTAAGAAATAACTAAATTTATTAGCCTTTTGTAAGTAAAAAAGAGTTAATTTTTGAAGAAAATAACAAAACTATTTCAGTTTTGATATTCAGGCCCCGTTTGGGAAAACAACTAAAAACGATTATAACATAAGTGCTTATGGTAGAAGTGCTTAAGTCATAAATACTTAAATCTAATAAACTGTTGCGTTTGGATACATTTATATATAAGCACTTAAATTAGAAAAAAATAAAATATAATTTTAAAAATTATTGTTAGGAATTTGATATGAGAACCTATTTTTTATAAGTTGTTTGTGGCTTATTTTCATAAGTTATTCAGCTTATGAAAATAAGCCAAAAACAACTTATTTTTTTAGAATAAATGCTTATTTTTGAAAATAAACTGAAATAAGTTCTAATAAGCTCTTCCAAATGGGGCCTCAAATGGATCTCACGCCCAAATGAATTGAAGAGTATGAAAAAATTTATTTATAGCTGAATTTGATTCTCATAATATGCTCATACCCCGAACCAAACACCTTATTTGAACATACATGATCTACAATACAAGTAATAGACTAATAGGATTGGATACGATCATACGAAGGAACCCTTAATGTAATTAAATTAGTTTATTTTAAGAAATTCACTTTATTCCTTACAAGTGAGGTATATATATAGATCATTTAAATGCACAATTTAGTTAGTTTTTATTATTATTATTATTATTATTATTATTAATTTTTAAGGAAATAAAAAGTGAGGTACAGATTTTATAAATGCACTATTTGTTATCTATACCTGTAACGTTAGGATTTCAATGTCATTCTGTTTATTTTAATTTTCATTGTTTTATATATTAAAGACATGTCGTGCCAATTCTTTTGCAAGACAAAAAAATAAATAAAATAATAATAATAATAATAATAATAATGTCATGTTCATGTCTTAACCCATATGTCGTGTCTCATGTATGTACAATCAAGATAGTAATCCAAGATGTGGCATAATAAGATTGCACATCATAAATAGCAGTTGCGGGTTCCTCAATATAAAAAAATAAAAAAAACAAAAAAACATCCAAATATCGAAAAAAAAAAGTATAAATAACTAACATAATCTAGTATGTGTCCAATCACCATGACATCAATCTACACATACAACTAATTTTACAAATTGACAAGGGCTTCATATTAGCCTTCGAATTCATTATGCTTTGAATTAATACAACTAGCAGCACTAAAGCACAATGAAAAATCCATATTTTATTTGTAAGTGCAATCATATACTCGCTCTGTCTCAATTATCTTGTCCACGTTTCTATTTTGGGATGTCCTAAATATATTGTCCATTTTCCAAATATGCTAAATTATTACACACAATTTTTTCGTGGGACTCAACATTTTACACAACTCTACACACAATTAATAAATCTTCTTATAAATCGTGCAAAAAATAAAGTGGACAAGATAATCGGGACGGAAGGATTGTAAAATAGAGCAAAAAAAATAGAAGAAAAAAACAAATTCCGTATGGAAAAATATCAACAGTAAACCATTGCAAATCTCATAACAAAAACAAATCATAATTCAAGCTTGCATATATCAATTAAGCCTATCAATCAAAGGTCTATCATCATCATGGTATCATTGATTTAAGTGTAACAACCATGATAAGCAACTAAAGTAAGCTATGCAATAATAAACTCTCGATTAGCAACGTATGCTTCTCTAAGCAAGGAATCAACCTATGCTTCTCAAAAGACATTATTATATTCATTGCCTATCTCCACACTATACTCATAGCTACAAATTGGGATTTCGACATATAAGAAAAAATGTGCAAAATTTTGAAGTGTCGGTCATTGATAATCAACACTTTTGTCTTTCCGATATCTATCAGGAAAACCTCACAACCGCAACAATGACCACTGCTAAACCTGATACCACTAAAAATTAGTATGCTAAACTGGTATCATATTAAATAGTGTATCATAATGCAAATACAATAAGTGTGGATTAAGAAATTTTCGAATTCTGTGCAACCAAATCAATTTGAATTGGTGTCGGGACTAGATCCGGTAGCGGGTTAAAGTACTTCATTAGATACCCACAATTTTAGCCCCGAAAACTCTTCGTATTTATTTGGAATAGGTTGCATCGAAATTGTAAATCTCCTACACTAAGCCTATTGCATTTACATTGATGCTAAATGGCATAATAATTTATAGTGGTATTAAGTTTACCAATCACCATTGCTGGAACTATGAGATTATGCTAGGAAAATATAGGAAAGACATATCAAAGTGTTTGATTATCAATGACCAATACTTCACCTGATAAAATAACGAAAATTGAAGGGGAAAAATAACTTGTTATATATTGCACAAAAGCAGCGGAATAAATAGATACAAGTACAACATAAGAAAAGCTATCAATGCTAAGTAAAAATTCGAGTACATCTACCACATATATGGTACAAACTCTAATATTATCCCGAAAATAGACACTGCATATCCATGCATATCCAAGAAAATCTGTGTGTCAATATCATTAAGGAAATCCTTAGGATTTCCTTAACTCCCTCAAGATGGCATGTGAAGATCCACTACCAGAAATTAGCTTAATAGTGACGAAAAATTCCGTCACTATCCATGAGCATTTCATCTCTATTTTTCTTCAGTGATGGAATTGTGACAGATTCTGTGTGTCAAAATATTTCGTCACTAAATATTTTGTGATGGAATATAGTTTCCATCACCCGTTGGTGACAGACATAAGGACAGAAAGTCCGTCGCCAAGGTCACGCCATCCGTCACACCTCGCATCTATGAGTGATGAAATGGTGACTGATATTCTCACTAAGTAGTGATAATTTTTTTCCCTCACCCATTAGTGACGGAAGGTCCGCCACTAATTGCTCACTCATATCGGAGTCACACTGATTGTATTGTGACGGAATATACGCCACTGGTTTGTTATGGACAGTTTTTATCACAATTCCGTAACCAACTGACTTTTTTTTTACTTTTATCCGTCACTATTTTTTAGAATACTAAGTTAAATTTATTTTGTTTTCAGACTCCCCAATTCCCTAAAAGCACATAAACATAATATCACAACACGTTAGCAATACTTTAGTTACATCGTTTAAGCGGTACTTACAAAATTACTCGCAGTTTTCTGGGTCGTATATTCACCTTCCTTAGTCACGTGAAGGTTCCTAATAACATCATATAGAAAATCCTCCATAGGTATTCCCCTTTCATTGGCCTATTTGTATATTTTAAAATATCTTACATTTTGAAATAATATTACTAAATTTAAACTTTAAATACTAACTAGCTCATACGCATGTACGTCAGTGGATTAAGATACTCTCATGTGCTTGTTGATTCCAGTGCCTGGCCCTTGGGGCTTTGACATCCTACACCTCCGAGCAATCTCAAACTTCTTAATATTCTTGAAACATAATATAATGGGTTTAAAACAATCAAATCTTAAATTAAAACTCACTCTTTATTTTATGCATCCAACAACAATAATGGTCAATTGCCTTCTTGTTGAACCGCCCTCGTACCTCATCCTCCCATTCAACTGGCCAGTAAAATTGTTTTTGTGCATTTATTTAAAAGTATTTAACAGGTTAAACTTTCGAAACAATTATAATTAAAAGATAAAATAATAATGAACACTAATCAGTTACCCAATAGTATTCAAAGTAGGCATCCTGAATTGATTTTGGAATCGTGCACCATGTGTATCATGTAGGGTTCGCAATCAACTTAAAAGAATTTACTATTACACTTGTCATCTGCTGTTTTTGTTTCAATTTTCTATTTGTAGGAAACATAAATTTATTAACCAATTAAATTACTAATAAACAATAAAATTAATAAAGAGTAAAAAATAAATTAATTCTTTAGTTAAACTAACACCCTCACATCTCGCTCTATGATGAGAATCCTATCAGATGTGGCTCCTCTGTGGACTATGAAGTCCACCTCCTGCTCCCCTCCTCAAATGGATTGTCTGAACTATCACAAAAATTTTCACCTACTCTCACGAACACTAGAATCTTATGAAGCGCCTCCCTTACAAGATGTCGATCTCGTCCTAAGTTCACCGTCCCCTTTCGCAAGAGCATGAACATATTGGTTCGATTCGTTGTAATTAGGAGAATTGACCTACACATATGATTCATAGATATTGTCAGGTATTAGTATACAAACTAAACTTGTATAATCTAAGAGTTTGAAAGTAACCTACATATGTTTTGAACCATCATGCAAAGTCATTTGAGATTTTGGTATCTAAAGCAACATCTGGTGTATTTGGATTTGCAAATCATAACGCTCTTTAATTAAGCTTCAACTTTTACAATAGAAGATTAGAAATGATACTGTTTACTCAAAAGTTACTTTATGAAGCCCCGAAAACTTACCTCTTGTATTTCTCTATAACCTCATCATAGTTGATGAGGACATATAAATGTGCAACATTGTACTCTTTTTCTAGTAGATACCTCTTCGATATCGAGCCAATAGTACAACCATTTGGGTTGAATATCTCTATCCTATCTAGATCCTCCTAGTGCTCACATGATCCTCAAAATAGCAGGAACAAAACGTGGATACTTCTTCCACTAGGTACTCATTGCTAATGGATCCTTCGACTTGTGCCTTGTTTTTTTACATAATTCTTCAGCTTCCGTAAATACCTACGAAATATTTTATGTAAAGCAAAAATATTTGTAGGCACCTAATTAAGATATCGTTCAAATGGGTACATCAATCGATATTGTACAGGTCCAACAAGACGAGCTTCATCAACCAAATGTATTGGTAGATGCTCTATTGAGTCAAAGAAACTCGGTGAGAAGATGCGCTCTAGCTTGCAAAGAGTAAGTGGTATATTCTCATTCAACTGTTCAATTAGCTCTGTTTTTAAGTTTCGCAAAGTCAAGTCTCGAAAAAACAAACCTAACTCTATGATTGCCTTCCAAACAGACATTGGGAGAAGTTTGCGAAAAGCAAATGGTAAAAGGCGCTGCATGAACAAATAAAAATCATGGCTTTTCATTCCAAACATTTTTAACTTCCTCATGTCAACACATCTATCCATATTCGAGACATAATCGTCTAGAAACCTCAAACCCTTTACCTATTCACACAACTCCTTGTTCTCTCTACTACCGAGCATGTAAGTTGCTTTCAAATATTTCCGATCTATTGGCTTACGCTTCTTCAATTCGGGTCTGTAATAGTACAAATTAAGCTCTTCTATAGACTTAGGTGTATCCTTCGTCTTTCTTGTGAAATTGAGCACAATATTAAACACATTATCAAACACATTCTTTTCAATGTGCATGACATCCAAATTATGAAGAATCAACAAAAAATTCCAATGTGGAAGATTTAAAAAAAAATATTCCAGCAAGTCTCGGGATTGGAGACATATTTGTTTGTATCATCATAGTCCTTCATCACCTTCACAAAACCCAATTCCTCAATCTCTCTAAGTATCTCTATTCCAGATCTCATATCTGGTGCAATATCAGTAATCAACTTATTCTTCCTAAATTCCATCTTATTTCTTCAAAATGGGTGATCAGGTGACAAGAACTTCCTATGATTGTCAAACCACGAATTCTTACCACTCTTCTCCAACCTAAACGAGTCAGTTCGTTCCATGGAATGTGGACAAGCTAATATCCCAGCTGACTCCACCCGACAACATAGCATAAGCTGAAAAGTCACTAATGATCCACAACAAGACTGCTCGCATCTGAAAGTTTTGCACACACCCTTGACTGGCGCGCCAATGTCTCTAGCGAAGTTCCCAAGTGCATTTAAAGCACTCAATTTTGCTTCATTGTTTTAATGTAAAGTGGCCGACATCTCAGTCGTGCATTACTAATAGTTTTAAATAGTTAGAGAAATATTTACTATATGTAGAAAAATGTTGAGTAAATTAGCAACGGTTATAATATGTGAGTAACGATCATAATTTGGCTCCAACGTTTAGTAAATTAGCAACGGTAATAATTTTGTCTATATATACTTGGTTATAATTTGAAGTTCATATCACACATTCTTCAATTTTTGCATTCCAAAAAACTTAAGCACTCAATATTCTATCTCTAGAAATGGCCGAAAATTCTATTTCTCAAAATTCGGATTCTCAAGAATCTCACTCGTTTCATAATCTCAACCTACAAAGCTATCAAAAATTTTCACAATATTCTCAATTCTCAAAACATTCTCAATTTCTACAATATCTTCAATTTCCATAATATGGAATGCCACTGAATTCGTAGGCTCTTTTCTTGGTAAGCAACAAGTACCATTTCAATTTTTGGGTTCTCAATTTCCACAACATTCTTCACAAGCGGGGCTAGAACATACTAGCCTTGTCGATGAAGATGAAGATAATGTCTTCGAAAATTACTCCAGCCCTAAAAAGAGTAGGACGCTTTGGTCACATGATAAAGAGACACGTGTAGCAAAATCTTGGTGGACCGTCAGCAACGATGAAAGAATTAGAAATGTGCAAAAAACGAATATATTTTGGAAAAAAGTAGCGGCATATTACAACGATCATAGGTCAACCGGTACTACTGACCGACTACCCGAAGATGTGAAATCGACTTATTATTCTTTCATTCCTAATGTAAACTTATTTTCGCAGAGGTATAACAATTTCTTTAATAATCGGGCAAGGGGACAAAGCGACGAAGGCGTCTTAGAGGTTGTACAAGCTAAGTGGTGCAACATGCACACGACAAAAGAGTTTAAGTACCTACATGTGTGGAAGACACGCACTTGACAAAAGAGTTCAAGTACCTGCATTTATCCGACTCAGATAGTCATACCACCGGCGATGCAAAGTCAACTCGAACACGACTATGTGACTATAGAATGCTAAAGCCATAGCCAAAGCCAAAGTACAAGAACATGTAGTTCGGGTCGATCCAGCCAAATAGGATAAGTTACAACATAGCAAAAAGATGAAACACAAAAAAATAGTAATTGAGCAAAAAGCGGCAGAGCTTCAACTATGAGAAGGAGATTATTATACCAAGATACAAGTAACTTCACATATGCAATGCTTTTAAACTTGGCAAAAATTGTATCTGAGATCAAAAAATTATGTGGCCATTTTCCTTGGAATCTTGTGAGACGTGGCGTGGTCCTCTCCAACGGATATATGCATGGGTCACAACTATATTAAGAGATCGTCTTCATTGAAGAAATATGCTAAACACACCAAGTTCACAACACGAACCAACGGGAACAGATACGCTTTGAAGCTCACGAATACCTTCTCAAGCACTCTAGCAAACTCATAGTTACATCCAGCGAAGAACTAGAAATCCCAGAGATATCCTAGTAGTTCTTCTCTCTAGAGTTGTTCCCCTATCTCTTTTCTAAGCCAACATTGTTAGATCTTAAGCTTAGAACTTTCGAAGGAGTTCACTTTTAGTGAAACGTTCTTATTGTAAGAACTCATTCGTTGTTGGAGACAAAACCTTAAAACATCAGTTTGATTTGTAAAGTCGCTAAGGACTATAACTTAGAAGGTTCTGTCCTGTGCATAGAAACCTTGTTTAGGCTTGCTCAGATAAATCAACAAGACATCCTGTTCAGCAGGACCGTGGATGTAGGATCTTGCGTATCCGAACCACGTTAAAAATTGCTCATGTCATTTACTGTTTTATTGCATTTAAGTTTAAACTATTTGCACAATCATTATTTCAGTAAAACAGATTGAAAGTGCAATAGCCAAAACTGATTTGGCTTGCATACAACGTTTTTCAATGAGACGAACTAAAATCGGGCCTACACTATTCCTACACTATTCCACACAATAGTTAGTAGAAAGAGTTCAGTCGTTGAATCACTCTGCCCCGCGACAATTTGAGGCTTAACTGGCAACTGAACCCGTTCAGTAGCAAACTCAGTAAAAGACTAACCTTCGCGTTTGAGGAAAAACTTGGACTCAGGTTATTCACCCCTCTCCCCTACACCTGATACTCGTCTCCGAACCAACAATCTATCTCTCTTGTTATATTTTGCGGATTGAAAATATATGAAGAAGTCTCTCTGTATATATAGTTATTTCAGAATATGGAATACTAAAGTATGAAGAAAAAAAATTAATAAAGTAACATTCAAGAAAAAAAAGGACAAGATTGGACATGTTTCTACAATTTACAGGTGGTCCGAAAAACTTGGTTACAAAGGTTGACCAGGGCCTGCATCAGTAAGGTTGCTGACATCATGAGAGGAGAGAGAAGATCTTAGTGCTGGCACATGACAATTACTACCTGAGTCATTTTTGGAAGGTAAAAAGGAGAAAATAGGTATTGATGCAATTATGGAAAATTTTGTATATTTTTGCAATTTCCACTTCCTAAATGTCTATTTTTACACCTGCCTCCTTTTTTTCGGATAACGAAAATAACCACAGCCGCTATCGAAGTGTGCACTGGGTAAACCCGCTCCTATACTCTAGCCTGCAAACAACACAAGATGGGCTAACCACCCTAGGCAAACTATAGGTGACAGACTCACACATAGCGGTCTTGGTGGATTTTGAACCCATGACCTTCCTACCACGTCATAGGCACTTTAACTACAATGTAATCCTAATGGGACATGCCTCCTTTTCTTTCATATTATGGTAAAGAGGTGCAGTGGAGGACCAAAGCCCCTGATACAGCTTAATCGTGTAGTGTAATTTAGGGGAGGAGGGGAATAAGGGAAGACAATGGAGTATTTAGCATTCGAGAAGGGGAGAGCTCTCCTAGAGAAGATTTTTCTGAAGCATAATTAGATACTCCCTCCGTCCCGTTATTTGTGGCTCAATTGGTTTCGGCACGGGAATTAAGAGAGTAGATGATAAAGTATGAGAGAGAGAGTAGATGATAAAGTATGAGAGAGAAGATGAGTAAGATAATGAGAGAGTATGAGAGAAAGATGATAAAGTAGGAGAGAGAATGTAATAAAGTAGGAGAGAGAAGATGATAGAGTAGGAGTAATTTTTTACCAAATTAGGAAAGTGGGCACAAATAATGGGACACCCCTTTCGGGAAAGTGAGCCACAAATAGCGGGACGGAGGGAGTATATAAGATTTGCATGACCATATAACCTCCTTAAATAGAGGCATCCTGTTGGGTTATGAGTCAGTAGATGGTATTCTGCTGTTAGTGGTTAAAATAATATTGGGGGAAATCATAGTAGTACTATGGAATTGAAGATCCCAAAACCCAACTGATATCAGTAGTATAGTGTCTTGATAGGACTAGATGATGTATAGGCTAGACTGTTTTTATTTTATTTATCCTTCTGTCTATGTCCTGTACGGGGTAAAATGTTGGATTGATCTTCTGCGAAGTTACTTTCCAAAACCCCACGTCATCAGTGTAATTGCTTGCGTTCTTAAGTCATCAGCTGATCTTCGCCTCAGTAGAAGACATCTCATCAGCTGACAGACATCAGCAGAAGAACTCTATACAAGCTCAGTACCTTCGCAGTCATCAGCTGACCATACTCAAGAGCATATCTCTTGCCAGCCGACTCAGATGAAGAAGACAGAGACTGCTTAAAGTCTACTGTATCCGATAGAAAACGACTCAGCCGCTAAAGTCATTTCGAAAGTCAGCAGAAGACATACGAGGATTAGGGAGAGTCAACTCTGATGTCTGACACAATCTCTCCTACCACAAACCTCGACCAATGAGAAGCCGACAACGCTTTATCTGCTCTGACCAACTAAAGCTGCTCTCATGTACAGTGTCCAACAACTCTGCTGCAACAATTCGAATTTATGGCCGTTTTCTTTGGAAGCTTGTGACACGTGGCATCCTCGTCTCCAACAGACATATGCCTAGGTCACAACTATAAATAGAGAAGAAATCCGAGCTTCACGCACGGGATATCAAGGGAAAAATGCTCAAGCTTTCGAACAACTCTAGCGCATTCAAGATCAATCCAGCGAAGAACTTGCCCAATAGAATATCATTAGTTCTTCTCTCTAGAGTTCTTTAGATCCCTCTTCTCTAGCTAAGCTCATTACCAAATTTATAGCTTAGAAATTCGAAGGAGTTCACTTTTAGTGATTTTTCTTACTGTAAGAACTCCTTCCTAGTTGGAGATTATCCCCTCCCTTTCAAACCTCGGTTTGATTTGTAAAGTCACTAAGGACTATAACTTAGAAGGGTATGTCTAGTGCACAGATTCCTTGCTGAGACTTGCTCAGATAAATCAACAAGAACTTCTGTTCGGCAAGACCGTGGACGTAGGATCTTGCGTATCCGAACCACGTTAAAAATTGCTTGTGTTATCTACTGTTTATTGCATTGCATACAAACTGTTACAAAATCATATCTTTGCATAAAACGTATTCTTAAAAGTGCACTAGCCAAAATACTTTATCTTGCGAAAACATGTTTTCAAAATGAGACGAATCTCCGGGCCCCACACTCTTATCTGCACTAAGTCTACGACTGAGTTTCAAGTACTGACAAAAGTCAGTAGGAGAGCTCAGTAGTTGGCACACTTCTGACCCGCGATCGAGGGTTACTATTTGGCACTGTTCATCAGTTGCAACCTCCAGCTCAGCTGTCCTTCGCGTTTGAGAAAAAGAAACTGTGATCAGGTGTATTCACCCCCCCTCTACACCTGACTATCGTCTCCGGACCAACAATTGGTATCAGAGCAACGTTGTTCTTCTGATTATCGGTTCTGTAACTACTGGTCTACTCGAACAGATCTTGAAAATGTTTTTCACTGCACAAGCATCTCTTCATACATCCTTATACTCTTACCCATAATGTCTGATATGTCAGGTATTCGGATGGTACCGATGTTCTCAGTAGAGAACTATACGGTTTGGCGTGTGAGAATGGAGGCACGCCTCACATCGCTGCATGAAAGCAAGACGGACGTCCTTGAGACATGACCCATAATTCCCATGATCGACAGCGTACAATTTGCCGCTGTGGGAGGTGTAGGAGCACAGATGGGTGTTAAAGTCGCCAAAGAAAAATCTACCTTCACACCAGAAGAGAAAAAGCTGCACAACCTCGACCGAGTTGCGCGGAATGCAATCCTGACTACGCTCAGTGATTCTCACCTCAGGAGGGTGCAAGACTGCAAGACGACAAGATGAACTATGGGATGCCCTGGCTGTACTAAGCCAAGGAACCCCGCAGATCAAAGAGAATAAGCTTGAATTAGAGCTTCAGAAGTTCAATGCTTTTGCCATGGAGTCCAATGAAACCATTGACGAGCTAAGTGTCAGATTTGCTAACCAGATCAATGTGATCAATGGACTGGGGAGGACGTTCACCAACAAAGAGATGAACACCAAGATCTTAAGAGCGCTACCTCGACAGAAGTGGCTTCCATTTGTTACTTATTTACGTCGCTCTGATCTTAATGCTCTAACTCCTGATGTTATCTTTTCATAATTAAAAATAGAGGAATTTGAGCACAGTCTACCCCAACGATATTCCAGTGCTCCAGCTGACACTCAGATTGACCATGCTTTGAAAGCAACAGTCAGAAAAACTAGAATCAAACTCATTTTTTCCAGCAAGGCAGTAGCTGCAGCAGAAACAAAGTCCTCTGAGATATCTGCTACTGACCCACTTGCGCTTATGGCTCTCAAATATCAAAGAGAAAAGGAGAGAGTCAGAAAGCTGAAAAAATACAACAGAGATTCTCCCTCAGGTAAGAAAGATTTTCGAAAAAGGGAAGAATCTAAACCTTCTACTGACTGCAGGAACACAGAACCTGCTGCGAGTCCATCCAAAGACTCAGCTGGAAAAAGCAGCAGATCATCTGTCTGTTACAACCTATGTTATCAAAATCGGACCGGTCATTGAACCGGTCAAGTAGATTTTAGTGGTTCAACCGGTCGGTCGAACCGGTATAACATAATAAATATTAAAATAATTTAAAGTAAAAAATTAACCTATCATTTTTCATGTCCAAACTTCAAATTTCATAATAAAAATAACAATAAAAATATTAACCTATAAAACTAGAAACAAATTGAAAAAAAGGTTGAAATCCACTCTTCATTCATCAAATCCATAAGTATTTGGATATGTTTCATGTTGAAATTGGGTATCATGCAATTGATTCAAATCAATTTGTTCATTAATGATTAATCATCTCCACATCAACATCTTTCTCTTGGTTTGTTAGAGTTTTTGGCTCAAATAGTGAAGAGTCTCCTATCCCACATTGGAAAAATAATGAAGTCTCTCATTATTTTTCCCTATAAATAGGTTGTTACCCTCTAGTTGTTATTTGCACCTCATAGAAGAGTATTTTGGGTCTAGGAACTTATTCCGGAGATCCGAATTTGTATACTCTTCGTTTATAGTGAATTAAAAAATTAAAAATTAAATTAATCATATATTTGAATTAAAAAATTAAATTAATTTTTTTTAACCGAGTCAACCGGTTCGACCGGTCACCGGTTACCGGTCCGACCGGCCGGTTTTGCCGGGTGACACCGAGTCAAAGGTGAAAAACGGTTTTCGATTGGATCGGATCGGATTTGTCACCGGGTCCTGGTTGAACCGGTTCAACCGGCCGGTCCGGTCCGGTTTTGATAACATAGGTTACAACTGCAAGAATGAGGGACACTATCAGTACGAATGTCCCGAACTCTCAGCTGCTCAAAGAGCAGAACGGCAGGCCAGACGTGAAAAATTTGCCCGAAGGAGGCAAGCCTACATAGCCGGAGAGATATCCGATGACTCAATTGAGGAAGATACATTCATGTATTCTTCTGAAGACGAAGCTGCATTTGTTGCCATTGAGATCGGAGAAACAGATCCTGAAGAAAATGCAGAATATTGTCTGATAGCCGGAGAAGAGGCTGAGGTAAATTCTAAACTTAATATAACCTCTTCTTCACACAGCACACACGACACGTGCTCGGTCATAGATGAGCCTCTAGATGTGGTACAAGCCTACGATGATCTACTAGAGGAGCAGATTCAGCTGAGCAGAGAGTTTAGCAGAACCATTCAGGAACTGGAACAGGTAAAGGCTGAGAATCAGAGACTTTCTTCTGATTGTCAGGTCTCTACTGAGTCTGAGAATCTTGTTGTGAGACTCAAGGAAGAGATTAAATCTCTTATGACTAAGTCTCAGCTTCAAGAAACTCAGATATCGGCCCGACCAAGGACAATTTCGAGAAAGATACTGAGATAGCCCGACTCAGTCAGAAGCTCGCAGAAGTTGAAAAGGATTATGATTCACTTCGAAGAAGTGATGAAGTTTGGCGAGGACTGATGACTGAACAGTACCTAGGAGCTAAGGAGAAGTTGGAAAGTATGCTTAGAGCGCAAAGGCCAACGGTCATGAAAGAAGGACTTGGCTATACTCACGAAGCTTCCACTTCAAAGAGCTCAGAACTGCTGGCTGATAGGTTCGTCAGAGGTAAAGTTCAGACTACTGACTCAACACCTCAGACGAAGAATAAACAGAAGATAGTTGCACCTCAGCCGAGCAACAAGAAACTACTGACCAGAGGTTCCAGCCCCAGGACACCACGATCAAACTCAGGGGGAACCAAGAAGGTCAGGTGGGCAGAGCAGTACAAGGAACCACTGTATGAACATCCAGCTCAATATGGTTCGTACTACTATGAGCCTAGGGTCAGAAGGAATACAAAGCCTCAGAAGAAGAAAGCTCTTGAACCCAAAGTCATCAGAAAGTCAGTTCTCCAAGTCTTGTGGAGAAGAAAGCTGACAAGGTTCAGAAGAAGAAGTCTCAGACTTCTAAGGCCCCTAGACAAATCTGGGTTCCGAAATCACCCACTAACATGTAAGGACCCAACTGAACCAAAGGGTACATAAAAATGTTTCTGTTTTGCAGGTGCATAGGGACCCTTGGATTGTGGACAGCGGCTGCTCGAAACACATAACTTATCAAAAGAGCCTGCTGACCAACTACATACAGGAAGATGGTCCCAGAATTGAGTTTGGTGACAACTCTAAGGGCTATACAATGGGATACGGAACACTGAATATTGGGACTGCCTCAGTTCCAAGAGTAACATATGTTGAAGGACTTCATCATAATCTCCTTTCTGTCAGTCAAATATGTGACAATCTGAATAAAGTTATCTTTGACACTGGTTTCTGTGATATTGTTGATAAATCTACAGGGAAAACAGTGTTATCAAGTTCGCGGAGGAAGAATATATACGTTGCAAACTGGAAAACCGCAGAACCTGAGGCTTGCTTACTCACACAGATGAAATCCAGTGACAAGGCAGGATGGCTGTGGCACAAGAGACTCAGCCACCTGAACTTCAAGACTATGAACAAGCTAGCCAAGAACTCTAAAGTCAGAGGACTGCCCAACGAATCGTTTATCAAAGACAGGAATTGTTAAGCATGTTTGAAGGGAAAGCAGACAAAGAGTAGCAATCCACCTATTCCGTCACCTTCCACTGATGGAATCCTTTAGCTGCTACAATGGACTTATTCGGGCCAGTCTCTCCAGTGACTATAAGAGGCAAGAAGTATGCCCTCATCGTTATTGATGACTACTCGAGATATACATTGGTCATCTTCATAGCCAATAAATCTGATGTCAAGACTGAGTTACCCAAACTACTGCAAAAGCTCAGTGTGGAAAAGGACATCAAGATACAGAGAATTCGCTCAGACAGAGGAACATAATTTCTCAACTCAGTAGTTAAAGAGTACTGCGAAAAGGAGGGAATTAAGCACGAAACATCTGCAGCTCGCACCCCTCAGCAGAACGGACTTGCTGAACGCAAAAACAGAACACTTAAAAAAGCAGCAAGAATGCTCCTAGCAGACTCTGGACTACCCTCAAAGTTCTGGGCAGATGCTTCCGACACGACCGCTACACTCGGGAATCGCTCATTACTTACACAGCAACACATGAAGACACCCTACGAATTATGGAAAGGGAGAATTCCTTCTATTTCTCATTTTCATATTTTTGGTTGTCCGTGCTTTATTCACAATAATGGGAAAGATCAGTTGAAGGTCTTTGATAGCAAATCTGATCAAGGAGTATTCTTAGGATACTCTCGAGTCAGTAAAGCCTTTAAAGTCTTTAACTATCGGACCCTTTGCGTGGAGGAAAGCCCTCATGTTGTTTTTGATGAGTTTGTTACTGAGGACAGGAAAACTACAAAGACAAATAATGAAGATGTCAGCAGCAAGCTACAGTATCTCGCACTAAACGACAAAGCTGAAAAGATCCAGCATTGTTGGGATGATGAGTCAGACGATGAAGAAATTCAAACTCAGCCAACAGACGATGTAGCGGACCTGGTTGATTCTACTAAACAGAATCAACAACAGGTAACAACGGTCGATGAGGAAGCCACAGTGGTAACTGAGACCTCTACTGATAATATAAACTCAGGGGGAACAAATACTGTTCCTGAGCTAAATGCCCCTGAACCTGGAAACTCAGTAGATCCTAACCTTCTTACTGAACTAATGCAATCACAGAACAGTACAACTGAAATGTCTAACACACCTACTGACTGTGCAGAAGTAGTATCAGAAGAAGAAGCCAGACTCAGATGTTCATGGCTCGACGCTCATTCTTCAGATCTTATTATAGGAGATCCATCAGCAACTATAAGGACAAGATCTAGATTAAGTCAAGGAGAAAGCTCACTCTATTCTTGTTTCTTGTCTACAGAAGAACCTCAATCAATAGAGGACGCACTCAACGATGCTGACTGGATCATCGCCATGCAAGAAGAGCTGAACCAGTTCGTTAGAAACGAAGTTTGGGAGCTTGTTGACAGACCGAGACATCAGCATGTGATTGGTACTAAGTGAGTCTTCAAGAACAAGCGTGATGAAAACAACGTCATTGTCAGAAATAAAGCTCGACTAGTTGCCAAGGGATACTGTCAAGCAGAAGGAATCGACTTTGATGAAACGTTTGCTCCAGTCGCCAGATTGGAAGCCATTCGTCTATTCCTAGCTTACGCAACGCATCAAAGATTCAAAGTATATCAGATGGATGTAAAGTCAGTTTTTCTGAACGGCGTACTGAAGGAAGAAGTCTATGTGGAACAACCGCCCGGCTTTCAGCAGGGACATCAGGTGTACAGACTTAAGAAAGCTCTGTACGGGTTAAAACAAGCACCCAGGGCTTGGTACGATACCCTATCAGACTTTCTACTTCATAAAGGTTTTCAGAAGGGGACAGTAGATCGCACCCTGTTCAATATAAAGTCAGGAGATGACATCCTACTGGTGCAAATCTACGTGGATGACATCATTTTCGGTTGCAGAAACGTGACTATATGTCAACAATTCGAGAAAATGATGAAGGAGAAATTCGAGATGTCCATGATGGGAGAGATGAATTATTTCCTTGGATTCCAAGTCAAGCAATCACCTGAAGGAATATTCATCAATCAAGCCAAGTACACTCGAGATCTCCTGAAAAGATTTAGCTGCGACTCAAGCAAGCAAGTCAAAATCCCCATGAATATGAATTTCAAAATCGATCTAGACAAAGAGGGAGCTTCTGTTAACTCTACTGATTATAGAGCTATTATTGGTTCTTTATTATACTTAACAACTAGCCGACCTGATATAACTTATGTTGTAGGTGTATGTGCAAGATTTCAAGCGGATCCTAAGCGAAGTCATCTAGACTCAGCAAAGAAGATTCTGCGATATCTAAAAGGAACACCTGACGCAGGGTTATGGTATCCTACTGATGATAATCTAATACTGACAGGTTATTCTGATGCTGATTATGCAGGATGCAGGATAGATCGAAAGTCAACTTCTGGAACGTATCAGTCCCTATGCAGCATGCTAATATCTTGGTTTTCAAAGAAACAGCATTCAGTGGCAACGTCCACTACTGAAGCTGAGTACATGGCTGCTGGAAGTTGCTGTGCCCAGATCATTTGGCTTCGACAACAACTGCGAGATTATGGTATATCTCAGGATGAAGTGCCCATCTACTGTGACTCCACCAGTGCTATTGCTATAGCTCAGAATCCAGTTCTCCATACGAGATGCAAGCACGTGGATATTCGACACCACTTCATCAGAGACCATGTCGAGAAGAAGGATATCAGAATGGAGAAAATCCAGACTGACAAGCAAAGGGCAGATATACTGACCAAACCACTAGTTGAGAACAGATTTAGAGAATTATCAGTTGAGTTAGGTCTATTGGAACCTACTGGGTAGAGTCAGTAGAAGAAATCAGTATGACAGGTCAAAGACTCAGTACAATGATTCAGTCGGGAGAATCAAACTGTACACAGTAAGGGGGAATGTGGTCATCAGCACATCAACTGTCCTCCTAAGTCTTAATGGTAAAATCAGCTGAAGAGGTTTGCGTAGTTTTATGTGCTTAATTTTATCAGAAGCATGCTCGCATTTATTACATCAGTCGCTTGCACTCAGTAGCTAATGAGCATTTATTTCCCGCCATTAATCTTTTAAGGTTTAAGTCAGTAGGAAACCGTTTTCATTTAAAAGGCTCAGACTTTAATGCTGCCTGCAGTGCATTTAATGCATGTCTTCTCAACTTACCTTACTGCGCATATGCCTACGTGGGTCTAGGTTAGAGGCGGCTTGTGTAATCATTCCTTTTATAACATCAAATCTCAGCCGTCATTTTAAAAACGAGATTAAATTTCAGTCGTTCGATCAAAACCGCATGATATGCAAATCTCATAAAAACTCGCGCTTACAACTCTATCCATACTTCTCGCCATTTTCGAATCTCTAGAGCTTTTTTTTCTTCTGCGTTCAGTTTCTCAAAACCTTAACTGCTCTGCATTTGTTTTCTCAAAAGCTCTCCATTATTCGGTAATTTCTTGAATCTTGCTTAAACTCATACTGACTTACTCTATTTTCAAGTGCTAACGAGTTTTTTGCAGATATTCATGGCGACGGTAATGACCCCACCGCAAATCAATGATATCATCAAGTCCCGAATCCAGTTCGAGCCGACGATGGCGCTACACCAAGCTGATCTTCCATATCTTGAGCCCATCTTCACAGCTCTCGAGACTTCCGGATTGGAGCTTCTTGTCTCGAAGAAACCCAGAGCATATTTGCCCAGATAAGTGGCAGAAGTTTATAACAATTGGAGATCCTATGAGGATACAGGCGCAGAAATGTCATGTTTCTCATACATGAAGGAAGTTGTCCCTCAATCTTGGGATGCCAGTGAACACGTCATCAATATCAGAACCGCCGTGGAGCTGACCTTTGATCTCCCAGCACGCGGAGTCTCTCCAAGTGGATATAAGGAGAAGGAAATTAACTCCTATGTCCAGAAGTTCTGTGGCAGGGACGACGTAGTCTTCAAGACAGCTCTGCCGAAGAATCTGCTGCTACCAGAGTACCGAGGGCTCACGTATATTATTTCCCACCTTCTTACGAGCTCAGTCGGTTCATATAATCAACTATCGAAGCCCCGCATACAGCTGATGATGATAATAGATGATGGAGTCAGAGTTAACTGGACTGACTACTATGTGAATGAGCTTAAAGCTCAGGCTCAGAAGTTCGCAGCCACACCCACATGAGAGAGGAGACTAATTAGTGTGTGAAAGCTGCTGTACGGGATAAAGTTGTCCGTACTAATCGAAGAATCAGTATCGGATCGCTCAGCCTTTGCTGATGCGAGATACTTCAACAGCAAGCTCATAAAGTTCAAGACAAGAGTCGCTGCTGAGAAATCCATCGGGCGAGGGCCGCCTGAGCAGAAAAGAGTCACTTCCGAATTGCCCCCTCGCACCGACCCGCCTAAGAGGAAGAGGCTCAGTAAGACTGGATCTTCTAAGATTCCAGCAAAACCTGCCTCTCCTCCACCCACTCAGGAGGAACCCATTCTAGACGCGGACACCGGCATCGAAGGTGCCACGTTAAAGGAGAAAGTCCAGCGGATCAGCTCCGAAGAGACTCAGTCGGAAACTGGGGTACCGACTGAGGAAACCTCCTCAGAGTGGACAACCATGCATTCCACCCGTCTCCAAGCCACAGGAGAAGTTAGTGCTCAGATCCCTGAGATCGCTGAGCATGAGGATTTGGTGGATATTGCCATAAGGGCTAGGACTCAGATGCTACTGAGATTCCTTAGCTGGCATATCCTTGAAAATCTGATCAGGACTCAATCAGCTCTGTCCCTACTTACCGAAGAGCAGAGCTTGCAATCAGCAATAGGGTTCGGGGAACCAGCTGATCTAGCCTCCTTCGAGGATCTGCGTGCTGTAATGCTTTATCTCTTAAGCTTGCGATCCTCAGCACCAGACAACAGCCCTTCGCCTCCATCGCATCATGACGACAACGATAACAATGATGATGACGACATGGATCAGGCGCCACCCAAGGATGCATATTTGGGAGGATCTGTTGAGGGTAACACTCCTCGCGAACAGGGCCGATCACCACCACCCTCCACATCAGGTGATGCCCCAGTTGCCTCAAAGCCGAGTCGAGCGCAACAGATCGCAACATCCGAGCAGAGGCTCGGAACCAGCAGTTATCAGATCAAACCTATAGGTTCCGTGACCTCTAAGTCAGTCAACAAAGCCATCCGGCGGTTGGGAGACAAGAATCGTCTCCTTGCAAAAGACGTTCATCTCAAATGGGCTCAGTACACTAAGGCCCAGACTGAGAAAGTTGACCGACTCGCTCAAGGGATGCAGAAGGTCTCCGAAACTCCTACTTCTTCTGTCAACATTCAGGAGGTAGTTGAGACCGCCCTTGCAGCTCAGAAGGCGGACTTAGCCTCTCAGAGTCAGCAGCTCCTAATCTCTCAGCATAAGTCATTCTCTGAGCAGCTGACTCAGGGCCTTGAGTCCGCAGCCCAACTCAAACAATTTAGAGCTGATCAGGAGAAGGAATAGGAGCAATACTGCGATGCAGTCAAAGACTTCGAATCCACCGCCACCCTCATAAAGAATCTATGCTTCAATTTGGACAAAGAGGTTACAGCCATCCGTACTCGCCTCTCCCTGGCTGATGATGCCAAAAAGGGGGAAGAAGCCGAGAAAGATGAACAGGCTGAGGAGGAACAGGTTGAGGTGGAGAAAAGCCCAGAAGTCCAAGTTATTAATAAGGGGGAAGGAAATCAGGGGGAAGGTTCAGCTATTCAGGCTGAAACCAGTTCTGGAGTACCCCCTCCCGAAAATGTCCAACTCCTAGAAGTCCAAACAACAACTACTGTGACTAAGCCAGCAACTGCTTCATCAGCTCAGCACATCGATGAAATTGCTCGATTTCTCGATCAGGAGGATAAGTCACTGCCACCGCAAAGGCCGGGGAAGGAGATTACAACTGAAACCACTCCTCCATCTTCCCCGACGCCTAAGTTTAAATCCAAAGCGGAGCAGGAGGCGTTTGATCAGCGAGTTGCTCAGAAGCTGCAAGATCAACTGAACTACGAGCAGCAACTCGAGGCAGAAATTGAAGAAGCAAAGAAGCCCAAGAACCCTATTGGTAGAATTGCCAAAGGAAAAGCCAAGAAGCTCCTGGATGAAGAGAAGAGAAAAGCTCAGGAGGAGCTGGCTAAAGCTTCTGCCACTAAAGTCCTACCCTTAGCTCAGAGTTCTTACACTCCCACTCTTACACCTGAGCAAGAGGCCGAGGACAGAGCCACCTGGGAGGCCACGCTGAACGGATTAAATCTCCGAAGAGGAGATGCTAGATTAGCGGGTCTCATAGAGAAGAAGAGATTGGCTGACCTGGCTAAGATCATTGAACTGACAGATAAGATAGCCAGTGAGCCAGTAGTGGATTGGAAAAGGCAGATCCTGAGGTCTTCCAAGTATTATAGGAGAGGAGCGCCCAGAGCACCTTATATTAAGAAAGCTCCTACTCCTCATGTAGACAGATGGGTGCCAGCAGGGCTGAATAAGCAATGGGAGGAACTTAAGGAGGAATTTATCAAGGGATACTATGTGTGGGGTTTCTATCCATCTGGGATACCAGTTGATCAGCTATTCGATTAGTTCCTTCATCAATACAATGCCCAGCTTAAAGATCAGCTTCAACTGATAATGGAAAGAGAGAAGATACCCTTCAGAGCTCCAGCATTCAGACGCATCCCTCCTCCGAGGACTACTCGTGGCGTGCTATGCACGAAGGAGATAGAAGATGAGATCGAGGCAGCTGCTTATCATCATGACCTTAGTTCTGATCTGCCTGCTGATCTCGAGGAAATTCAAACTTTGCGAGCAAGGACTTACAAATACTATGGTTTGGAACCTCCAACTGATAGGTCTGCAGATTTCAAGAGCAGAACCAAGAGATTCAGACGTCAGCAATGATCTTCTTATCATTTATTTTGTAATAGAGATAGGAACCTTGTAATGTACTTGTCTATATATATCAGTTCCTATTTCTAGCCAGACAATTACTCATTGTCTTACGGCCCTTGGTTGTGTTTTCGTTATCACAACTGATCACTGAAGTGATCTGACACACACTCACATAACCTTTTTCTCTGTGTTTTGCCTATCTCTCACTGCTGAACTCTTAAGGTTAACTGATTCAGTTTACTGAAGTTTATCTATGTCAATAGTTTGGTATCCTTTCTTTATATTTTATAGAGGTTTTGGCATCATCAATTAGGGGGAAATTGTTGGGTTATGAGTCAATAGATGGTATTCAGCTATTAGTGGTTAAAATAATATTGGGGGAAATCATAGTAGTACTATGGAATTGAAGATCCCAAAACCAAGCTGATATCAGTAGTGTAGTGTCTTGATAGGACTAGATGATGTATATGCTAGACTGTTTTTATTTTATTTATCCTTCTGTCTATGTCCTGTACGGGGTAAAATGTTGGATTGATCTTCTGTCGAAGTTACTTTCCAAAACCCCACGTCATCAGTGTAATTGCTTGCGTTCTTAAGTCATCAGCTGATCTTCGCCTCAGTAGAAGACATCTCATCGGTGACCGACGACATCGCAGAAGAACTCTATGCAAGCTCAGTACCTTCGTAGTCATCAGCTGACCATACTCAAGAGAATATCTCTTGTCAGCCGACTCAGACGAAGAAGACAGAGACTGCATAAAGTCTATTGTATCCGACAGAAAATGACTCAGCCGCTAAAGTCATTTCGAAAGTCAGCAGAAGACATACGAGGATTAGGGAGAGTCAACTCCGATGTCTGACACAATCTCACCAACCACAAACCTCGACCAATGAGAAGCCGACAACGCTTTATCTACTCTGACCAACTAAAGCTGCTCTCATGTACAGTGTCCAACAACTCTGCTGCAACAATTCGAATTTATGGTCGTTTTCTTTGGAAGCTTGTGACACGTGGCATCGTCGTCTCCAACGGACATATGCCTAGGTCATAACTATAAATAGAGAAGAAATCCGAGCTTCATGCACGGGATATCAAGGGAAAACGCTCAAGCTTTCGAACAACTCTAGCGCATTCAAGATCAATCCAGCGAAGAACTTACCCAATAGAATATCATTAGTTCTTCTCTCTAGAGTTCTTTAGATCCCTCTTCTCTAGCTAAGCTCATTGCCAAATTTAAAGCTTAGAAATTCGAAGGAGTTCACTTTTAGTGATTGTTCTTACTGTAAGAACTCCTTCCTAGTTGGAGATTATCGCCTCCCTTTCAAACCTCGGTTTGCTTTGTAAAGTCTCTAAGGACTATAACTTAGAAGGGTCTGTCCAGTGCACAGATTCCTTGCTGAGACTTGCTCAGATAAATCAATAAGAACTCCTGTTCGGCAGGACCGTGGACGTAGGATCTTGTGTATCCGAACCATGTTAAAAATTGCTTGTGTTATCTACTGTTTATTGCATTGCATACAAACTATTACAAAATCATATCTTTGCATAAAACGTATTCTTAAAAGCGCACTAGCCAAAATACTTTATCTTGCGAAAACATGTTTTCAAACTGAGACGAATCTCCGGGCCCCACACTCTTATCCGCACTAAGTCTCCGACTGAGTTTCAAGTACTGACAAAAGTCAGTAGGAGAGCTCAGTAGTTGGCACACTTCTGACCCGCGATCGAAGGTTACTATTTGGCACTGTTCATCAGTTGTAACCTACAGCTCAGATGTCCTTCGCGTTTGAGAAAAAAAAAACTTTGATCAGGTGTATTCACCCCCCCTCTACACCTGACTATCGTCTCCGGACCAACACATCCGTACACCAAACCAATACTATGCTAATATGGTTGCTGGAGACCCATTATAACTTGGTCCACTTTCACCCCAATAGCCCAAAGGCTTTTTTTCTTAATATTCATAATATGTTTGAACCCGATTAATTTTCCGAGCTCTTTCTAGTACGTATTGTTAGGTTTGCACTTGTTATAGTCTTATTATCTCGTATATAGTTAGATTATATAGTGTATTGTAGATCATAGAAGACTACATAATTTGTTGAGCTAAGGAGATATAAACAAGTATCACAATTGAGACAATTTTAGGACGAATTGTCGCTTTAAGCTGCATTATACTTAAGAAGTAATTTGTCTTGGTTACTTATCTATTCTAGTACATATAACGTGTATTGAAGGGTCACAGTGAGTATGTTCTCCTAACCAACCTAAGTGGAGATCCAAGGTCTCAGTGACTTAGTTAATATTAAGTTTGATAAAATTTCAGTTGAGTGCATGTAACAAACTACGACTTTGACTTACTATGGGCAATGTCATATTTGGCCTGATTTATGTGTATTTAGTGATAGTAGCTACTTGTAGTTCAGACTGGTTGTCTATATCTTGCATCCGTATTCTTTGAGAATGGTTGATAATATCCCCTTAGTAGCTCAGAAAGTTTATCATACTAAACCTTGCAGGTTAATTAAATTAAAGTGTGTTAATAAGGTTGAGTGTTACTGCTCATCGATAAGATGTTAATTTATTGGGTTGTCAGTAAGCTTAATTAATTAGAGGATATTTATATCTTTAATACGAAGATTTGTTTAAGTCTAAAATACAAGCAGTGACTCATTTTGGGATAAATGGGTAAGTTAGCCGAATTCTCTAGTGAAATGAGTTAACGTTTATGAATTAATTATGGTCTGAGATAGCGTAGATAATTAATTAATTTGTGACCCAACTCTATTTCTTGTATTAGATCTCTGGTTTGGCTCAATCAATGCACAGTAATTAAAGTGATCCAATAAGCCATTAATTAGTTGTAGATTAATTAGTAATTATTTGCCTTCTTAATTGGTAATTAATTTAATAAATTTGGGAGCAAATAATTTATTATTTGCAAGTCTCGTTTTGGTAGATTTTGGTTCCTCACACGTCCACTTTAGCACTTCAGTCTCCACTTCTAGTACACGTGCAGCTCAATTGGAAGACCAAAATATCTTCTTCCCACGAGTTTAGCAACTCTAGTAACTGCTTCCACAATTAACGCCAACCACTTCCTTGAAAAAATTTGCGCTTCATTCTCGATCATAAATTCATTATTTATTTACATGCACATAAATAAATAATATCCATGTGGAAAATATTCATTGTTTAAATCGATATCCTTCAGATTATCAATATTGTGTTTCGTATTGTTACCACCAACACCAAAATATTTAAATTAATCTCAAAAAGACCTTTAACTATGATGCCCTACACGACATGTTAAACGACACATTATTGAAATGTGTTTTTTTAAATCTAGAACATAACCTGACGTTGATCAATAATTAATCAAATGTAAAATAAAAATTACAAATTCTAGATCAATAAAATTTCAATTCTACACTTTAAGATTCATATATAGCTTAACAATAAGGAACAAATTGATTTTTTTAATTAAATTAATTGTGTATTAATTTAATGAATTTGATACATGTCAGACAAAATACATTGAGTTTTTTCCAAATATTTATGCTTTCTAGCTACTATGTAATTAAAACTATGAGGAATGTCCTATCTATGCTTTATAAAAGAAATTCTCCAAGATTATGAAGTCTAATATCGTTTTATAAAAAATAAAAATAAAAAAGCTTGCAAGGCAAAGCTTCAAGTTAATAAAAAAATCGATAATACCAATGACAAATTCATATTCCCAACTTAAAAAACAAATTCATACTTGATACTTCACTTTTCAATTACTCTTTTCATTTTCTTTTAGTTCTACCATCCATATTAATATAATTTTATTTTATTTTAATTATTACTTAATACTCGTCATTCAATATATATTACACATTCTTGCATTTATAAGATTTGAGCAAGAAATATCTAACGCAAGTGAAATTTTCTTAATTATGTAATAGTACTACCAATTAACAACAATTAAAAATGCTTATCGAGAATATTCTATGAAATGTAGCTTGTGATAATATCTTAATTCATTGTACAGTAGTCTGAAATCTGAATCAGGTAAAACTACACCACCTAATTAAATCAAAATTATCAACCACACCAAAAAAGAAGAAGAAGAATTATTTTGCAGTAGTCAGCCATGATGGGTTGGAGACGTAGAAGAAGAATCAAAACTATCCCCTCTACAATACCTTAGCTGCAATGAAATTTGCCTCTCAAGCTGAAGTTGCTTGTAGAAATTGGCGATGAAGGCATCCGCTCTCTTGTCAATGTCATCTTCCGACGGATAACTTGTTGTCCTCCGAAGCCCCCTCGACGATCCCGAACCTGAATCCGATTCAGGATCCTCCACGCAGGCCCTCAATCCCGGCCTGTCGTTGAAGCTCACGGCCCGTCTCTTGCTTCCTAGAATCGACGCAACTTTCCATCTATTCACGCCCAAGTTAAGAAGACACTTGATCTTTTGGACGGCCCTTTTCAATTTGCCTAGCAACGTCTCCATGCACTGTAGGAATTGGGTTCAAGCTTTCCCCAACCCCTTCTCATCAATGGACTCCTGACGTATACGAAGGAGTGCGGTTCGTTCGAGAAATTCCTACCTCTCTATCTCTGAGATGTTTGGATTTTATAGAGAGACACAGCTATGCTTATAAGTTTAAATGATTGGATGTCGAGTTATATATATTTATTTTGTTTATTGTGTGCATATTTAAGAAAGAGAGAGAGAAGTTGCAAGGTGGTTGATGAAGAAGGCGTGGGGAGTAGGATAAGCGTGTAATTATAAGGACGAAAGGTAATTAACATGTGTGTTTTCAAATGTTTGATTAGTTTTTAATTAATAATTAAGGGGGTTGGAGTCACGTCATTGAATACTTAATTAACTCTGTCTTTATTAACATATTACTATTAATGCATATTTAATATTTTTCAAGCATATAAAACGTCGAGATTGTCAAGAATTAACAGCATGCAAATCAAGATAATTAATCTTAAAACAAATAGAAAATGGTTTAGGTTAAAATGAAGAAAACCTTTTTGACCCAGTAAACAACAACTACATTCTTTACTTGAATATTAAAAGTCTTATCCAAATAAAACCAGCGCATGCATGCTCGATCGAGTCGAGATCATATAATTGTTTTGACTTTGATTATTTGTAGTTCGGCAGCACGACTTGGTACCCACGTTTGTTTCAAGACTTCCTTTGTAACTTACCAGTTAAGATTATAGAAATTTCGAAGAAACTTCTATGACCTTTTCACGTAAGATTTATTTAAATTTTTTTCTTTTTTGAAATTGAGAAGGAAATTGTCTATATAGTTTTTTCTTTTCTTTTAAAATGATGTTATTCAACGGTAGGCAGAGGTGTTTTAAGACTTCCTTCCACTCTTGTAATTCCGAATCCGCCCGTTTAACCAGTTGCAGAAAAGGAATCAAAAGTTGATCCAAAAAAATCAATTCAATTTCGAAAATACCGATTGGTTGATAAAACAATCAGTTTATGCCCTTTTCTATTTTTTATAAATATATATACATTCTTGTTATTTATTTATTTATTATTAAAAATACATTCATTTAAAAATGATGTAGTTAACATTAACAATTAGTCAAATAGTAGAATTTTTTAAAATGTCATCTTTTATTGTTATCTCAGTTTTTCTTATGTCGTTTTTTTTTCTTTTTTTTTTGGTAAAGGTTCAGCTAAGTAGACTGGAAAAACCGGAACAAACCTAATATATTTTATAAATTTGTATAATCGATTTTCTCAAAACAGGTCCGATTTGATATTTCACCAAATGGTGAACAACCTATGTAAACTAAAGTAAATTTACTTTAACACAATAATCCATCAAGTATACTTTCTCGATTTGATATTTAAATGGATTGGTTTAATATAATAAAAGTGTAGGATCTATATAATTAATTAATTAATTAATTAGAGTTTATTTAAGTTGGTGAAGCTGTCTGACCAATTTTCTTATTTATAAAAATACAAGTGAGATGATACAATTCTGTAATGGGTGGGGAGGAGTATTAATGGAGTATAATTATTCGGACTACATTTCTAGGTGCTAAAAACGATTTATAATTATTGTGCTCAAATCTGAACTTAGAAGAGGCCCAAAGTGAAGCCCACACAGCGAAGGTGTCATATGAATATGTAACAGCCCAATAAGTGAATAGCTGCCACAGCTAATCCTCACAGCCGCGTGGCTGTATCAGGGTTCTTTCTCTTTAGATTCTGACCTTGGTTTATTAACTCTTGGTCTAAAATCCTCGTCTCTTCCTCTACCCTTTGTCTCTCTAAGATTCCATCGTAATCGACGTCATCGCCTCTGGTCGCTGCGAGTCGGCGGTCATAGTCGTCATCTGTATGAAGCTTATTTATTCTGTTGTTCAATTTGTTGTGTCCGCCGCGCGTGCTCATGAATGTTTTTTGATCTGTTAACTTACACTACCGAATTCTGTTTTTCTTCTTTGGAAATATTGCCTCTAGGATCAATTTAGATGAAATATTTGATATATGGGTGCTTGTTTGATCTTGTCGACTTTTTGGTTCATGAGTTTATTTTTTATAATTTATTAGTTGTTAATTTCAAGTATGTATTTATTTGTTAACCATTTCTCGCAGAACTGCACCTGAACATTTTGTTTTTGAGGCAATGGGAAACGGTCCGGCTCCCTTTTCAGAAATTGGCAAAAGAGCAAGAGGTGAGATTTTAAAAGTTAATTACTGTGTTTACTACATTGAGGTTCATTTCAGTATCTATCCGTTTAGTTCATGTTCGTCTTCTTAATCGTTCGATTTTATATATTTCGCTTTGTGTGATTCCCAAAATTGTTTTCAGACAATAATGATAACTAATTACTGTTTCATGTTCGTTTCAGTTGTGTACTATATCCCCTGCTTATTTTATAACCTAGTTGATGCTTTTAGAAATTTTATACCAGTTGGTCAAGCACCAATGTTTGACTTGTCAGAATTTTAGGATGCTAATCCTTATCTTAATTCAAGATTTAACGTGCTTTATTATTCATTGTGTCTTTCATTGTCCTTTTCAAAGACTTGCTTCCTGGTTTCTTATTCAAATATGTTTATTTTGTGTACAGATCTTTTGACCAAAGATTACAACTATGATCAGAAACTCTCTCTAGCAATTCCAAGCTCTACTGGAATGGTATTACATTATCTATTTTCTACCATTTGCTTATGATGCTCTACCCATCCGTTGCTTATTTATTATGTTCTACATGGCTGCCAAAGCAACATATTCAATATGATTCTCTTCTGCAATTTTCTGCTGTATTTGGATTGGATTGAATTGATATCAATTAGAAATTAAGGTCCTTTCTGTTTTTATGGCAGCAGTCACTTGGTCTTGAAACTAGATCAATAAAACTGCTTTCTCGTTGCATTGTTCAGCTATGCTGCACGTGTAAGCTATGCTTCAAATGACATTCCTTTATGTCTTTAGCTTAAATTTGTCAATTTAGGTCTCTTATGGAATGAGTTTTATGTAAGCATTGGTTATACCTAGAAATGTAAAATCTATGTAGTATGTACTGCTGGAGAGTATTAACTATTATTCATCTTCTTGCAGGGATTTACGGCTACTGGAGTAAAGAAGGGTCAAATCTTTGTTGGTGATATAAGCACTCTGTACAGAAGTGGAAAAACTACTATCGATGTTAAAGTTGATACATACTCTAATGTAAGAAGAAAAATTATGCAGTTAATTGTATATTTGAGCAAAGTTTGTTGTGAAGTCTATTTTTTTGTTCATAATGGACAAGTGACTTTTTTAATTGTTTAGTGTTATGTTTAGACTTGATTCCTCACTGCATTGGCTGACAGGTTTCTACCAAGGTGACTTATGATGTAGTGCCTGGGACAAAAGCAGCAGTGAGCTTTAGCATTCCTGATCACAAATCGGGCAAGGTATTAGTTAGATATTTAAGGTGCTGAAAACTTAAAGATGTCTTCATTGTGCATTAATTTGAAAGATATTAGTGCATGTTTTCATTTCATTTTTTCTGTATCTATCAAAAATTTCTGAATTATACAAATTAAGGTTTTCTTGATGAAGAGGAATGATTGACTTATATTTGGATAATAAATGAGGTAATGCTAATTTTGGCAATAATGTCGAGACTTTTTGGAGCCACACGATTTATCCTCTACTTTGAGGTCCACTATGTTGCAGTCTTCAAGTGATATATTTTCTGCTTGAAGTCTACTTATTTTTAGCTTCTTGAGTTCTTTATTGTGGAAACTTCCTCAGATATGGAAGAAATTTTCGTTCCTGATGACCTTGCTGGCCCTATTAAATGATCTACGAACTGTTTATACTAACTACAATTAATGTATACATTTTTCTAAATAATATTTTCATCACTATGTTTCAAGTATGCCTGGTCAATAAAATCTTAAGAATGGGGTCTATATATGTTGGAATACCAGTGAAGTTATGGTGCATATTATTTTCAATTTAAACCATCATGACTGCATGACTTATAGAAGACTTTGTTGAAAATAATTTGTTTTGAATTAGAATATAAATATATCAGGTAGCTATGTCATGTGCAGTCACAACTCTTGCTGTATCTTAGATTAACGTTTACCCATTTTATCTTCAGTGCCTTTACGGTGGAGAATAACATGTGGCTGATATGGATTCCTTGCATCTTATTCTTTAACATTAATGATTTTCAGTTAACATTTTACTGATAATCTTTTGGAATAGTTTTGCAGTTATATGATTGACGAACTTGTTGGATACTTAAGCTGGCTAGTTTCTTGTGTAATTTCAGCTTGATGTGCATTACCTTCAAAATCATGCCGCCATCAATTCCAGTATTGGTTTGAACCCGAGTCCTCTACTGGAGGTTTCTGCCGCAGTTGGCTCCAAGGAATTTGCTATTGGCGGTGAAATTGGATTCGATACCTCCTCTTCGTCTTTTACCAAATACAATGCTGGAATAAGTGTCAACCAGCAGGACTTTTCTGCTGCCATCTTACTGTAAGCAATTCACATATGAAAATCTCTTTTGATTTATTAAATAGTCACAGCTTCATTAGTCATGTCTGCTGGCATTCTTACAACCCTTATGGTCAACACAGGACCGACAAGGGACAAACCGTGAAGGCTTCTTATGCACACGTGGTAAACCCTCTGACCGGAACAGAAGTTGCTGCTGAGATGATCCACAGATTATCAAGTTACCAGAACAGCTTCAGCTTGGGAAGTGTCCACAAGATTGACCCCCTCACCTTGGTCAAGACAAGATTCTCTGACGATGGTAAGGTTGCCATCTCGAGCCAACGGGAATGGAGGCCAAAATCACTAGTAACCTTTTCAGCAGAGTTTGACACCAAGGCCATCGACACAGCTCCGAAATTCGGCCTTTCCATCGCTCTCAAGCCCTGAATTAGTTGACGAGTCTTGATTTTTCTGGTATGGTAAGTTCAATTTTCCAACCGAATTCGCGTTAAGATTTGAGGTGCATAACAATTTTTCATTGACTTGTGCGGGAAACCGTACCCTTTTTTGACAACATTGATATGATGGTGATAATTATTGAAGGAATTGGATTCAAGAAATTTGATATTTGTTGTATAATGGCCAGTAAGGCAATAAGCAAATAATTTTCCATTGGAATTTTAATGGCTTCTGGCTTTCCAATGGTAAAAATACAATTTTTATTTTTTTGTTGCTGTTGATTCTGTTGAATCTTTTGCTTCTGTTCTGGACTCAAATCTGCTTTTGTATAATTTGAATTAAAAGGGGCGTACAGTAAGGATATTTTGAAATTAGGAATTTATATAAATCTCGTAATAAGATAGTTTGGATTAGTAAATGTATTTGAATCAAGATTTTAGATCCATGTTTAAAATGTTTTCAAATCCTAGTAATTTAATGGATTTTATTTAGAATTCACATCGATTTCGTAACCACAAAATTGCAAAGCAAATTCTCCCTTAATCTAAATTCGTTGTTTGCAAATAATTCTTTAGTAAAAGAATTGCATATAGTTTAGTTAAGAGTAAGTTTGATTCAGTCTCAAGTAAAATAAAAAAAATGCATGTAGTATAGTTTATATAATGCTTTTGTAACGTTTATAAATTGTAAGGTTATAAATTATACGGTAAAAAAGTTCTATATATACTTAGTTGAATAAAAAATTTCATATCACGTACACTTAAATTTCGATAAAATAATATTCGATTAAGTAATAATTTCGTTAAGATAATAATTTCTTTTCGTTAAATAAATATTTTTTTTCAGTTTCAAGCTTATTATTTATCGAGGTTTAACTTCCAATTTTTACATCCAAAAAATTTAGAATTTATAGTGAAAATGGCGCCCAAACTTCTACTTTTTTTGGTTTTTGGTGCCCATTCTTTAAAAATTGTGATTTTGGTGTTTATACTTCACAAATTGTTTCTCTTAAGGTATCTCACATATTTAACTTCTATTTTCAACAATTTAAGTAATATTTTGCCAACTTTTTTGTTATTAAATAGTTTATGACCAATTTATGTAATATTTTGCCATTATTACAATGCCAATTTATGACTAATTATATTTTGCCAATTGTCATTACTATAGATATAAAATATAACATTAATGTACTGTTTTTTATTTTGATTTTATGCCATTATTCCTATAAAATAACATAATGGAATAATATTATTCCTATAAAATAACATAATGCAATTTATTGGAATAATAGGAATAATATTATTCCCATTAAATTTGTGAGACACCAAAACAAAAATAATTTGTAAAGTATAAGCACTAAAATTATAATTTTAAAAACCAAAAAAAAAAAAAAAATGGAACTTTACATCATTTTCACTTTTTACTCAAAAATTCAAATCAGTTCAGTTGCTCCACCGCCGCACGATGGCCAAAAACGACTCAGCGCCACTGCACCCGAGCTCTCAATCCGACATTGACGAGATCGGGAACCTCATGAAATCCTACCTCTCCTCCGTCACCGCCGCCCGGCCCCCGTCGCCTCCGCGCGCCTCCATCCCCGTGTCCTCCGGCCCCCGCATTCATCCCATCCTCCTTTCCGAAACCTAGCTCCGTCCCCTCGGCCGCCTCTCCGCCTCCGCCCAAGCCCCCTGTCAACACTCTTACTGAGCCCGTTGTGGACACAATCAAGCGTGATTTATCGAGGATCGTGAGCAATTTGAAGCTGGTTGTTTTCCCCAATCCGAATCGAGAAGATCCGGGGATGGCATTGAGGGATTAGGATCTCTGGGGCCCATTTTTCTTCATTATTTTCCTCGGACTCACCCTCTCATGGTCTGCGCCAGTTCAGAAGGTTTGCCAGATAATTAATCATTTGTGCTCTATAAATTTGATTGATTTCTTTGAAACTTTGACCTGTACATAGGTGGGGATTCATTTGGCCTTTTTAGATTCTCTTGTAAAGTGTGTATGCGTTATAGAGAGTCCATGGTTAGGTATGAATGATGTTCGTGTTGATGAGCACAAACTATCATGTAGAAGAATCAAGAAGGTAGTAAAAACAATGATGAATAAGATGAAGATTTATTTGAATACTGGTTTGCTGTTGTGATGGATAATGTTGTTTCCATTTGTTGAACTATACATAGTTGTGGTGTGAAACTAGGTGTTCAGCACTTTCTTATGATTTAGATAATTAATCTGTTGCAACATGAATAAGATGGTTTAATGATAATTAGGTGAGTTTTTATTTATAACTTGGCATGCTTTGAAGCCCATGGAAAGAAAGTGGTATTGTTTTACACTTTTAATTGTTTCCAGTCTCAAGTGTTTGCCGTTGCCTTTGCACTGCTTGCTGCAGGAGCTGTAATTTTGACATTGAATGTTTTGCTTCTGGTAATCTCCTCTCTTTCTTTCTCTCTCTCTCTCTCTCTCATGCAAACACAATAACAAGCCTACACATGTTAATCTAGCAAGTAATACTCCTTTTAGGGCGGGCACATTATCTTCTTCCAGAGCCTGAGTCTTTTAGGCTACTGTCTAGTCCCTCTAGACATCGCAGCGTTCATTTGCATGATGCAACTGAACGTGATCGTTAAGGTAGTGGTGGTGACGGTGACACTGGCTTCGAGCTCTTGGGCTGCATACCCTTTCATGAGCATGGCCGTCAACCCTCAGAGAAAAGCTCTTAGCCCTCTACCCTCTCTTCCTCATGTATATATCTGTTGGCTAAGCTTACTCATCATCGCCATTCACTGATGGGACCACAACCACCTTGCCTTCCATTACCATTCATTTTTACTTTCTGCACTTATAAATTCTTTATGGTACTGTACTATCGGAATGTAATGATTTATATGAACACATGTTCTAATAAGTTTTTACCCTGCAAATGGGAATGTGTTTTCGAATTTTATTTACTTGTTTTCTTTTAATATTTATTTTAGTTTAAATTTCTTCTTTAAAAAAAATTGATAATCGAAAACTATGCTTATTAATTAGCATATATGGAAATCCTTTTATGTAAATATTAAAAAAAAAAACTATGTTGGATTCATTAAATTTACTCATAAATGGACTTTGGTTAGAGGTTCTTACCACTATCATGTGATCCCATAATAATATAAATTAAAAATATTTACTAGGTATAGTATAACTGTAAGAGCATCCGCATTCCTCCCATTCATCCATCACATTCTCTCTCCGCCACGTCAGCTTTTTTTTAAACACTCAACTTTTAAACACTCAACCACATTTCTTCATCCATCCATATAATTTTTTTTTACTATTTTGGGTCCCACTATTTTAATTTTTTCAAACATTATATTTTAATAACAACAACAAATATAGAATAATATTTTTATTACTCTTCAAATAAATAAATAATTATAATAAAAAAAATCTTAATTAATTTCGATAAATTCATTAAACAATAAATACTAAGAAAGGGGAAAAAATAATTTAAAAACTTGCAATAACATGGAAAATTAAACAATACAACAATTAAAATAAAAATTACGAACTAGTACATCAAAATATTAATCGATCAATTGTTGTTGTAGCGAGTCCATATATGCTCAACCAAGTCGTGTCGAAGTTGGTGATGCACATCGCTGCTACGTAACTCGGAGTTGGTTCGAATCACATTTCGAAATTCTGGATTTGGACCTTGAACGAATTGTGGGGGTTCATCATCTTCATCATTGGGAAAAGATGCAACCATATCCCCCTCATTCTCAACAATCATGTTGTGCAAAATTACACAAGTTAACATGATAGATTTTATTCTTTTCCTGTACCAAGATCGAGCTGGCCCTCTAACGATTGCCCATCGAGCTTGGAGTATCCCGAACGCTCGTTCAACATCTTTTCTGGCAGCCTCTTGCCTTTCTTTAAAAAGACTCCTCTTTGGATCGTCTGACCAAGGAAAAGACTTCACGAAAGTAGCCCATGTTGGATAAATTCCATCTGTCAGATAGTACCCCTGATTATAATGTGTGTCATTCACCGTAAAATTAGTCTCAGGCGCATTTCCTGAGAGCACATGGTTGAATAACGAAGATTCATTTAACACATTAATATCATTTCGTGAACCAGCTACACCAAAAAAGGCATGCCATATCCATAGATCTTGGGAAGCGACAGCTTCTAGCACGATCGTAGGAGAACCATGTCCCCTCGTAAATTGACCTTTCCACGCGACTGGACAATTCTTCCATTCCCAATGCATACAATCAAGACTTCCCAACATTCCCGGGAATCCATGTCTATCATTGTGCATCTGAGTAAGACGTTGAACGTCAGCTGCATTTGACCTTCTCAAATATTGACTGCCCCAGATCTCCACCACATTCTTACAGAATGTAAAAAGATATTTGATTGCAGTTGATTCCCCCATTCGGAGATACTCGTCAAGATGATCGGCTGGTACTCCGTGGGCCAATTGACGAATTGCCGCGGTGCATTTTTGTAGAGGAGACAAGCCTCTACGATATATTGCATCGTTCCTTTGTTGGAAGTATGACGAGTGATTCTCAAGTGCACTCACTATTCGGAGGAATAAGTCTCTCCTCATTCGGAATCGCCGTCGAAATATTGCAGCGGAATACACGGGTACCTCGGCGAAATAATCATTGAAAACTCTTTCGTGTCTGTCTTCACGATTCCTTTCGATGTACCTTCTCGGCTGACGCCTAGCCTGGAGACACCTTCTTTCATATTCTGCCATTATTGTCTGACTATGTTGAAGAATCGCTTCATACAAATCATACTCAGGATCATTGATTTGCTCTTCGTTGTTAATGGATGAACTAGAACTGCTTGTGGAATATTGAGCCATTTTTGTAGTAGCAAAACTTTGAAATGAATCAACATTTGAGAATGTGAGGAACAATGAACCATTAACTACTATATATAAGTCAATATTGTTGTAACTTATGCAACATATATATAGAAATATGGTGGCTTAAACTTCAACGGATATAAATTTTTGCAATGGCTAAAAATGGCTATTTTTTAACGGGCGGAATATAATCGTCTATAAAAGTCCCTGCCTCTCTCCTCTCCCCCCTCCCCCAGCTCTCTCCCCTCCGCCAGTCCCGACCTCCGCCAGTCCCTCCCTCCGCCAGTCCCGACCTCCGCCAGTTCCGACCTCCGCGGGATGCACTTCTCTCTCCTGCCTCCTGCCTCCCTGCGCCGCCGCTGCCCACGCTCCCCGCGCCGCCGCTGCCCACTCTCCCCGCCGCCGCCGCTGCCCACGCTCCAGATGCCGGAATCGTTTCAATCTTCCCTAGTATTTTGCTCTCTCTAGATCTATCCCTCCTCCCTCTCTCTCTTTCAATTGATGAAATTAAGAGTTTCAATCTTCAATTGTCCTCGATTAATTTGTGTTCTAATTGAATCTTTTGTTTTTTTTAGTAAAAAAAATTGAATCTTTTGTTTGGTGGAAAAAATTGGGAAAATATTGAATCTTTTGTTTGGTGAATCTTTTGTTTGTGTAGAAAAAATTGAATCTCTTTGTTGTTGAATCGATTTGTTGTTGTTGTTGAATTGTGGAAATTGCAGGCCTCCCTCTCTCTCTCTTTCAATTGATGAAAAATTGCAGGCTTTTCTTTGTTGTTGTTGAATCGTGGAAATTTGCCGACAAAACATTTGTTGTAGGTCCCACAAGACACTCTCTCTCATCGTCCAAACCTTTAAACGCATCCACATTCTCTCTCCATCTAAACTCTTCTGCAACGCCCTAACCCATCCATCCATAATTATGGATGAAAAATTTGTTTGCAGTGTGGATGCTCTAAGGACAGAGATGATGTCTATTCTGCACGATGCAATTCTGAGGTTTTTCAGTATTTGTAGTTACTACTTCTTAGTAATTTGTTTCTTGGATCTGACTTTCTTTATCATCAGAAAATTATTAATGTGTGTAAAAACCAAGTTGGTTCCAATTCACGAAGCCAGGAGAATCCGATGCATATAGCTGCTAAATATGTTTATTTGTAAGCGCAAGCGGTAAATATTGTTCGTTCTATAAATTATACAAAAGATGTAATAAATTACATTAAATTAATTATGTGACTCATACCTTCGATATGTAACCATCTAAGCTTATTTGACGTTGTCCTTTCCCTCCTTACAATCTTATCCTGGTATCTCTCCAGTTAATGCTCTTTCTCACCTCTTGGAATTCCAACTCCCGGTACTATTGATCACTTAATTTTTATGAAATATGTAGATTTTATCTCATTTCTCTCCGGCGTTGTTATTACATAAAATTGTTAGTTGTGTGTAAAGTTGTGAATCACTCAAATTATGTGCAAATCATAATAACAAGATCTTGACTTTTTAAAAAGAAAAAGGGATAAAATGCATATACATGAGCAACCCGAAAAGAAAAACGGGACCAAATTATGGGATGGGGGAGTATTATTATATTTGAGCAGTAACCACACTTGATACTAATAGTGTTTGTGTATAGTCGTATCTGAGATTTCTTTTTTTTTTTTTTTTTTTTTTGAAAATGAATTATACCATCATTATAATTGTAAGAATTTGAGAATTCGTCTATAAAGATCTCAAAAATTCCCATTACCATTCATCAATCAACACTCGAAAACACCACCAAATTGAAGAAAGCCAAAAATGACGGAATTATGGACAACTATGGCGTCGATGATGGGGGTTTGGGCCTTCTTTCAAACCATCCTCCAAACCGTCTTCCCGCCGGAGCTCCGGTACGCCGCCGTGAAGCCCTTCCACCGCCTCCACGGCTACTTCTCCTTCTACTGCTACTACGACATCACCGAGGTCGACGGCGTCAACACCAACGAGCTCTACACCGCCGTGCAGCTCTACCTCAGCTCCTCCACCTCCGCCTCCATCTCCGCCACCCGCCTCAGCCTCAGCCGCGGCCTCAACTCCTCCTCCACCTCCTTCGCCCTCTCCAACAACGACCGCCTCGTCGACCGCTACCGCGGCGCTGCCGTCTACTGGGAGCACGTCGTCACCCAGCGCCAAGGCCAGTTATTCTCGTGGCGGCCGCTGCCGGAGGAGCGCCGCGCCTTCACCCTCCGCGTGTTAAAGAAGCACCGCCACCTCATCCTTAATTCCTACCTCGATTTTGTCGTCGGAAAAGCCAACGAAGTCCGCCGCAAAAGTCAGGAACGGTTACTCTACACCAACTCGAGAAATCATCCATGGGAATCCGTACCGTTCAAGCATCCAAGTACTTTCAAAACCCTAGCCATGGATCCAGAGAGGAAAGCTGAAATCATGGCGGATTTGAACGACTTCGCCGGCGGCGAAGCGTTCTATCATAGAACCGGAAGAGCGTGGAAGCGAGGCTATTTACTGTACGGCCCTCCGGGTACCGGAAAGTCGAGCATGATCGCCGCCATGGCGATCTCGAGTAGCGGGCTCGGGTCAGAGCTACGATGAGAAACATGAGGAGAAAGAGGACGTGCATTCATTCTAGCTGTCGGACGCAATACGGCGTCGTAGTAGCATTTCAATAACTGTGCGTGCTAGTATTTCACGTGTGTTTCTGTTTTGAATAGAAGATGAAATGGAATTTCAACTTCGGTTTTAATGCTTTTGTGTTACACCACCCACGAGCAAAATCCCGATACCATGCCAAATACAAAAAATACTATTTAAAATTTTAAACCGTTGATCCCAAAATTCAAATTTTAAACCATAATGCAAAAACCTATAATTTGCCAATCTTTCATAGGAGGACAACGAACATATAATTACCCGTCACATTATTCATATCCATTTTGAAATGGGCAGGAAGATTAATGTATTGAATCTAAAGTAAAAAATGATGGATACAAAAGGTTGAAAAGTGGTGCAAAGTTAAAAAGTTATGGGTCCGGGAGGTTAAAAAACGGTGTAATTTATTTTCATTTTAGTAAACATAAATAATGGAACATTCATTTCGAATATAGTGAAGATAAATAATAGGACTGAGGGATTATATATTTTTATTGAATGAGATATGCTATTTAATACTATTCACATGTGTAATTTGTGTCACTATTTGAATGGTGATACATGTCTCCTTTAATCATTACACTTATAATAATTTCATAAGGTTAAGAAATACACACTAGGATATATTGTTATTAAATGAAACACATATCACCTATTCATAATTAAATTGAGAAAAATTGAACAATGATTGACTATTTTTTTAGATAATTAGGTGATTTTCTCTCTTTTTTTTAAAAAAAATCAAGGAATCCGCAGCCATTAATTTTGGTGCATATAGAGTAATTCACACATAGCGGTCGGTGGATTTTAAATCAATGATCTTCGGCCATAAAATAAGTATCTTAACCACTATCATTCAAATGGAACACTGTTATTTTTTATATATGATAAGAAGAAACGTACACATAGTTATGAATATGGACATTCAGACATGTTTTTTGATATACTTCCTCGGTCCTGTTAATAATAACATTTTGTATTTCTGATTGATCGTTTCAATAATATCATATTTCCCAAAATAAAAAGATGATAATACTAAAAATCACTAAAAAGTCAAATGCGCTAACATCATTTAAACACAAAGATCAAGTTTTTTAGGGGTGTGTTTGCAATTGCTTATTATAATCAATTCTTATGTGCTTTTGCATAAAATTGAAAATAATTACTAAGTATAAACATGTGGCGTTTAGGAATAATATGAAATATCATATATTTTTTTTTGTAAGATTTGAAAATTGTGATGCTTTAAGCACTAAAAGTATCTCAATGATGCTTATAAATTTAAATAGTTTAAATGTTTAATTTTAGAAAAATTTCTAAAGAAAATAGATTTTTCAACCATAAAAAATTATTTATATATCGAGACATAGTGTTAAAAGTTATTTTCCATCGTACTGAAATACCAATATACCCTACCCTAAGTTACTAGCTAGCCGGTGGCTGGCTGACCAAATTGGTTAGTTGGTGAGAGTTTAGGTGTTATTCCTTCCGTCTCAAAATTCTTGTCCAATTTGTTTTTTACACAATTTTTAAAGAAAATTATTAGTTATATATAGATTGATATAAAGTTGTGAATCCTATAAAAAAATTATGAGTACTAAAAAAAGAAATTGGACAAGAATTTTTTGGGACGGAGGGAGTACTTTATAAGTCAACAAAAGCTCGGGGACTTCAGACTTGTCTGCATCTACCCATAAAACCATCGATGGATTCAGATTGTACAATCTTCATTCTGAACTTGTACACTCCTCCCCGATCTTCAATCTGGGCAACGTAGCCGACGCAAACATCAACTGCAAATCACTGATCTCGAGATCAGGCAAGTCCTCCGGCGCCGAAATCTTTATAATCGGCATTCGAATTCTCGCATCCGGCACCTAAACTCTTGTATCCGGCTTTGAGATTCTCCTCCGGCAAAACCTAAATCAAAACCCCCAATTCGAAATCCCCTATCGCCGTAGATCGATCCGCAACTGGTAAATGTCGTGCTTAGCGCTAGCTCTTCAACCCTCTAATGGACCCGACATATTGCTCCAGACCCGGGAATGGTTTCCCCCTTCACGCGCGCTCGTGGCTCTCTCCGCCTTTCGCGGTACGCGCCGCTCCTTCGCGAAGAGGCAGCAGCAATCCGCTGCCTCCGATCCATCCGCCGATTCACTCGGCGACGACCCTCTGGCTGCCTCCTCCGGTCAGGTGATTGTGGGCGCTGAGTCTCGTTATCGTGTTGTGTACCGTCTAGTTAATTCCATTTACGTTCTTGCTGTTACTACTATTGATGATTCGAATAATAATGTTTTTGAGTGCATTAGTATCGTTAATCAAGCGGTCTCTGTGATTGTGACCGCGAGCCGCGGCGTCGATGTGACTCCGGAGAAATTGGGGAAGAAATATGCGGAGGTGTATATGGCTTTAGATATAGTATTGAGGGGAGTTAGTAGCATTAGGCTTGCTGCGATGCTGGCATCGATACACGGTGATGGCATTGCCAAGATGGTGCATTCGGCAGTTCAGACTGAGAGTAAGATCCGGGGAGCAGATAGTTGGGGCAATTTGGAGCCTCAGGCAGCGGATCATGAAGCTGGAGTGGAGGTTTTCTCTCAGGCTACATTTGAGATGCCTGCTGAGACATTAAAGGCTGGAGATGAGGTGGCTGCAGCTATAGCCATTGCCCAACCGGTTGAGGAAAAGGAGTTGCCTAAGGTTGAGGAAAGTGAGGCGGAGAAGGATCCGTTTGCAGCTAGTGATAGGATTAATAAGCCAGAAGAAATGCTGATGGATGGGTTTAAGAAGGATAAAGATTCTGGTCTTTCGGATGTGAGCAAGGCATTGGCAGGACTTGAGGTGACTACTCTACCTCCAGCTGCAGCTACTGATTCTACACATATTGGTGTTGAAGGATTTGAAGGGCATTATGGTGGTATTGAGTTTTCTAATGATGGGTCAACCCTACCAGAAGATTTCGAGGGAATTAATGATGCTTGGGGTGGTGGATTGGATGCATCAGAATTTGTGGGTCCGAAGAAGGTTCCGAAAGATCAGGGTCTAGGTGGTTTGGAACTCTTGGAGACTAGTGAGCCACCATCTGCAGCTGTGGCTAAAGGTGGTGCTGGGGATAAGATAGAGGATATATTGGTGACGAAAAATGAAATGAAGGGTCCGGAAATGTATATTGTTGAAGAGATAAGTGCAGAATTTAGGGAATCATTACTGGCTAGAGTGGGGTTAAAGGGTTTGGTGTACCTTAAGACAGTGCCTCCCAAACCCTCTTCAGGTGACAAGGAGACTGAGTTTTCATTCAAGATCGAAGGTACAGAAGGTGTTAAGCGGTTTGCAGTGCATGACTCTAAGGTGAGCAGCCTGGGAAGTGGTTTATTTCATGTGAGGACCGCCACCTCAGAGGAACCTGTACCCATTGCAAAATACAGCTTGCAACCTCCTATGACTCCATTGCCTTTAAGGGTTCGACTAATCAAACGCCTCAGTGGAATGTTACTTTCTATTATGGTACAATACGCTTTCAACCCGGACTTGCCAGCTCCCTTGAACAATGTAACAATTGTTCTCAAATTACCCGTAGATCCGACCCTTTTGAATGTGTCTCCCAAAGCAGTTTTGAACAGGTCTCAAAGAGAACTGACATGGCACATTGATGAGATTCCACTGAAGGGTAATCCTGGTAGACTGAAGGCAAGAATGCCTGTGGATATTGGCGATGATGATGATGGATCAGATCTTGAGATAGTTGCTTATGTCAAATTTTCTGCTCAAGGATCAAGATCTTTGAGTGGAATCTCCCTAAGACCTGCTTCTGAGGGCAAGACAGATTTCTATGAGACTGACCACAGGTATGCAAATGGGTTTTATCTTTGCAATTGAGAATCATGCTGTATTGGTTTGTGCCATTTTATTATTTGTTTGAGCTTTGTGGTTAGAAACTATCTTTATGCTCGGTGTGTTCTAATTCATTGTTATATACGAGTTGTACTTTATATTTTCAGTTAATTGTTTTCTCTCTCTTAACTTAAAGAGAAACTAATTTGATTCATATTTTCCAATTCTAGTTGAAGCATTGTGCATTTTACACCTGATATTAAGATTAATCGTACTCGAAGGTAGATTTTTCGTGTTACTGCTTTAGGTTAGGTTGCTTCAGTTGAGATGGTTGTTCATTCACCATAAAGAACTTTAGATATGGAGACCATCAATCTGGTGTCTAAATTAGGAAAAAACTTCACAAGTGGTGATCTTGATGAAGCCTCTAGCTATAATGTTGAGTAAAAGTGAAAGTTTAGAGGAGTACAAGGAGTTGTAGAAAAATCAGACATACTAATCCGGGAAAGACATCTGTAGCTAAAGGTAAAGACTATGATAGCAGACAACTCTTGATTTTGCTTTACTGTTCTTGAATAGGCCTTGCTGTTGTGCAACAGTTCCTGTAATGAATCAGCTAGCATTAGCCTACTCTCATTCTTCATCACATTCACTCTCATTCTTCATCTTTTGAAAGTGTAATAAACAGATCTCAGTGGTTTATAACTTAGAGGTGTGAGAAACAACTCAGAAATCATGCAATTTACCCTTGATGATGATGTTTCACTAGCATGTTGCTCCTCAAGTGATTCGCTGTGACCATTCTCTTTCTACAACTCTGTGTCACACTTTGTCAAAGCTTTTTCTCTGTCCCTTAACGTGTTGAGATTATAAAGTAGCATCATATCATGATAAGTTAATTATAACAAAGTTTATTATGGTAGCACTAAATGCAAGCAACGTGGCCTATATTGATTTGATGGCCCTCACTCCAATATGGAAGACAAAATCCTAATCCCCCTCTGACTTCACTTTGTAGACATTATCATCATCATCATCATCATCATCCAAGGTAGAGACATCACCATAAACAACGTGCCAATATATATATATCTTTCTTCCAACCAGAGCAAAGGGATTCATTATAACTTCATATTTCACATGTTAGTACTAAAACTATGATATGTGGTCGGTCACTTAATGCAAAAGATGTCGGAGAATGTCATTTCATACAACGTAAGATTGACATCAAATAAACCCATATAAAAATTATAGTTTTGTGACAAAACACATATTAACTCAAATATGGGAGGAGACCAATTGATGCCGTGACATCCACACTCGCATGGTTTTTGCAACTCAACACCTTCAGAAAATCAAGACCCCAAAAACTCCTACGTGCAGCCGGAGCTTCACCTCCGGGAAACAATATTCTTCCCGGATTCCGGCAAATCTGCCTGTTTTTCATATCACGGAGCTCCATCTCCGGCTGCAGTTTAAGCGGACCAAACATCATAAGAAACCATCTAGGCCTCGATACCTTCGACCTCTCTGACTTGGAAGAGCTCCGGTGTATGTCCACGGAGCGGCCGTTCCACCTCATTGCGCTGGTGTTGAGCCGGGTTTGGCTCAACTCGGGCAGCGAGTGGCAGTAGGTTCTTGATAAACGATGAGTTGCGTCGTCTGCAGAGAGGGATTTAAGGATTTGAGGAGGGTTGTTGTAGGGCAGAAGATGATGTCTTCTGCATTCGACATCACGGTGGTCAAATCGTTGAAGAACTCGAAGAAGTCGGATGGCTCCGACGATCGCCATTTTTCTTGAATCTTGGAGGCTTCCTTCTTCTCTGGTTCGCCAGAGTAGGCCTCTTCTTCTTCCGCCACCGTCTCTTGAAAGTTGGTTACGCTATCCATCCATTTCAAGAAAAGAAATTGGAGGGAGTTGTTTTTGTTTTGTCCAACTGAGGAGGGATAATATGTGCCTGCGCATATTTGGAGAGAGAGAGAGAGGGAGAAAGATCATGAAGTTTGTACCTTTGTAGTATTTGATCTAGTGTTAAAATACTTCCTCCGCCCGTTATTTGTGGCTCAATTGATTTCGGCACGGGAATTAAGAGAGTAGATGATAAAGTATGAGAGAGAGAGTAGATGATAAAGTATGAGAGAGAAGATGAGTAAGATAATGAGAGAGTATGAGAGAAAGATGATAAAGTAGGAGAGAAAATGTAATAAAGTAGGAGAGAGAAGATGATAGAGTAGAAGTAATTTTTTACCAAATTAGGAAAGTGGGCACAAATAATGGGACACCCCTTTCGGGAAAGTGAGCCACAAATAGTGGGACGGAGGGAGTATTAGAAAAAAAAATCTATCAGAAGTTGTATTATGCAATCAGATAAACTTGGCGTTTACTCTTTTTTTTTTTCAAAAATCATGCATTAGACTTGCAAGTTTAAATATAAGCTCCCAATAAGGCCCATAAATGATTTTTTTTAAGCATTTGCCTTAATGGGCCAATTTAAAGTTCAGAGGGCCCATTTGTTTAGAACTGAATAAGTTTTTTCAGACAAAATAATATGGCTAAATTGTCCCTTGGGATGGCATAGCGGTGAAGGTGGGTGGTCCGGGACTGATAGGTCATGGGTTCAATTTTCACTGGACACGCTATGTGTGAGCCTGTCACCCTGTCACATTAAGGGTGGTTTAACTCTTCTGTGTGGTTTGCAGGCTATTACACATGAGCGAAGTTTACCCTGTGCGCACCAAAGGTAGCGGCTGCGGGTTCCTCGTCAACAAAAAAACAAAAAAAAAATAATATGGCTAAATTGAGTAGCACAACCTACTGCTAGAGGTATAAGTGAATTGACTGTTCATGAATTATTCAGAATTAGTTTGGAAAAATCAAAATCATTTGAATTGAACTTGCAACCTTCTTCTTACTGGTCTAATTATACCAAAGATAATTGTCTATTTAATTTAATCTTTTTTAATGAAGTTATCTATCATAAGATGCATAGGGTCTTGGAAATAACGCCTATAAGAAGTGTCAAGTGCATTAAATTTGATCATGCAATCTTGGAGTCCCAAGTCATTATGTTATTTTAATTCGTTCTCAAGAAAATATGTTTATATATTTCATATTGAGTTCATCAAAATAGATTCCATAGATTAATATAAATGATATACCACTAACATACCGCGTTATTTAAAGTAATGGATTGTCCACTTCGAATTATCTACCAGTTGAAATGTTATCGTGTTTATTTCAATTACTAGAAAAATCTACTATATCTATTGAGTTTAAGGGAAAATTAAACTACAATAGAAGTAGACATGATCATGAACTATTGTAGACTTATAGTAGTGTAGTTGAACAAACGTAATGAGGACAAGTACAACCAATTTTTTTGGCGGACACTAAATTTACACTTGTAGACGAAAACGAGGTGTTTAATGAATGCAGCTGGAATATCAATTTTTTAAATTTTGGAAAACAAGCAAAAGATGGCCCAAAAGAGTAATTTGAGAGAAGGGGTTTGAACGATCTTCTACGTGTCACAAACCTACTTCTTGACAACTATCAAAAGATTCGATCTTGAAAATACCCAGGATGAAAATTCCAGTTATTGGTTATAGTAGCAGAAATCTATACAAATTGGCCACCTGCTGAACTAACATGCATTTGCGTGTGATTATCTGTGTCTGAAGTGGAGAGAGAGGGAAGGGAGATTGTTCCATCAAGAAAGAAAGATTTTCATCTTCGGAGATCCCGAGGATTGGTGAATTAGTCACCGTCTCCCTTTTTTTGGTATTCAACCTTTCTTGAAGTTTATTTTTTGGGATCGAATTCTTGATAGAAATTAAATAAGCTTAGACAATCAAAATTCCATCTTTTTTCAGTATCTACTTTAATGGCGAATTTATCCGGGATGGTTGCTCCAACAGTTCCGGATTTGAGGAGGAGATTTTCTCCCTCATTAGGCATATACCGGTCTGGGTTTAGGTTTTACGACGGCGTTTCCAGGCTAACAGTATGTTCCAGTGCCGCACATGGTGCAGAGAAGCTTTCCCCTGCTGAATCTACAGTGCGCAGGTAGTTGATTCTTCCCAAGAAGATTACATTTTTGCCGATTTCTGATGCTTGATTTGTGGGTTTGAGATTCAATTTTGCTTCGAATATTTGGTTTTTAGCTTCTTGATTTTGGGACTATGATTGTTGAATGAAGAGTTTGGTGCTTTCTAGTTACTTGGAAGTTGTAGACGCCAACATTGGATTGTAATGTATTCAGATCTGGATGACTTTTACTTGTAATTATGCATTTGAAACTGTCATAAGAACCCGAGGTTTTGGATATCTTAAGAGATTTAGAAGCCAACCTGATGGTTGAAATGACTAAATCTTACCTCTGCCTATGTGGATTAATAGAGAAATTTCTTTCTTGCTTGATTTGGCTATAATGGTTGGTTGTTATCAATGCGAATTTTGTAGTCTTGTTTCTTTGAAGAAAAAAAATACTGCTTCAATTCATGCACATGAGTATTTTAGTTGTTTTTCCAAATTCAACTGATATCTCATATTACGTGGAGCACGACTTGACGTCATGGTTGAGAAATTGGAAAATAGTTTGGATTCATTTCTTATTACTCTCTTAAATTTGCGCAGGCTTGTGAGCAGAGGCTGCAAACTAGTTGGATGTGGCTCTTCATTACCAAGTCTTCAAATATCCAATGATGATCTTTCAAAAATTGTCGATACTTCTGATGAATGGATATCTGTCAGGACTGGAATCAGAAATCGGAGAATACTTTCTCGTGAGTTGTTATTTACACTTCATGTTCAATTGCTTGTGTGTTTCATCATGCATAATTAAGACTTTGGTACGTCTTAAGGAACTCTGGAGATGCACCTTTTGAAGTTCCTGTTAGTGGTGATTTAGGAATTAGTTGGATTTATAGAAGCAAAATATATGATGTTGCCTTAATTGGAGAATGGAGATTTTTCAAGACTATTTAGGCACTTGAAAGTAGTCAATGTATAATATAGTAGTTTTTGCTAGCATGGTTTCACATGTGTAATGCATGCCCTCAACTGTGTCTTGGTGGATTTATGATCACCGATCTTCCGGGGCTTATTATTAATCGATCACAAATTTAGGCTTTATCATGTTATTCAAGTCCTGCATACTCTAACCATGAAGTTCTTTACTATTATTCCTTGTTGATTTTAGGATTTGGATGCATACAAAACCTTTTTACCAGTCAAAGAAAACATATTTTTCGAGTTTTGCTATTTCAGGGAAAGACAGCTTGACGGCTCTGGCTGCAGAGGCAGCACAGAAAGCTCTCCAGATGGCTAAGGTTGATTCCAACGATGTTGACCTCATTCTGTTGTGTACTTCAACTCCAGAAGATTTGTTTGGAAGTGCTTCTCAGGTAAAATTCTCAGTAACATTATACGCTATCATATTCTTCTTTCTTTTCTTTTTGTTATTCTTTTGTTTATGATTTTCCATTGTTGTTTGGGTTTTTCACCATCTCAAGTCTCTACAACTGTATCCACTCCGAAAGGCTGCCTTATTACACTATGACTATATTCAGAGTTATTCTTCATTATACATGCTCATTTCTTTTAGTTGCTTTCTACACTTTTCAGCCTTGATGCAATCTTCAAAGATTTCAATATTTGTTATGTTACTTATCTCCCAGATTCAAAAGGCAATTGGTTGCAAGAACAATCCACTGGCTTATGATATTACGGCTGCCTGCAGTGGCTTTGTACTCGGCCTAGTTTCAGCTGCTTGCTATATCCGAGGTAAATCCCTATCACTAGGAGATGCAAAAGGCTTATCTATTGCCTATCAGAATTATGTAGAAATTTACTAAGATTTTATTACTTATACATCAGGAGGTGGCTTCAATAATGTTCTTGTGATTGGGGCCGATGCTCTATCTCGTTATGTTGACTGGAGCGACAGAGGATCTTGTATTCTCTTTGGTGATGCTGCTGGTGCTGTTCTAGTACAGGTACCCTTTTCGTGTTTTCTTTCCCATTTGACACAACTTAAAGTCGCCATCTTTCTGCAGTCATGTGATAGTGAAGAAGACGGTTTATTTGCTTTCGACATGCACAGTGATGGTGGAGGTCAGAGGTACATAAATGTATTCATTCTCTTCAAAAATCAATCGCGTATTCTTCTATTTGTGCAACAAGCTTGTCTTGCTCGTTTTCAGACACTTAAAGGCCAGCATGAAGGAAAATGAAGCTGATCATGAGTTCGGATTGAATGGTTCGCTCCGCAGACACCTTCCCAAGGGTTCCTCCTACTCCTGCATCGAGATGAACGGTAAAGAGGTGTTCCGGTTTGCTGTTCGTGTTGTTCCACAGTCGATCGAACTGGCTCTAGAGAAGGCGGGCCTTGCTGCTTCCAATATAGACTGGCTACTACTGCATCAGGCGAACCAGAGAATAATCGATGCAGTAGCAGCGCGTCTGGAGGTTCCACCGGAGCGCGTGATATCCAACTTGGCCAACTATGGTAATACGAGTGCTGCATCGATCCCTTTGGCGTTGGACGAGGCTGTGACAAGTGGGAAGGTGCAAAATGGTCACACCATTGCTACTGCTGGTTTTGGAGCTGGCCTTACATGGGGCTCTGCTATTCTTAGATGGGGATGATCCTCTCTCTCTCTCTCATCTTGTTTCTATCTTGTATTTTGTATCACCAAGTCTTGTATTTTACTTCATCAGATTGCTTTGCAAATAGCTACACAACAGTTAAGACACAAATATGGATGAAAGCAAGAAGATGCATAGAAGCAGAGAGAATTCATAGCTTTACCACCGAAAAGAATAAGAATATTAGTAGTATACATGAATAGCCCAGAAAACAAAAGAATTGCTTAGTCAGAGCCATGTTGCTGGCTCATTAAGAGTTGCTATAACTAATTTATTCGCGTATGTTACATCTCTAACTATAAATTATAAGAGGAGAAGAAACCAAAGAATCCAGAGAGAGAAAGGGAGGGACAAGAAGGAGAAACTAGCAAAAAGAATCAGAAACTAACTAAATCATAAATTTATAACAAGGCTGCTGTGCACATTGCCTCCCTTCTGCTTCACAAATTAGATCATAGCATGTATGATATTGGTGAGAAAATAACGACGAGAGGCTCATCACCATACATCACGCAAGTACCTTCCAGTCGTTTGCAGATTCTTCACCATGGCCTCAGCTTCAGAGCTGCTTAAGGATCCCTGTAATATGGAGTAATCATAAGCTTAGCATGATGATCTACTACATCAAGTAGAGCTTAAAAGATTATGTCATAAGGTCTCTCAAATGCACGTTTAAACTATAAACCTTTGAATAATACGTAAGCTATTACAGTCTAAAATGAATAGTTCCACTAATGTCTAGTCTGTTCCTCAACTTATTAGTCAATATTGCATCATATGACGACTACAGAAAAAGTGTACATGAAAAGAAAAGCTCGTAGACACATTAAGATACAAAGTAAAATGGAGATTTTGGCAAGAGACCAAACCTGTTCCTGTGCAATTGTGTGGAGAGTTCGATGCACATCACGAGCCATTCCCTTGGCGTCACCACAGACATAGATATAGCCACCATCAGAGATCATTTTCCAAACATCTGAAGCCTACAATCCATTAAGTACAATTTAGGTATCCAGATGTACCAGGCTCAGAATTGCTGCTAAAATCATACTCCCTCCATCCCGTTATTACTATCCTACTTTCTTAATCGGATTGTCCCGCTATTACTGTCCTCTTTCCTAAAATAGCAAAAACTACTCTTAAACAAAAAATGAAATGGGCACCTCCTACTTAATACTCATTCCCACATTATCATACTCCCTCTCTCCAAAAATCTATCTCTCACACGATTTTTGTTCCACTCCGTACTCAGAAATTTATGATTTTCAGCTTTTTGGAAACTTAAGATTATTTCTTAAAATACAATATAAGAAAAAAAAAATCGATTGCCTAAACTATGCCCTGCAAAAATTTGAATAAATTCTTATTTATTTCACCAACCACTACTCGAAAATTGTGCTAATTTCTTAATAAAATTAAAAATCATAAAACACACACTTAAACAAAGTTTCTTAATCTCCGTGCCGAACCGAAACTAAAGGGGAAAGTAATAGCGGGACAGAGGGAGTAGATGATAGTGAAATGTGACTCCAGAACTTTATAGTTGGAGGAAACTCAAGACAAAATAGTGAAGGTAAGTGTTTGCATACTCTTTGAGCCATCTTGTGCTGCACATATTCCTTAGTGGGTCCTTCCCGTGAGAATGCAGTTATAAGCTCAGAAATTGTTCCGGCTTCGACAAAGTTGTTCAACTCATCTTCATAAATAAAATCCTGCATGTTTTAGCAAGTTAAGTAGAAGATTCATAATTAGGCCATTTACCGAAAGCTGAGTAGATCATTCACCATTTTGCTATTCCTACATCCGAAAAATAAAATGGCAGGACCAAGTTCAGCTCCAGATTCCTTTATAGCTAACCTTTCCTGAAATATTGGTCGGAGAGCACCAGATCAGAAGTTAGAGAAATAAGAATTAAGGTTTTGGTAGGAGTAAAATCGTATCAGGTTTTAAGTGGGTGTAAGCTCGAGTGCTTCCACACAAACCTGAAGGAAACCCCTAAATGGAGCCAAGCCAGTACCAGGGCCAATCATTGTTATCGGTACTTTAGGATCAGTGGGGAGTTTGAAGTTAGAATTCCTAATGAAAATTGGTGCCCAACTACAATTGCTGCTCTCCGTCAGAGGCACAGCATTCTGATAAGAAACAGATAATGAGGCTTGAACCATTGTATAATTAACATCAACAACGTTCAAGATATAACTTCAAGAGTAAGTTTCAACTTATATGAAATACCTTAATCCATGTTGAACAGGTACCCTTGTGGATTCGTCCTGTTGGTGTTTTCTCATAAACCAAAGCACACGTCACATGAACTCTTGATGGTGCAATTCTGGATGATAGTCAAACAGTGAGCGAGGAGTTATAGTAGAAAAAGTACACGCAGCAAAAATGTGTGCTTCTGTTCCAGAACATCTCATGTTAATAGATTATCAGACAGTTTATTGATAGTATAGTTAGAACTGCAGCACTACTCTTGAACTTTTATACTGAAACAGCATCAAATGGAACAGGAAGACAAACAACTCACTTTGGGGAGGATGAGATAGAGTAAAATCTGGGCTGCAGGCGAGGGGCAACTGCTGCAAAGAACACACCTAGAGAAGGCTTGGCGGACGGGAAATCTGCCATGACTTCAAGTAGATTTCTCTGACTAGCAACTATATACTGTGCATATTCCTCCTGAGATTATGGGAGCATATATAATATAAGGGGAAAAGGAGCAATTTAAATTCAGAAAATGACAAGCTAGTTTTGAAGGTGTGAAATTCCAAAACCTTTCCAGCAGGGGATGCAAGATTTCTGAGCCGTTCTGCTTCACTTAGGTCAGAAGCAGATTCTGCTAATGCAATCAGCGCAGACTGGAAAACAGGTAGTTGTCCTTAATCCCCAGTTATGTTCAAGGCAAACTCATTAACAAATATGGAAGTACAAGGACACCTATATACCTTTTTCGGAGCACTCAAAACATCTGCATATCTAGTTAGCGCTGTTCGCAAAGTGCAAGGAGGGAAAGGAGGTGGCAAGGAGCTTCCACTGCGTGGAGAGCCATCTTCATTATTCGTATGAATAGAAAAGTATGTTTGTGGAGGTATGTTTAGTAATCTTTCTGCTTCCTCCACAGTCTCCATCAAGTTCTCACAGTATATACCAACATGGTCCCCTGTTTCATACCTGCAGAATCAAGAACCCAGTGTGATATTAAGGATCCTCATTCTGAAAAAAGTTAAAGTCGAATAGAAGTTGAATAGCATTTGAAACAGTGGAATAATATTTCAGGTACAAAATAGGACAAACAAATACAGTATCAACTTACACAAGTCCAGTGCCAGATATGTCAAATTCCAAATGTGTGCAAGAACGATCTGATGCGGGAGTGTGAAGCTCTCTCTTTACAGCCACATTTGACCTTCAACAAACAAGCACATAGAGGGTATTTAATAGGAAAATTTGAAGTCACATCAGAAAAAATTGATAAGAAAACAAAAGCAAACTTATACCTGCAGGGATGCTGAGCATCATAAACAGTGTTACCATTGGCATGGCCATTTGCTGAGCCGTTCTCCAAAATTAATCCATCCGTTTGGTCATGGATCACAACGCGATACTGCAAGATCGCAGCGGTGTATGGACTAGAAACAGTTGCATCATACTGAGTGCGGAGCAATTTATCCAACTCAGGCCACACTAATTCACGCCTATATCACCAAAAAAAACATGAGCACACCCAAAGAACAAATATATTCACAATCACACAGACGCGTGTTTATATAAAAAAATATGGAGAGCACTTGTCTCGACTGTGATTCATTTGATTACCATGCAGAAAAGTCGTCCTCAATGCATTGGTCGTCATCTCCCAAGCCCACTGGGACAAGTTTCTTTCCTCCTTAATTCAAGAACCATATCGAAGGATCAGAAATCAAGAAAACAGAGGACAAGACCAGGAATGCAATAATGGAGCATATAATAATGTGTATACAGATCTTTTATCAAATTTCCATCTTTAATATAATTTGCCACATATATTACAGTATTCCATCTTTTTAACTGACAGATTTAAACCTATAAGAGATAAACCTAACTGCATGTGGGGCAGAAATGACAATGTGGCACAAAATCATCTAGCAAATAAAGTATCAATAATTTTGAAAGCAAAGAAAGAGGTAAGAATAGAATGACAAGGTTAGCATAGCATAATCAGAAAGCGTGCCGATATTCTTTTACAATGTGTCACTGCAAACGCAACTACATTATCCAATTTGATATGGGTAATGGTTGAACCAAAAATAACACAATATGAGATGAAATTGAGATCGTAAAGGTCAATCAGCATCTACTAGCATACCAGAAACTTAACCAAATATTCCAACAAAAGAACATTCTCAGAATCAGTATACCTTGTTCAACAATAAGGTCATCTACCACTAATGCAATCTGTCAAAAAAGGGAAAAGCAGTTTATCAAATACACAGTGTGAAAAGCAGTATATCATTGAGTTATATACCTTGTTGAAATGTTCATATTGTCTATTCCCAAGACCAAATACACCGTATTGTATATTCTTAAGCCAGTCCCCCCTATCGTCTTTATCTTTTCCCTGCAACAAAATTTTCCAATTTTAACCTTAAAAAAAGGGGGAAAAAATTATTCTTTGTTGAGATGTTCACCTCAGTAAACCATTTGTAGAACCTTGCTGCATTATCAGTAGGCTCACCATCTCCATATCTGCATCCATCAAACCCTCAACTAACTCACCAAATTACATGTCTAGAGCAGAGAACATTTATCCTAGGTGTGCTACTTGCATAGACATTAATGTTTTCACCCATAAATTATTGTGATTGTGCAGTTAAGAGAGGTAAAACTTAAAAAGCAAAGAACCTACGATGCCAGGAAGAAGAATGCCAAAGTCTCCTTCTTGAACTTCCCCTCATACTCATCATCATCGGCAGCAAAATCATCCTACCACCGTCCAGTACGTCAAGATTAGTACTTTGCACTACTATAATAATTTTTTGGATTTTCAGAATATAGATAGAGAAGTTAAACAAGAGCATACCAAGTCAATCACTTTAAAGTTTGCATGTTGATATCTAGCTTTAGCTTCCTCGGCAAATGCCTATACACAACATGATAATAATCATTTGTCGGAGAAAAGTAAGACAAGTACTTGCCGGGAAGTGTACATTGCTGCCGGCAAAACAGCAGTGATAAATTATGTGCAGTAGAAATCCTCACAAAAATTAAAACAAATCAAACTTCATTTCTACATGATTCGTGCCCCTTTCAACTTTCCGTCCTATTATTGACCAAACCATTCTTGTAGTTTCAAATGTCAGATTCGATCTTCAAAAAGTTTCCTCTTACGTTGAAAATCCATTGTAGGTCTGGGTCAGAATTCTGATGTCTTCGAGATTTATCTTTTTCTAATTTGCTTCCACTTTTCTAGAAAAGATGTGTACAATTTTGCCTACCTTAGCAAAGCCTTCGGCAGTACCAGTCTGTGTCCCAAAGAAGATAGATATTTTGGGCTTATCATCGTCCACCTCCTCCAAATCAGCCGCCTTCGGCACCACCAGCTTGGGCGGTTCCAGCTGCTTCTTACTCGCCGATCCGGCAGCACGCCGCCAAGCCAGCACCACCACACAGCCTATGAGCACCGCGACGGACGTAGTCACAACCATCACAAGGTCCCTATTCTCCATCAACATCGCCACCTGCCCGTTGGAGTAGTCACCCTTTAGGACCGCCACAATGTAATCAAAGGGCGAAAGCTTCTGCGATGTGGGTTCCATTATTTTTCAACTGTTTCTGCCCTAGATTTCCGAAATAACTAAATAATTGCAATCAATTAAGAATGAAGAAAATATCAAAAAAACTATGAAAAGAATATTAATAGAACTGGTGAAAAAATATAATCAAGAGTTTCCCCCTCCTCCTGCAGAATGAATCTTTAGGTTTAATTGTTTTTGTAGGGAGAATGGAAAAACGTTTGGGAGGGAGACAGACTTCCACAGATTGGACGAGAGGCGTTGGTTGAATGGAGTTTGTATTGAGAGGAGGGAGAGATAACAGAGACCCCTGACAAACTAGGGGTTGAAACACTGATTAAAAACGGAAACTTGTGGATTAAATAAGGGTTATTAGTGAAATAAGACATAGAAATTTGCAATGTCAAATAAATGTCAGAATTTATAATTTAATAAAAAGTTCAGAAAATACACAAAATTCGAAAGTTGTACATAATTTGAGGGAGCTCTAGCCAGGTAGCCATCTACGGATACAATGCTGATTTAGCTGTTATAATTTTGAATAATACTATAGCTAAACAAAAGTTATAAGACACGGATTTATTACAATGAAAACGAAGCATATGATATGATTTAAAAATGAATACAAACACATTATCTGTAATACTTTTTCAAGCTTTTACATTTCATTAGATAGATATTTAGGTTTTTCAATAATGATATAATGTCATATTTAGACTATATTTATCAATGAACACCTGAAATACCCAAACACCCAATCATCTCAATATTTTATTAATTTCTCTCTCCTTCATATACTCTACTTTCTTACTAAATATACCATCTCTACTTTTTATAGTTTATCCGTGACCACCCAACCAAAGCAACCACCCACCTAAAATATTATATATTCACATTATTTTTTATAATTTTTTATTTCAACATATTATTACTTTGAATAAAAAGTATTAAAATTAATTTTCAGTTAATGGAAAACTCGAAAAAAAACTCAATATCAATACAACTCATATTAATAAAACAAAGGCGCAACACAAATTGATGAAGTAAAAAATTGAAACAACGAAAAACACACAACTACAAATACGAAGCGGGAAATTTATTTAGCTATCATGGCCGAATTTTTGCCATATATGCTCGATCAAGTCGTTTTGAAGCTCTTTATGCCCTTCTCTGTTCCGAAGTTGTGACTTAGTTCTCATATAAGAGGCTACGCTTGCAATCCTATTTGTAGAGTATCCAGAATCATTATTTTCTTCTCCATCTTCGCACCTCGATTACTCGAGTTTGCAGATCCTGTATAAATTCTGTAGGATCTTGGTAATTTAGATAAGAGTTTCTTTCGTCTTCCACTATCATATTGTGCATGATGATGCAAGCTCTCATTATTTTTCCCATAAAATCTCGATCCCAGATAAGACATGGTTGTTTGATAAAAGCGAAACGAGCTTGTAGAACGCCAAATGCTCGTTCAACGTCTTTTCGCGCAGCCTCTTGATGTAGAGCAAATAATTTATGCTCTTGAATGAGAGGAACTCTAATAGATTTGACAAATGCTGCCCATTCAGGATATATACCATCAGTAAGATAATATCCCATATTCTTCTCCTTGCCATTTACGACATAAGTAACCTTTGGTGCTCGGCCTTCCAAAATATCATCAAAAACAGGCGATTTATCAAGTACATTGATATCATTTCTGGAACCCGGGGTTCCAAAAAATGCATGCCAAAACCACAAATCTTGTGAAACAACTGCTTCCAAGATTATAGTTGGTTTACCACTTCTTCCTGCAAACTGACCCCGCCCAACCAGAGGGACAATTTTTCCATTCCCAGTGCATACAGTCTATGCTGCCCAACATTCCTGGGAAACCACGTCGTTCTCCTAGTTGCAGAAGATATGCCATATCTTCTTCAGTTGGCTTTCTCAGGTACTCGTCACTGAAGTTGGAAATGATGCCTTCTACGAATCTTTTGAGTGATTTCCGAATTAGTTGACCACTCATTCGCAAATATTCGTCATGTAAGTCGGCTGCTGTGCCGTATGCCAGCACCCTCATCGTAGTAGTGCATTTTTGGATGGCAGACATACCTAGACGACCAGCAGCATCCGTCTTTTGTTGAAAAAATTCATCAGTGACAACCAATTTATTCATTATACGTTCGAATAAAGGCTTTCGCATGCGATACCTTGTTCGAAAATAATCTTCAGGATATATTGGATTTTTCGAGAAGTATTGCTCGAACACGATATCATGACCCTTCTCACGTCCTCGTTCAATATACCGCCTCCTTTGTCGAGTAGTGTTATTCATGGGTTGTAATGATAGAGATTCGGCATGAGCGGAAACCTCTTCGACAACCTTGTCGATAATGCTATCTTCCACAGCTAATTGATTGTAAATGGCTTCTCTCTCATCCCACCAATTATCATCTTCGAGGATATTTGAAATATCAAAATTATAACTTGAAGACATTTCTGGAGGTGGTATATTCAACAAATGGGAGAGAGATATTTGGTTATCTTTCGTGGAGTTTGGTTCGTATGACATACAAATATGTGAACTATAATTTATAGGAATAAACGAGTGAATGTGAAAGCATTATTGGTGTGAATAGCTATTGATACGAACACTGCGAAACAACTATTGATAGAAACGAGTGATAGCATTATTGGTTGCTTTTTAGGCATGTGACACCCTACCATCTTCTTTTTAGGCATGTGAAATAGCTATTGATACAACACTGCGAAACAGCTATTGATAGAAACGAGTGATAACATTATTGGTTGCTTTTTAGGCATGTAACACCCTACCATCTTCTTTTTAGGCATGTGAAATAGCTATTGATACGAACACTGCGAAATAACTATTGATAGAAACGAGTGATAGCATTATTGGTTGCTTTTTAGGCATGTGACACCCTACCATCTTCTTTTTAGGCATGTGAAATAGCTATTGATACGAACACTGCGAAACAGCTATTGATAGAAACGAGTGATAGCATTATTGGTTGCTTTTTAGGCATGAGACACACTACCATCATCTTTTTAGGCATGTGAAATAGCTATTGATAGAAATGAGTGATAACATTATTGATAAGAGAGCACTATGTGAACACTATTGATGAGAGAGCATGTGTGAGAGAGCACTATGTGAACACTATTGATGAGAGAGCATTATGTCAACACACGATAAAATTCATTAATAATGAAAATATATTACAATACTCATTAACTTAGATACTAGACAAACACTCATTAACTTAGATACTAGACAAACACTCATTAACATGCATACTTAAACAACACACTCATGCTTTTTAGATATCCTAAAATGATTCATGCAGCAGACGCAATTTCAGTTGCTCTTCTTCTGGAGTTAATGCAGTTTTATTCAGCAGCGTATTCAGCGTAAAAGTCTTCATCTTCTGGGCCATCTCTTCTTTACGTGCCTCACGATCCAAGTCACTCTTCTGAAGCTCCTTGTCACGCGTGATCCTTAGTTCACGAATTTCAACAATGAAATCATCAGGTATTATAGAAGATGAAGATGAAGATGCTACTCCTTTTTCTTTCTTTTTTGCCGCAGCCTTGGCCTTGTCTCTTCCCATAGGGCGACGAAATGTTGATGCATCACTCACAGGAGTTTCTGGAGTGGAGTCCGTTCGAGGATCGCCTTCTTCATCGGTCCTTGTTCTTTTCGAGCTAGCACGACTTTCTCCAACACTGTCTTCATTGCGTGGTTGTGTAAAACCAGTTGACTCTAAATTCAACTCCCATTTCGGATAAGTACTCATAGCCTTTTTATATACCTCAAGGTGAGTAAATTTGGTTTTTCCGTACAACAGTTGCGCTTCTTGCTCAATGTCATCATTTGACATTCCGCTCCTTCTACGGCTGTATGCTGCCCTATATGCACCAATCCACTTCATCACATTTGCATTAATGCGTCTGTAACGCTGTCTCAACGACTCGCTTGACCTTTCTTCACCCAATCCTGGGTTTTGCTTTCGACCTCTTTCATAAAGCGCCCAAACCTTTTTCCATAATGCGGCAGCATTTTGATTCTTGCCTACAATTGGATCTCCACTTACATGACACCATGCAGACATTAATGCCATATCTTCTTCAGGTTTCCAGCCTTGTGCATTATTTTTAGGGTTGACAGATTTTTCATGATGAGTCTCTTCAATGGAGGTTGGGGGGGTGTTTTGAATAGGATTATCAGGAAACTGTGATTCCAACCCAACATCTTGCGATTCGAATTCGCTCGAGTTAGGAAAATCATCGAAACTAGGGTAATAATCGTTGGAGTGGGGAAAATTTTGAGAATTATAGAAGTTGTTATAGGGATTCATAGTGAAAGAGTGAGGAGTAATTAAAAATGTGGAGAGAAAATGAGATAATTGTAGGATGTGGAGAAATATATCAATATTGGTGTCTATTTATAGAGGATGAAAAATCATGAATTTTGGTATAATTTTTATTTTTTTTAATATATATTATAAAAGATATAATTAATATAAATTTATAATAAAATTAATATCATGTGACCAATGGGATAGTGACAAGTGTCACCATCCCAATGGCCACAACAAGCCATTTTGGGGGGAGGAGAACGTGGTTGTCCACGTCTCTCTCCACTCAATGTATTTTTTTTTAATTGCTGATATACATATATTGCCGGCCGACCAACCAAATCATACGCCGATAAATCTAGTCTTAGAGATGGGAAAATATATTGATTTTTTTGGTATGCCAGATATATAAAAAAATTATTGAAACTTGAAAGTACCGAAATTTTGAGGTACGATATTTTTGGTAGTAACGTAAAGGTAATTTTCGTAATATTATATTTATATTTGTAATATCGAATGCATACCGTCCTATCGAATATTCGAAAAACCGTGGTATATTGTTTTACCGTCCTATCAAATATTCGGAAAACCGTGGTATATTGTTTTACCAAATGCATACCCATATCGAATATAAGGATAGTATACTATGAAATTCCAGCATGAAATGATACTCCCTCCGTCCTATTATTTATGTCCCATTAGGATTGGGCACGGTAATTAAGATAGTGGAGGTAAATGTGTAAAGTTGTGGTGTAAAAGTATAAAGGGGTGGGGTCCACTTGCTTAGATTGATTGTGGTCCACTTATTTATTTCCTTATTTGGTATGGGACATAAATAATGGGACAACCAAAAAAGGCAAGTGGGACATTAATAATGGGACGAAGGGAGTATACCTTAAGGACGTGTATATATTGAAAAACCGTATAATAGATATTCTATACCTAAACTTTCGTAAACCGAATAGTATGGTATGAAGACGATACTAAATTTCTCATGCCAGCCGATACCGAAATTTTTCATACCGCAACTTTCAATACAATTTAAAGTATGACATTACAATAAATAAATAAATAGAAATTAGGAAGAAGAACCTATAAATTTCAATGCAAGTAAAACGCTATAGGATAGTTTTACCAAACTATATCAATTTTTGAATGATAAATACAGTTAAACATCTTTAAATTAATATACTTGAGATTTGGAAAAAATATTCATTTAGCAAAGTTATTGAATTATCGATAAATGAATATTTATTACTTTAGAGATAAATTCAAGATATAAAACAAGTTAAATATGTGTATTAAACTTAGTTTTTTTAATAATTTAGTTCGTGTAAACATTAAAATATAAAAAGTTTTAGTATTTGATTTAGTAAAATCATGTTGAAAATGTAAATTAAATATGCGTAATTATAAAACAAGTCAAATTATTCAATTTTAGAAAAACTATTAATGTTTTGAATATGCACTAATTATAAAAACAAGTCAAATATACATAGAATATGCATTCATTATAAAACATGTCAAATTATTCAATTTATGCAATAGAAATGCTATGAATGTTCATGATCTTTTAGCTATAAAGAATGATGCAAATATGGAATTATCGATGAATGAAGATGTTGGGTGATGATTCTATCCTCAGCAGTGTTGGTAAATAGTGAGAAATGATTCAGTCTTCTGTGTTGTCATACACCCAGTAGCCATGTGCTCTGAAAGAATCTATGAAGATTTGAAGATTCCAAAACCCTATATTGATTGATGAACCATTACGTTGTAATATGTTTTGTCTCTGAGGTTTCAGACTCAGCAGACCCTCTGCTCTGGTTCAGGCACTCAGTAGATTATTCGCCTCAGCACCAGAAGTAGAAGACTCAGTGATACTGGACTCAGCAGGAGCAGTATACTGAAAGGAGTCAGTGGAACTGAACTCAGCAGGAGTAGTTCACTGTACTCAGAGCTAATCTTCAGTAGAGCCGACTCAGCAGGAGCATGCTACTGAATCAGAGATCAATCTCAGCAACGGCCAGACAGTCTTCTGACTGTTAGGATCTTTGAAGTCATTTCAGCAGAGTCAATACGAGGAAGAGAGAAGTCGGCTTCAAATCTCCTTGAAGTCTGTTCTGTCTCAACCACCTTCTGAACCTCGACCAATGACAAGCAGACACGTACTCTATACCTACTAAAGCTGCAAGTTAACAACTTTCCAGAAATGGAGGGAAAGGACACTGCCACCATACTTCAAAAGAGCCATTAGCTACCCAAAAAGAGAGAGACAAAGGATCGTCTTCTCCAACGGATCTATCCTAATCTCTTCTCTATAAATAGAGGGATAAATCAAATTTGAAGCACACGAAAAATAACGAGCACTCAAGAACACACGAGAGAACACATAGAGCATTCAAACGAGCAAAATTCGAAAAGCCTAAGTCTTCCACAAGAAGTTCGAAGAATCTATCTCCGGCGAAAGACTACATTCCAGCTCTTAGGGAACCAAGCTGAACTGATTAATACAACCTCTAGTATCCAAACAACGATACACGAACCCAAGCTATACTCAGCTGTTCGTCGTTATAGAAGCCACATCCTTGTTCCCTATCCCTCTAACCTAAGCTCAATAGAATACATCCATAGCTTACACGAAGGAGTTCACCTTTGAACTGATCCTTATTGTAAAGGACTCCTTCACAGTTGGAGAGTTTTTCAAACACTCAGTTTGATAACCCTGTAAACTGAGACTTGCTCAGTATAAATCTCAAGACCAGTGTTTGTCCAGCGTACAAACCGACTGAGACTATCTCAGTATAATAAATAGCTTCCTGATCTTTTGGGACAGTAGACGTAGGATTTTTTGGTCCGAACCACTTTAAAAATCTCTGTATCTTGTGTTCTGTTTTTAACTGTTGCATTGATTTACTGTTCATACTGAAAACCTTCTTTAAATCATTCAACTGAGTTTCAGCAAACTTACAGACTGCACTAATCAACTGAAACTGTTTTGATAAAAACGTTTTCCCACTCAACTGAATTTGGGCCTACACTATTCCGCACTACTGAACTCTATCTGGAAGATACTGAATTCTGACTCTCAGTCAGCTAGCAGATCTCAGTAGAGTCAGTCACTCTGCCACACGATTCAGAACAGCTTATCTGGTCTGATGAACTTGTTCAATACGACATCGTCCTGAAAAGGACTGTTCGTGTTTAAGTTGAGAAAATCGGTTTTCAGGTGTATTCACCCCCCACCCCTCTACACCTGAACGTGCTTTCGGGACCAACAATTGGTATCAGAGCACGAGGTTCTATAAGACTCTTGTTATTCTGAAACTGGTCTACTTGAACGGATCCGAAAAATATTTTCACTGCATATCATTCTTCAGTCATAATCATGTCTGATATGTCAGGGATCAGGATGGTACCCATGTTCTCAGTAGAGAACTATGGTGTATGGCGGGTCAGAATGGAGGCACATCTGACCTCTCTCCATAATAGCATGACAGAGGTTCTAGAGGACGGACCTATCGTTCCTATGATCGATAGCGTCGTAGCTCAGGGTCCAGCAGATGGAGGTGGAATGGTGACCGGGAATAAGATCCCCAAGGACAGAAGTCTCTTCACCCTAGAGGAAAAGAAGCTTCAGAATTTAGACCGCGTCGCCAGAAACGTCATACTGACCACCCTGAGTGATTCCTATCTCGGAAGAGTTCAGGACTGCAAATCCGCAAAAGAACTCTGGGATGCTCTAGCGCTGCTGAGTCGGGGGACTCAGAAGATCAAAGTAAATAAACTCGCGCTGGAACTCCAAAAGCTGGAGAGACTGTCCCTCATGCCTGGTGACACCATTGAAGATCTCAACGTCAGATTTACGGATCTGATGAACTCTATCAATGGGCTGGGAAAGACATTCTCCAACCGAGAGATGAATCTCAAAATTTTGAGGGCACTGCCAGACGGTCACTGGACTCCCTTTGCTACTTTATTGCGTTATTTTGATTTAGATATTGTTACTCTTGACCATATCTTTTCAGAACTTAAAGCAGAGGAATTCGAGTTTGGCTTACCTCAAAGGAAGCAGCGAGCTGAAGCTGACACTCAAGTCGACCATGCCTTTAAAGCATCGGTCAGCACAACAGCTCCAGCTTCTAGCAAGGCTGATCCTTCACTCACTGACATACAAGAAGGAAATCTGCCAAGAAGTACGCGCTGCTTGCCGTAAAGTATCAAAAGGAGAAGGAGAGGCGCACAAAAGTGACTAAAGCCCTAAGAGAATCTAAGGGTAAGTCTGAATACACGCTTAAGCGCACTCCTGACTCGCATACTTCTGAATGCAGGAAAAAGGATGACTCAACACAGTTAAAAGACAGTGAAAGCAAGGAAGAAAGAGTCACCACCTGCTATAACTGCAAGAAGCCAGGACATTCAGTATGACTGTCCTGAGCTTAGTACTACTAAACGAGCACCACGCAAAGCCAGAAGGGAGAAGTTCATCAAGAAGAGACAAGCATACATTGCTGGTGAACTCTCAGACGACTCAGATGAAGTCGATTCCTTCATGGATTCATCTGACGATGAAGCAGCTTTCATGGCCTTAGAGCTTGAAGCTGAAGAAGATACTGAAAAATGTCTCATGGCATGAGTAGAGGATGAGGTAAACTCCCATGAACCATTTAATTCCTCTTCACACTGCACACACGACACTCTTTCAGGTGCAGACGAAAATCTGGACGTCGCGATCGCATATGAAGAATTACTCGACGAGCAGATTTAGATGAGTTTGCAGCTCAGTAAGACTCTTCAGGAATTGGATACCCTGAAAGTGGAGAATCAGAGACTTTCTCAGGAGAGTCAGGTTGCTACTGAGTCAGAAGGACTTGTGTTGAGACTCAGGGAGGAGATAAACTCTCTGATGGCCAAGTCTCAGCATCAAGAAGATCATATCTCAGTTTTGACCAAAGACTTAACTCAAAAAGATACTGAACTGAGTCTACTGAAGCAAGAATTGTTAGGACTTCAGACCGAGCATGAAATGCTGAAGAAGAGTGATGATGTCTGGAGGAACCTGATGACAGAGTGTTACATGGGCGCTGAAAAGAAGCTAGAGGCTATGATAGCAAGCAATAAGCCCAAGCATTGCAAGGAGGGACTTGGATTCAGCCAGGGAGCCTCCTCATCTGCCCCCGTACGCTCAGAAAACCGGCTAGCTGATAGGTTTGTTCAAGGGGAGACCATCAATGTAAACATATTGAACCCCCTAGCCAAGAACAAACAGAAGATGAAGGCACCTCATCCTAGTTATCAGCACTCTGACAAGAAGATCAGCAGTCCACCCACTCAGAAGATCGAGGGACTCCAACCAGAAAATCGAACACGAGAAAGCCTCGAAGTCGGCAACACCCACTCGAAGGACTCTGAACCCCCAAACAGTCCAGTGGTCAAATATGTTGACACAAGTGGAAAGAAACTGTCTGAGACCACCAAAAGTGGTCAAATATGTTGACACAAGTGGTCGTAAGACAGATATGGGTTACCAAAACTAACATCTAAGGACCCAAAATCAACAATAAAGGGTACCTAAATATAATTCTATTTTGCAGGTGCTCAAGGACCCTTGGTATGTGGATAGCGGATGCTCAAGACACATGACGTACCAAAAGGACTTGCTGGAGAATTATACTACTAAAGAAGGACCCCGAATCGAGTTTGGAGACAATGCTAAAGGCTACACCAGAGGCTATGGAACACTCAGCATTGGAACAACAACAGTTCCAAGAGTATCATATGTTGAAGGACTTCAGCATAACCTTCTCTCTGTTAGTCAATTTTGTGACAACTCGAATAGAGTGATTTTTGACGCTGGTTTCTGTGATGTTATTGATAAATCCACAAGGAAAACAGTGTTATCAGGTTCGCACAAGAAGAATATCTATGTAGCTGACTGGAACTCAGCTGAACCTGAAGCTTGTTTTTTGGCGAAGAATAACAACAGAACGGGGTGGCTTTGGCACAGAAGACTCAGTCATCTCAACTTCAAAACGCTCAACAAATTGGCTAGAAACACTCTAGCAAGAGGACTGCCGAATGAAGTATTAAGCAAAGACACTGAGTGTGAAGTATGCCTGAAGGGAAAGCAAACAAGGAATCAAAATCCGCCAGTTCCATCTCCTTCCATTGATGGAATCCTTCAGCTGCTACATATGGATTTGTTCGGTCCAGTCTCTCCAGTGACGATCAGAGGCAAAAAGTATGCATTAGTGGTCATTGATGACTACTCGCGCTGCACATGGGTCATATTTATTGCCAATAAGTCTGACGTCAAAACAGAGTTACCAACGCTTCTGAAAAGGCTCAGTGTCGAGAAGAACACCAAGATTATCAAAATACGTTCAGACAGAGGAACTAAGTTCCTGAATTTCATGGTGGAGGAGTTTTGCAAAGTAGAAGGCATAGAGCATGAGACATCTGCCGCGCGCACGCCTCAACAAAATGGGGTTGCTGAGAGGAAGAATCGCACACTCAAAGAAGCAGCAAGAAGCCTGCTCGTAGACTCAGGACTCCCAACCAAATTCTGGGCAGAAGCTACTGACACTGCATGTTACACTCAGAACCGATCTCTATTGACAAAGCAGCATAAGAAGACACCATATGAACTATGGAACGGCAGGAAGCCTTCTCTATCTTATTTCCATATTTTTGGGTGTTCGTGCTTTATTCACAATAATGGGAAAGATCAGCTGAAGACTTTTGATAGCAAGTCAGATCAGGGAGTGTTCTTAGGATACTCCTGGGTTAGCAAAGCTTTCAGAGTCTTTAACTATCGGACTCTTTGCGTGGAGGAAAGCCCTCATGTTGTTTTTAATGAGTTTGCTACTGAAGACAGGAGCAGAAACTCTAAACCTGAATCTGAGGACATCAGTAAGCAGCTACAGGATCTGAGCTTAAAAGATAAAACTGAAAAGATCCAGCTATGTTGGGATGATGATTCAGATGAAGAAACTGAAGACAAGTCCACTGAATCTCAGCCAACAACAGAAGTAGCTGAACAGATTGACTCTACCGAACAGAGTCAATCCCAGGTAACTCAGGTCGATGAAGAAACCCCAGTGGTAACTGAGACCTCTACTAAGATTAATAATTCAGGGGGAACTAATGATGTTCCTGAGCTAAATGCCCCTGAACCTGGTGACTCAGTAGATCACACTCTTGTAACTGAATTGCTTCAATCTCAGAATAGCACAATTGAAATGCCTAATTCACCTACTATCTGTGTTGAACAAATTTCAGATGAAGAGTTGAAATATCGTAGATTGTGGCTGGATGCTCACACTTCTGATCTAATTATAGGAGATCCTTCAGCAAGCGTAAAGATAAGATCCAGATTCTGTCAGGGAGAAAGCGCCTTATATTCCTGCTTCTTGTCTACTGAAGAACCTCAGTCAATTGAGGACGCCCTGAAAGATGCTGACTGGATCATAGCCATGCAGGAGGAGCTGAATCAGTTCACGAGAAACGAAGTTTGGGAGCTTGTTGATAGACCCCGGCATCAACATGTGATTGGAACAAAATGGGTCATCAAGAACAAGCGAGATGAAAACAACATCATAGTAAGGAATAAAGCAAGACTCGTGGAAAAAGGCTACTGTCAAGCTGAAGGGATAGATTTCGATGAAACGTTCGCTCCAGTTGCAAGATTGGAGGTAATCAGACTATTCCTAGCCTACGCAACACATCAAAGATTCAGAGTATATCAAATGGATGTGAAGTCTGCTTTCCTGAACGGCGTACTGAAAGAAGAAGTCTATGTGGAACAGTCTCCCAGCTTTCAGCAGGGACATCAGGTTTATAGACTCAGAAAGGCTCTGTATGGGTTAAAACAAGCACCCAAGGCTTGGTACGATACCCTGTCTTAGTTTCTTCTTCAGAAAGGTTTACAGAAGGGCACATTAGACCGCACATTATTCAGCATTCGACTGGAAGACGACCTATTACTTGTGTAGATCTACGTAGATGACATCATCTTCGGCTCGAAGAATGTCATAATGTGTCAGCAGTTTGAGAAAATGATGAAGGATAAGTTCGAGATGTCGATGATGGGAGAGATGAACTATTTCCTTGGCTTTCAAGTCAAACAATCTGAGAAGGGAACGTTCATCAATCAAGGCAAATACACTCGAGACCTCATCAAGAGATTCGGTTGCACATCCGGCAAACCAATCAAGATCCCGATGAACACGAATATGAAGATCGATCTTGATAAAGAAGGAGTATCAGTAGACCAAACTGAATTTCGTGTTATAATTGGTTCTTTATTATATTTAACAGTTACTCGTCCTGACATAACTTATGTTGTAGGTGTCTGCGCTCGATTTCAGGCGAATCCGATGCAGAGTCACATGGACTCAGCAAAGAAGATTCTCCGCTATCTCAGAGGAACACCTGACATGGGTTTATGGTATCCAGTTGATGATAATATTGAACTAATTGGTTATTCTGATGCTGACTATACAAGATGTAGAATTGACCGTAAGTCAACTTCTGGAACGTGTCAGTTCCTCGGCAGTAAGCTAATTTCATGGTTCTCAAAGAAACAGCATTCAGTAGCAACATCAACTACTGAAGCTGAATACATGGCTGCCGGAAGTTGCTGCGCCTAAATCCTTTGGCTGAGACAGCAGCTACGCGACTACGATGTCATTCAGAATGAAGTGCCAATCTTCTGCGACAGTACCAGTGCCATTGCAATCACTCAGAATCCAATACTTCATACGAGATACAAGCACGTGGACATCAGACACTACTTCATTCGTGACCATGTCGAAAAGAAGGATATCAGGATGGAAAAGATCCATACTGACCATCAAAGGGTTGATATACTGACCAAGCCTCTAGCTGAAGCCAGATTCAGAGAACTTTCAGTAGAGCTAGGTCTGCTGGACCCTACTGACTCCAGTCAGTAAGAGGATTCAGGCGAGGAGCATTCAGTAAGGGGGAATGTTCACTCTCAGTACTGAGTAAAATCAGTACGTAGAGACTCAGCACCATCTACACGAGGTATCAACTGACTACGATGTTCAGCTGACAGGTTTGCTTATCTCTACTCAGTAGCCTATATATCAATTCTGTGCATTTATGAATCAGATTCATCATCGTATTCAATGCCTTAGGAAATGTCATTTAATTTTAATGGATCAAATTTAATACACGACATCCTATGTACAAGCATGCTGAACTCTGCTACGTATTAAATGCATGTCGTATCAAGTTACTACTTAGGTTATTTACAACTAGCTTTTGACTTAGGCGGCTAATTTGATCATTGCCTATTTTATAAAACTAACCCTAGCCGTCCATCTCAAAAAACGCGTTCAAACTGAACCCTTTATCTTTAACTGTTTATCTTCTCTAAGATATATATATTCGTTCAAAATGTTTGAAACCGCCATTACATATCTGCAAATATCTTAAGTACCCGAGATTTTCTGAGATACTTATTACCTTCTATCTAAATTCTCTTCAAAATCTTCAGAAAATCTTTTGGTAATTCTTCAATGATCATTTAGTATCGTATGCTCTTATCTCTTATATATTAATCGATACTGACCTATACTGTGTATGCAGATTATTAAAATGACAGGAAACTCGATTATGGCTCCTACCGATATGCGAAGATCCTCGAAAAGGATCGAGTCTGGTGCGAGCCAGTCATGGAGTTTGATGAGTGTGATCTAGATTTCATGGAGGAGATCTTCTACGCTCTCTGAGAAACCGGTTTGGAAGGGTTCTTGTCGAGGAGGCCGACTTTCTTCCTACCGCGACAAGTAGTAGAGATCTACTCGAACTCTGATTCAGTGGATGGAGACATCAGAGGCAGATTCGTCGTCCACATAGTAGGCGATCCCTCACGCACTGACATGGAAGTGAAGCAGATGTCTATTCGAGAAGCCCTTCAGAGAAGCTTCAATCTACCGAACACAGGACTCACAACCGTCGCATATAAAGATGACTTGATGGACGAGTACCTTACTGAGTTCTGCGGGAAGCCAACATTATTCAGAGCTGCCTTTCCCAAGAACGCAATGCTCCCTCAGTACAGAGCATTGGCGTACATAGTGACTCAGTTGCTGACTAGTCAAGTAGGCTCTTTTGACCGAGTGTCAAGGCCCAAGCTGCAATTGATGATGGCCATATATGATCGGGCCAAGATCAATTGGACTGAGTTTTTCCTCAAAGAGTTTATGACGCAATCAGCTAAGTTTGATAAGGCATCCAATATGCTCAGCGTCAAAGGAAAGCTCCTATACGGACTGAAACTCTCAGTCATGATAGAGGATTTCTGTGCATCTGACAAAATCACCTTTGCGGACAAGCAGTACTTCAACATGAAGAAAGTCAGATTCCAGAACAGGGCAGCAGCCCTTCAATAGATTGGCTTAGGGCCAGCTGCACCTAAGGATGGGACTCAGCAGACCTCAACGCCAAAGAAGAAGAGGTCCCCACCTAAATCCACGCCTAAGGCACCAACCAAGAGGCTGAAGAAGGTCAGCGAGGTTGTGCCTACTGAGACTGAGGTGGAACCAGAGGCCGTCATCACTCAGCCGCCTCTACAGCTGAGAGACGAGCCAGAGTCTTCTGAGAAGACTCAATCAGTGGAGAAGATCGTCACCACTGAACATGGAGAAACAGTGGACCAAGGGGTCCCAGCTGAAGAAGTCCAGGCTGAAGAAATTCAGACTCTGGAGAGCCCCTTGGACGTCCCTCCACTCAGCAGCATCCCATCTGCTGAGAAACAAGCGTCTCCGATTGAAGTCGAGGACTCGGAGACAGCCTCGAAGTCAGAATCTATCGGGATGGAGGCCTCAGCTCTCAAATCCAGAGCCTCCCAAGAGATTGCTGAAGTGATTCCGGAGATCGCCAGCCACTCAGATCTTGTCCTACTGGCTAGACAGGCGAGGCTCCACATGTTGATAAGGTTCCAGGAATGGCATAACCTGAAGAGACTAGTCATTCACCATTCATGCGAACAGCTCCACGAGGAAGAGCTACTGATAAGGGGGAAGATTGGCTACTCAGAGCCATCTGACCTCGGCAAGCTCGAGGACCTGAGGGCGGCCATGCTCACTCTGCTGAACGACAGACATCCTGTCTCAGCACCTGGGCCCTCAGATGGGTCTGACCCCGATGGTCAGGACCCACCCCGTGATTCAGGTCCTGAGAAGCCTGATGAGGGAACTCAACAGGACAAGGATGCTACTGCATCTACTGCTGACCATCCACTCAGCATCCTTGGCCCTGGGCAGACGGTGGCTGGTACTTCGAAGGCAGCAGATCCTGCTCAGCTTCTTCTCGAATCTACTTTTGAAGTAGCGCCCAGCCCAAAGAGCCGTCGTTCGAAAACAGTGGCCAGGGCACTGAAGAATCAAGGCACCCAAAATCGCCTACTTGCCCGTACCGTCCACAAAACTTGGCGGCAAACCACTGAGGCACAGAGTGCAGAGCTGCAGGGATTCAGAACAGCCATTTCTACATCTCAAGTCCCTGACTTCTCCAGCATTCTAACGAATGCCTTAGCTGCGCAGAGAGCTGTCTTCGAGGCTCAGCTCAAGACGATTCAGGAAGGCCAGGACAAACTGATGAACAACTTCAAGGCCGCTCAAACCGCTCACACTGAATCCGTCACTGCCATCTCTCAAGCCAATGAACTCAGAATAGAAACTATTTAGAAGGCCGTTGAAGAGAAGGTAGAACAACAGCTGAAAGAGTTCAAGGCTGCGGCTGATCTCTTACACAAGGAATACAGTGATCAGTTGACCAATGAGAGGAACGAGCTGCATGAGGCTCTGACAAAAATACATACCAAGCTGGACGATCTGTCAACCTCATACAAAAGCCTAAACAGAAAGGTATCTGCTCCGCCCCCAACCCTAATTGCTGATGCCAAAAAGGGGGAAGGTTTAGTAAAAAAGGGGGAAGGTGTAGTGGAAAAAGCAACTAAAGAGCTGACACCGAAAGCTCCAAAGAGAGCAAGGTCAGCAGCAGGGGCAACTTCAACTCAGTAATCTGCCCCTACTGGACCAACTGAAACTAGCGAGGCCCAGGGTGTCTCAGCTGCAGCTGCAGCATCAACTGAGACTGGCCCAAGTGGCTCAGGAGCCAAAGAAGTCAGAGCTCAGGCTACTCAAACTCCTCTTGATATTATAAAGGAAGTAGCTGAGTATGCTAACGAGGAGGACTCAGAAGAGGAAGATGCCCCTCTTCCTCCTCCAGTTGCCGGTAAAGGCAAGAAACCTCTGAAACTCCCAACCCCTCCCTCTAAGAAGAAAGGACCCAGGAGGTTCATAACCCCGGAGGAGGAAGCTCAGATAGCCGCAGATGAGAAGCTGGCTAGGGAGATAGCCGAAGCTGAAGCAGCCAACAAACCTAAGAAGAAGCCTGTCAAAGGCAAAACTAAGGCTCCAGCTGGAGGCAAGAAAATAGGTGCTAGGCTGCCTCCTAAAACGCTTAAACTCAGCGACGAGACTGATAAAGAAAAGGAGAAGGAGCAGCAGCAACAACAATCTACTGGGCAGCAGGGGACTTCCAAAGAAAAATCATCAACGCCTGCTGACTCAGAAGAAGAGCCACCTCACAAGCCCTCCTACACTGCCTCGAAGGCACAGGAACAAGAGATGGAAGAAATTTGGGCTCAGTTAGACAGATACTTATACAGAGGTGAAGAGGCCAGGCAAATAGAAGCAGCCAGAGAGAGAATAAGGATGGCAGATCTTGAGGCTCTCAGGCTGAGAACTGAAAAGGAAGCTAGTCAGAGGATCCCTGCAAAGGCTGACATCCCCTATAGATACAGGAGATTCAGGAAGCCTACAAATCTGAAGACTCACAGATGGCCTAAAACAGATGAATGGATACCAGTGGAATTCACTCAGAGGTGGGAAGCACTAAAGATCGAGTTCATAAAAAGGAACTTTTTCTGGAGATTCTGGTCTGAGAAGCGCAAGTCGGTGGCATATACTGAATGGATCATGAGAGTTGACTTGGATATGTTGAAGTCAGAGTTCCAGACCCCAGAATCCTGCCACCCCCATAGAGACTTGATGGATCCATTCACTACGGTGTGATAGAGAAAGAAGTGAAGGACGCTGCTGAAGCCAAATTCCTTGATGAAGAAGACCCAGCGGACTTTGCTGAGATACTGAAGATGAGAAAGGTCACTTATCGCATGTATGGAGTGCCTCTTCCTGAAACTAAATCTCAAGATTTCAAAGACAGGATTAGGCAGTTCAAATGACTTCTTGCTTCTGTATTCTCCTTGTATCTTTCTTTCTTGTTTTAGTCTAGCAGAGATGTAATTGTACTGATATTCTCATATATATAATATCTTTGTTTGGCTTTGACAATATCTTATTGTCTGAATAGCCGTGTTTGTTTATGCTTAACACTCAGAATCACTGAAGTGATTACTGACTCACACACTCACTGTCTGTTACTTGTTGTCAGTTGTTGCTTAGCTAGATTCTTATAGACTTGATACTATTGGGGAAAATGTTTTTAAGACAGGGGGAAATTGCTGTTTAGACTCTGTATATGTTCTGACTTTCTGCCCTGATCCCCTCAGTAGTCTAGGACTTGAAGAACAACTCCACTGATCCTACTTGTAATACTTTGTAAGGAGCTCTGTTTCTGATAAGTCATAGTGTTAGGTTGTTTAGTTGATAGTTGTTAGGTTTTGGCATCATCAAATAGGGGGAAAATATTGGGTGATAATTCTATCCTCAGCAGTGTTGGTAAATAGTGGGAAATGATTCAGTCTTCTGTGTTGTCATACACTCAGTAGCCCTGTGCTCTGAAAGAATCTATGAAGATTTGAAGATCCCAAAACCCTATATTGATTGATGAACCATTACGTTGTAATATGTTTTGTCTCTGAGGTTTCCGACTCAGCAGACCCTCTGCTCTGGTTCAGGCACTCAGTAGATTATTCGCCTCAGCACCAGAAGTAGAAGACTCAGTGATACTGGACTCAGCGAGAGCAAAGATATGCGAAAGGAGTCAGTGGAACTGAACTCAGCAGGAGTAGTTCACTGTACTCAGAGTTGATCTTCAGTAGAGCCGACTCAGCAGGAGCATGCTACTGAGTCAGAGATCAATCTCAGCAACGACCAGATAGTCTTCTGACTGTCAGGATCTTTGAAGTCATTTCAGCAGAGTCAATACGAGGAAGAGAGAAGTCAGCTTCAGATCTCCTTGAAGTCTGTTCTGTCTCAACCACCTTCTGAACCTCGGCCAATGACAAGCAGACACGTACTCTATACCTACTAAAGCTGCAAGTCAACAACTTTCCAGAAATGGAGGGAAAGGACACTGCCACCATACTTCAAAAGAGCCGTTAGCTACCTCAAAAGAGAGAGACAAAGGAACGTCGTCTCCAACGGATCTATCCTAATCACTTCTCTATAAATAGAGGGATAAATCAAATTTGAAGCACACGGAAAATAACGAGCACTCAAGAACACACGAGAGAACACACAGAGCATTCAAACGAGCAAAATTCGAAAAGCCTAAGTCTTCCGCAAGAAGTTCGAAGAATCTATCTCCGGCGAAAGACTACATTTCAGCTCTTAGGGAACTAAGCTGAACTGATTAATACAGCCTCTAGTATCCAAACGACGATACACGAACCCAAGCTATACTCAGCTGTTCGTCGTTCTAGAAGCCACATCCTTGTTCCCTATCCCTCTAGTCTAAGATCAATAAAATACATCCATAGCTTACACGAAGGAGTTCACCTTTGAACTGATCCTTATTGTAAAGGACTCCTTCACAGTTGGAGAGTTTTTCAAACACTCAGTTTGATAACCCTGTAAACTGAGACTTGCTCAGTATAAATCTCAAGACCAGTGTTTGTCCAGCGTACAAACCGACTGAGACTATCTTAGTATAATAAATAGCTTCCTGATCTTTCGGGACAGTGGACGTAGGATTTTTTTGTCAGAACCACTTTAAAAATCTCTGTATCTTGTGTTCTGTTTTTAACTGTTGCATTGATTTACTGTTCATACTAAAAACCTTCTTTAAATCATTCAACTGAGTTTCAGCAAACTTAACAGACTGCACTAATCAACTGAAACTGTTTTGATAAAAACGTTTTCCCACTCAACTGAATTTGGGCCTACACTATTCCGCACTACTGAACTCTATCTGGAAGATACTGAATTCTAACTCTCAGTCAGCTAGTAGATCTCAGTAGAGTCAGTCACTCTGCCACACGACTCAGAACAGCTTATCTGGTCTGCTGAACTTGTTCAGTACGACATCATCCTGAAAAGGACTGTTCGTGTTTAAGTTGAGAAAATCAGTTTTCAGGTGTATTCATCCCCCCCCCCTCTACACCTGAACGTGCTCTCGGGACCAACAGAAGAAACTATTGAAACACTTTTGAACGGTAATAATGATGAAGATGATAATCCTAAACGAGATGATAGTACACTTATTCCAATTGTGTCATTAAAATGTATATTTCAAGCAATAACCACCTTAAATAATTACTTGGTAAAACACGAACAAAATATTTAGAAGTTGTCTATACTTTGCAGAAAGTTAATTATGACAATTTTGGTTTAGGTGGAAGGAAAAAAATAACTATGGAAGCATATATTCATAAGAAATGATTATTGTACTACTGTTGTATTATAATTGTCCATATATATTTTCTGAAATTAGTAATTATTACTTTATAATTTTGTTAGACCTTAAGGATTTAAACTTTTTTTTATCACTTAATACACTTAGCGAAATTATTACTTTAGTACACTGGCCCAAGTCGGGACCGGAAGAAATTAAGATTTAAACGAGGTTATTACTTTATCGAACATTATTTCATCGAGGTTTAACTGTAATTTTTTCCTACATACGACGACTTAATAAAAATAATTAAAAGAATAGTATATATGAGTATTTTTTATTTATACAATATTCATCTTGTCTTATTTTTCTAACTGGATTGTCCCACTCATCTCGTCTCATTCCTTATATGCTAGATTTTTACTTCTTAATTCAAGGACTAATAGTGAGACTCACTGTGGACACTGACACGGGACACGATATGACACGGACATGCGACACGGAATACGACATTTTAAGGAAAAAAATAGATCACGACACGGGCGTTGATGTATAAATAATATTAAATTCTTAATAAATATGTGTATATATATATATATATATGTGTGTGTGTGTGTGTGTGAGAGAGTGTGTGTGTGTGTGTGTGTGTGTGTGTGTGTGTATAATACCTAAATAAATAAAAGAACAATATATTCTAGCTCAATATCAAACTCTGTTGAGATGAGATTCAGTATTATAAGATTTGAATATCTCAAAACCCCTAGCTGAATGATGAACATTATATAATATAATAGCTTAGTTGAGTTCAGCATATTAGGAACTCAGTAGACTAGCTAGAGTTCAGTAGCTGATAGGATTCAGTAGAACATCTGTCGTTAAGCCGAAGAACTCAGCATCAGGAACTCAGTTGGGAATGTTATAACCCAATGAATCTGCAAAAAGATTTTGAGCCACGCATTAAACATCTCAGAAGAATGTTAATTCAGTAAAAGGTCCGAGGAATCAGAGGAAGCCAACTCAACATGCTCTTAGAGTTTGAACAAACCTCATCTACTCTCTAACCTCGACCAATGAGAAGCCTCCAGCACTGTACCTATTCTGACGTAAAGTTGCTTCCTAGACTGAGGGAATCTCTACATTAACAATCAAATTAATGATGACCATTTTTCTTGTCGTTTTCGACACGTGTCTAGACTCCCTCCAACGGATGTATTCATGAGTCGAGACTATAAATAGAGAAGAGTATTCAAGCATAGAAGCAGTCGGGAACCAAAGCTTTAAAGCAAACAAACACTCTAGCGAACTCAAAGTTTAACCCAGCGAAAAACTTGCAAATAGAGAGATCATTTCTAGTTCTTCACTCTAGAGATTCATTTGTTCCCTTTCTCTATTCTAAGTAGTCTTAGAGACTTTCCAACCTTTTCGGTAGGAAGGATCACTACTAAGAAAAGCGCTCCCTCCTGGATGTTCGGGGATCAGGAGCCTAATTGACTGCAAGTTGAATAAGCTATGACCCTCTAAATATCATAAGCTTAGAAACACTTGAAGGAGTTAAGCCTTTTGAACTGTTCTTATTGTAAGAACTCCTTCATAGTTGGAGAAAATCAAACCTTTGTGTTTGAAAATGTAAAGTCACTATATCTGTCCAATGCACAAATCAACTGAGACTTACTCAGTATAAGCAAACAAGACTATATATGTCCAGTGCACAGATCAACTAAGACTTTCTCAGTATAAATAAATAGAAGAACTCCTGCTTTGTTCAGGAAAGTGGACGTAGGATCTAGTGTATCCGAACCACTTTAAAAATTGCTTGTATAGATTTACTGTTTCATTGATTACTGTTCATATTGCATAAAACTGACTTTTAATCAATCAACATAAAACGGGTTTTCAAACTGAGACGAACATATTTTTAGGCCTACACTTCCGCACACTATATCTGATATTGAACTAATGTTCACATAGTGAAGTCAATAGATAGAACTTAGTAGAAGGATACTCTTGCTCACGTGATCTAGAAAGCTAATTTGGCTAACTAACTAGTTTAGTAGCAGTATTCAGTAGCACTGACTTTCGCGTTTGAGTTGAAACTTGCACTCAGGTGTATTCATCCCTGTTGGTCCGGAGACGATAGTCAGGTGTAGAGGGGGGGGGGGGTGAATACACCTGATCACAGTTTCTTTTCTTAGAACGTGAAGGACAGCTGAGTTGTAGGTTGCGACTGATGAACAGTGCCAGATAGTAACCTTCGATCACGGGTCAGAGTGTGCCAACTACTGAGCTCTCCTACTGACTTTTGTCAGTACTTGAAACTCAGTCGGAGACGTTGTGCGGATAAGTGTGTAGGGCCCGGAGATTCGTCTAAGTTTAAAAACGTGTTTTCGCAAGTTAAAGTCTTTTGGCTGGTGCGCTTTGAAAAAAAAACATTTTATGCAAAGATATGATTTTTAATCAGTTGTATGCAATGCAATAAAACAGTAAATAACACAAGCAATTTAACGTGGTTCGGATACGCAAGATCCTACGTCCACGGTCCTGAAGATCAGGAGAACTTGTTGATTATTCTGAGCAAGCCTCAACAAGGAATCTGTACACTGGACAGACCCTTCTAAGTTATAGTCCTTAGCGACTTTACAATTCAAACTTAAGTTCGAAAGGGATGGGATGATCTCCAACTAAGAAGGAGTTCTTATAATAAGAACAATTCACAGAAAGTGAACTCCTTTGAAATTTCAAAGCTATAGATTTTGCAATGAGCTTAGCTAGAGAAGAAGGGATCTAAATAACTCTAGAGAGAAGAACTAATGGTATTCTATGAAGGCAAGTTCTTCGCTGGATGATCTTTAAGCTTGCTAGAGTTGTTTGTGAGCTTGAGCGTTTTCCCTAGTGAATCCCGTGCGTGGAGCTCGGTTTTCTTCTCTATTTATAGTTGTGAGCAGGCATATGTCCGTTGGAGAAGACGATGCCACGTGTCACAAACTTCCAAAGAAAACAGCCATATTTTTCGAATTGTTGCAGCAGGGCAGTTGACACTGTACATGAGAGCAGCTTTAGTTGGTCAGAGCAGGTAAAGCGTTGTCGGCTTCTCATTGGTCGAGGTTTGTGGTAGGTGAGAATGTGTCAGTGTTCAGAGTTGACTATTCCACATCCTCGTATGATCATCTGCTGAACTTTGAAATGACTTTTACGACTGGGTCATTTTTTGTCGGATATAGTAGATTCAAGACAATCTCTGTCTTCTTCGACTTAGTCGGCTGACAAGCTGATAAGGCTTTGGTGGGTCAACTGATGACTGCGAAGGTACTGAGCTTTGCATTATGTTCTTCTGCTGATAACTATCAGCTGATGGGATGTCTTCTACTGAAGGTAAAGATCAGCTGCTGGCTGAAAAACGCAAGCTCTTACACTGATGACGTGGGGTTCTGGAAAGTAACTTCGACAGAAGATCAATCCAACATTTTACCCCGTACAGGACTTAGACAAAAAGATAATGAATCACGAAAAGTCTAACCTATACATCATCTAATCCTATCGAGACACTACACTACTGATATCAGCTGGGTTTTGGGATCTTCAATTCCATAGTACTACTATGATTTCCCCCAATATTATTTTAACCGCTAATTAGCTGAACACCATCTACTGACTCATAACCCAACAATTTCCCCCTAATTGATGATGCCAAAACCTCTACTTCTATAAAAACAAAGACAGGAATGCTAGACTACTGACTTAGAAAGACTTCAGTAAAACTGAAACAGATAACTTCAGTAAGTTCAAGCAGTGAGAGATAGGCAAAATCAGAGAAACAGTTATGTGAGTGTGTGTCAGATCACTTCAGTGATCAGTTGTGAAAGCACAAACAAAGGCCGTGAGACAATGAGTAATTGTCTGGCAAGCAATAGAAACTGATATATATGATCAGAGGATTACAAGGTTTCTATTACTATTACAACAACCTGAGATCAAAAGATCAAGGTTGACGTCTGAATCTCTGCGTTCGGCTCATGAAGTCTGCAGACCTGTCAGCTGGAGGATCCAGACAATAAAACTTGTAGATTCTTTTCCGCAGAGTCTGGATTTCCTCGAGATCCTCAAGTCGATCAGAGCTGAGATTGTGATGATAAGCAGCTACCTCGATCTCATCTTCTATCTCTTTTGTGCAAAGCACGGCGCGAGTAGTCATAGGAGGAGGGATTCTTCTGAAGGCTGGAGCTCTGATGGGTATCTTCTCTTTCTCTATGATTGCCAGAAGTTGTTCTGCGAGCTGGGGAAAGTTATGATGAAGACATTCTTCGAATAGTTGATCAGCAGGTATCCCAGAAGGATAGAAGTCCCATACATGGTATCCCTTGATGAAAGATTCTTTGAGTTCCTCCCATAGCTCGTTCAGTTCGGCTGGTACCCATTTGTCTATGTGAGGAGTAGGTGCCTTCTTGACATAAGGTGCTCTGGGCGCTCTCCTGTAATATTTTGAAGCTCTGGGTATCTGCCTTTTCTAGTCAGCTGCTGGCTTATCAGATAGACTAATCATTTTTGCTAGGTCAGCTAATCTTTTCTTTTCTCTGAGGACCGCTGTTCTGGCATCTCCTCTTCGGAGACTGAGTCCTTTCAGCGTGGCCTCCCAGGTAGCTTTGTCTTCAGCCTCTTGCTCAGGTGTCAGATTGGAAGGATAATAACTCTGAGCTGAAGACTGGACTGCAGTAGTGGAGACTTTAGCTAGCTCCTCCTAAGCTTTCTTCTTTTGTTCGTCCACAATCTGCTTAGCCTTTTCTTTGGCAATCTTGCCAATAGGCTTCCTAGGCTTCTTCGCCTTTTTAGCTTCTTCAAGCTGATGCTCATGATCTAGCTGGTCTTGCAGTTGTTGAGCAACTCTTAGATCGTACGCTTCCTGCTCTGCTTTAGTTTTGAATTTGGGCGTCGGGGAAGATGGAGGAGTGGCTTCAGTTGTAATCTCCTTCCCCGGCCTTTGCGGTGACAATTGATGTGGCTCGTTTTTGTCCTCCTGATCGAGGAAATGAGCTACGTCCTCGATGTGCTGAGCAGATGAGATAGGTGCTGGCTCAGTTACAGTCGGTTGGAGTGGGACATACTCCAGGAGGAGTACAGCTGAACTGGTTCCAGCCTGGGCGGCTGAACCTTCTCCTTGGGGTACTGAGCTGGTTCTAGCCTAGGCGGCTGAACCTTCTCCTTGGGGTACTGAGCTGGTTCCAGCCTGATGGGCTGAACCTTCCCCCTGAGTTCCTGCCTCAATGAGTTGGACTTCGGGACTCTTTTGTACCTCAGCCTGTTCTGCCTCAGTATGTTCTTCTTTTACTTCTCCTTCCCCCTTTTTGGCATCATCAGCCTGGAGAGGTGAGTGCGGATGGCTTTTACGTCCTTCTCCAAATTGTAGACGAGGTCCTTGATGCTAGAGGCAGTGGCTTCGAAATCCTTGACTAGGTCGCAATATTGCTCCCAGTCATTCTCTTGATCAGCTCTAAATGTTTTCAACTGAGCAGCTAACTCCTGCGGAGTTTCAGCAGAGACTGATCATGAGAGGTTGTTATTTCCTGCTGGATTTCTTTGAGTGCCTCCGCCTGTTGCTTAATTGTGGATTGGGGACTGGAGGTGGCCACTCTGTTCCTCTCATCCATGGTGGCCTGGACTGCCGCGAGACTCTGAGTCAGCTGCTCAGAGAATGACTTTTGCTGAGCTAATAAGAGCTGCTGACTCTGAGCGGCAAGGTCCACCTTCTGAGCTGCAAGGGCTGCCTCAATAGCTTCCTGAATATTGATTTGTGGAGTAGGAGCTGGTGAGCCCACTTGATGTGTATATTGAGCCCACTTGATGTGTATATTGAGCCCACTTGATGTGTATATTGAACTGGTGAGCCCGGCTGCAAGTCGGTTGACGCTTTCAGTCTGGGCTTTTGTATATTGAGCCCACTTGATGTGTACGTCTTTGGCGAGGAGACGATTCTTGTCCCCTTGGCGCCTGATGGCTTTGTTCACCGACTTGGAGGTCACGGAACCTATTGGTTGGATTTGATAGGAGCTGGTTCCGAGCCTCTGCTCAGATAACACGAGTTGTTGCGCTCGACTCGGCTTTGAGGCAACTTGAGCTTCACCAGATTTAGAAGGTGGTGGTGATTGGCCCTTTTCGCGGGGAGTAGAGCCCTCAGCAGATCCTCCCAAATCTGCATCCTTGGGTGGCGCCTGTTCCATCTTGTCATCATCTTTGTCTTCGTTATCATCATCACGATGAGATGGAGGCGAAGGGCTGTTGCCAGGGACTGAGGAGCGCAGACTAAGGAGATAAAGCATCGCTGCCCTCAGGTCCTCAAATGAAGCAAGGTCAGCTGGTTCCCTGAACCCTATAGCTGACTGCAAGTCTTGCTCCTCGACAAGTAAGGACAGAGCTGACTGAGTTCTGATAATATTTTCAAGAATATCCCAGCTGAGAAACCTCAGCAGCATCTGTGTCCTGGCCCTTATGGCAGTTTCCACCAAGTCTGAATGCTCAGCGATTTCAGGAATCTGAGCATGGATTTCTCCGGTAGCGCGAAGACGGGTGGAGTGTATCGTGGTCCACTCAGAGGATGTTTCCTCAGTTGGTACCCTGATGTCCGACTGAGTCTCCTCGGAACTGATGCATTGAACCTTATCCTTTATCGTGGTACCCTTAATGCCGGTGTCAGAGTCTAGGATTTGTTCTTCCTGAGTGGGTGGGAGAGAGGCTTGTACTGCTTGTTCTACTGAGACCTCAGAAGGTCCAATCTTGGTTAGCCTCTTCCTCTTAGGCGGGTCGGCGCGAGGGGGTAAGTCGGAGATGACTCTCTTCTGATCAGGTGGCCCTCGCCCGATTAATTTTTCAGTAACGGCTCTCGTTTTGAACTTTGTGAGCTTGCTGTCAAAATACCTGGAGTCAGCAAAGGCTGAACTCCTTGAGACTGACTGCTCGATCAGGACGGACATCTTTGTCCCATACAATAGCTTCCCAACACTGATTAGCCTTCTCTCTCCAGTGGGTTGGGCTACAAACTTCTGAGCCTGAGCCTTAAGCTCGGCTAAGTAATAGTCAATCCAGTTGACTTGGACTCTATCGTCTATGACCATCATCAGCTGAATGCGTGGCTTTGAAAGCTGGTCATACGAACCGGCTGAGCTCGTGAGGATGTGAGAAACGATGTATGCGAGCGCCCGGTACTGTGGCAACAGCTGATTCTTCGGCAGAGCTATCTTGAACGTAATATCCTTCCTGCCATAGAATTTCTGTACGTATGCGTTGATCTCCTTTTCCTTATATCCAATAGGAGAAATTCCATAGGTTGGAAGATCAAATGCTAATTCCAGTGCATCTCGGATGTTGATGATATGCTGACTTGCATCCCACGAATTTGGTACAACCTCCTTCATGAATGCGAAGGATGCTTCCTCTATCCCTGAATCTAGGGTTCTCCAGTTGAAGTAGACTTCCGCCACTTGTCTGGGCAAAAATGCTCGGGGTTGCTTGGAGACGAGCAGTTCTAGTCCAGAGCTTTCAATGGCGTCGAAAACGGGCTCCAAGTATGGAAGATCAACTTGTCGTAGCGCCATTGTCTGTTCGAACTGGATGCGAGAGACGATGATCTCGTCAATATTTGTGGGAGTCTGTATCGTCGCCATAGATATCTGCAAAAAACTTGTTAGCACTTGAAAATAGAGTAAGTTAGTATAAGCTTTAAGCAGAGATAAATATATTACCGAAATATTTAGAGCTTTGAAATATGCAGATGCAGAGTAGTTAATTTTTGAGAGAAACTGAATCGCAGAAAATGAGCTCTAAATGTTCGGAAATGGCGAAAAGTGAGGCGAGAGGTAGGAGATGAAAGATTTTGTAGAATCATGCATATCAAGCCGTTTAGATCTGACGGTTGGGTTTTAATCTTTCATTTTAATTGACGGCTGAGATTTAATGTTATAAGAGGAATGATTACATAGCCGCCTCTACCATAGACCCACGTAGGAAAATGCATAGTTAAAGTAAGTGAGAAGACGTGCATTAAATGCGCTGCAGGCAGCATTAAAGACTAAGTCATTTTAAATGAGAACGGTTTCCTACTGACTTATCCTTAAAAATTAATGGTGGGAAATAAATGATCATTAACTACTGAGTGCAAGCGACTGACTAATAAATGTGAGCATGCTTCAAAAGGAATTGATGTATGTAATACTACGCAAACCTCTTCAGCTGAACTTTTACGATCAACTGGTTACCGTTAAGACTAAGGAGGACGGTTGACGTGTTGATGACCACGTTCCCCCTTACTGTGTACAGTTTGATTCTCCCGACTGAATCAATGTACTGAGTCTTCTGACCTGTCATACTGATTCCTTACACTTGATACCAATTGTTGGTATATCAGTGGTTGGCTTCTACGGATACCAATTGATACCAACCAATTGTTGTGTTCTACTTACACGATTCAGTAGGATCCAGTAGACCTAGCTCAACTGATAATTCTCTGAATCTGTTCTCAGCTAGTGGTTTTGTCAGTATATCTGCCCTTTGCTTGTCAGTATGGATTTTCTCCATTCTGATATCCTTCTTCTCGACATGGTCTCTGATGAAGTGGTGTCGAATATCTACGTGCTTGCATCTCGTATGGAGAACTGGATTCTGAGTTATTGCAATAGCACTGGTGGAGTCACAGTAGATGGGCACTTCATCCTGAATTATACCATAGTCTCTCAGTTGTTGTCGAAGCCAAAGGATCCGCAGGCACAAGCAACTTCCGGCAGCCATGTATTCAGCTTCAGTAGTGGACGTTGCCACTGAATGCTGTTTCTTTGAAAACCAAGATATCAGCTTGCTGCCTAGGAACTGACACGTTCCAGAAGTTGACTTTCGATCTATCCTGCATCCTGCATAATCAGCATCAGAATAACCTGTCAGTGTTAGATTATCATCAGCAGGATACCATAACCCTGCGTCAGGTGTTCCTCTTAGATATCGCAGAATCTTGTTTGCTGAGTCTAGATTACTTCGCTTGGGATTCGCTTGAAATCTTGCACATACACCTACAACATAAGTTATATCAGGTCGGCTAGCTGTTAAGTATAATAAAGAACAATTAATAGCTCTATAATCAGTAGAGTTAACAGAAGCTCCCTCTTTATCTAGATCGATTTTGAAATTCGTATTCATGGGGATCTTGACTGGTTTGCTTGAATCGCAGCCAAATGTTTTCAGAAGATCTCGAGTGTACTTGGCTTGATTGATGAAAATTCCTTCAGTTGATTGCTTCACTTGAAATCCAAGGAAATAGTTCATCTCTCCCATCATAGACATCTCGAATTTCTCCTTCATCATTTTCTCAAATTGCTGACATATGGTTACGTTTCTGTAGCCGAAAATGATGTCGTCCACGTAGATTTGCACCAGTAGGATGTCATCTCCTGAATTTATGTTGAACATGGTGCAATCTACTGTCCCCTTCTGAAAACCTTTCTGAAGTAGAAAGTCTGATAGGGTATCGTACCAAGCCCTAGGTGCTTGTTTTAACCCGTACAGAGCTTTCCGAAGTCTGTACACCTGATGTCCCTGCTGAAAGCTGGGCGGTTGTTCCACGTAGACTTCTTCCTTCAGTACGCCGTTCAGAAAAGTTGACTTTACATATATCTGATATACTTTGAATCCTTGATGCGTTGCGTAAGCTAGGAAAAGACGAATGGCTTCCAATCTTGCGACTGGAGCGAATGTTTCATCAAAGTCGATTCCCTCTACTTGACAGTAACTTTTGGCAACTAGTCGAGCTTTATTTCTGACGATGACGTTTTCATCACGCTTGTTTTTGAAGACTCACTTAGTGCCAATAACGTGCTGATGTCTAGGTCTGTCAACAAGCTCCCAAACTTCGTTTCTAACGAACTGGTTCAGCTCTTAATATATGGCGATGATCCAGTCAGCATCATTGAGTGCGTCCTCTATTGACTGAGGTTCATCTGTAGACAAGAAACAAGAATAGAGTGAGCTTTCTCCTTGACTTAATCTAAATCTTGTTCTTATTGTTGCTGACAGATCTCCTATAATGAGATCTGAAGAATGAGCGTCAAGCCATGAATGTCTGAGTCTGGCTTCTTCTTCTGATAGTACTTCTGTACAGTCAGTAGGTGTGTTAGGCATTTTGGTCTCTTCGTTACGTGATTGCAGTAGTTCAGTAAGAAGGTTAGGATCTACTGAGTTTCCAGGTTCAGGGGCATTTAGCTCAGGAACAATTTGTGTTCCCCCTGAGTTTATATTCTCAGTAGAGGTCTCAGTTACCACTGGGGCTTCCTCATCGACCGTTGTTACCTGTTGTTGATTCTGTTCAGTAGAATCAACCAGATCAGCTACATCGCCTGTTGGCTGAGTCTAAATTTCTTCATCGTCTGACTCATCATCCCAACAATGCTGGATCTTTTCAGTTTTGTCGTTTAGTGCGAGATCCTGTAGCGTGCTGTTGACATCTTCAGTATTTGTCTTTGTAGTTTTCCTGTTCTCAGTAACAAACTCATCAAAAACAACATGAGGGCTTTCCTTCACGCAAAGGGTCCGATAGTTAAAGACTCTGAAAGCTTTACTGACCCGAGAGTATCCCAAGAATACTCCTTGATCAGATTTGCTATCAAAGACCTTCAACTGATCTTTCCCATTATTATGAATAAAGCACGGACAACCAAAAATATGAAAATGAGAAATAGAAGGAATTCTCCCTTTCCATAATTCGTATGGTGTCTTCATATGTTGCTGTGTAAGTAGTGAGTGATTCTGAGTGTAGCAGGCGGTGTCAGTAGCATCTGCCCAGAACTTTGAGGGTAGTCCATAGTCTGCTAGGAGCGTTCTTGCTGCTTCTTTGAGTGTTCTGTTTTTGCATTCAGTAAGTCCGTTTTGTTGAGGGGTACGCGCAGCTGATGTCTCGTGCTTAATTCCCTCCTTTTCACAGTACTCTTTAACTACTGAGTTGAGAAATTATGTTCCTCTGTCTGAGTGAATTCTCTGTATCTTGATGTCCTTTTCCATACTGAGCTTTTTTAGCAGTTTAGGCAACTCAGTCGTGACATCAGATTTGTTGGCGATGAAGATGACCCATGTATATCTCGAATAATCGTCAATAACGACAAGGGCATACTTCTTGCCTCGTATAGTCACTGGAGAAACTGGTCCGAATAAATCCATGTGCAGCAGCTGAAGAATTCCATCAGTGGAAGGTGAAGGAATAGGTGGATTGCTATTCTTTGTCTGCTTTCCCTTCAAGCATGCTTCACAATTTCTGTCTTTGATAAATGATTCGTTGGGCAGTCCTCTGACTTTAGAGTTCTTGGCGAGCTTGTTCATAGTCTTGAAGTTCAGGTGGCTGAGTCTCTTGTGCCACAGCCATCCTGCCTTGTCACTAGATTTAGTCTGTGCGAGCAAGCAAGCCTCAGGTTCTGCGGCTTTCCAGTTTGCAACGTAGATATTCTTCCTCCATGAACCTGATAACACTGTTTTCCCTATAGGTTTATCAACAACATCACAGAAACCAGTATCAAAGATAACTCTGTTTAGATTGTCACAGAATTGACTGACTGAAAGGAGATTATGTTGAAGTCCTTCAACATATGTTACTCTTGGAACTGAAGCAGTCCTAATGTTCTGCGTTCATATCCCCTTGTGTAGCCTTTTGAGTTGTCACCAAACTCAATTCTGGGATCATCTTCTTGTACGTAGTTGGTCAGCAGGCTCTTCTGGTATGTCATGTGTCTCGAGCAGCCGCTGTCCACTATCCAAGGGTCCTTATGCACCTGCAAAACAGAAGCATTTTTAGGTACCCTTTGGTTCAGTTGGGTCCTTACATGTTAGTGGGTGATTTCAGAACCCAGATCTGTCTAGGAACCTTAGAAGTCTGAGACTTCTTCTTCTGAACCTTGTCAGCTTTCTTCTCCACAGGACTCGGAGATACTGACTTTCTGATGATTTTGGGTTTAGGAGCTTTCTTCTTCTGAGTCTTTGCGCTTCTCCTGACCCTGGGCTCATAGTAGTACGAACCATACTGAGCCGGGTGCTCATACAGTGGCTCATTGTACTATTCCGCCCACCTGACCTTCTTTGTTCCCCCTGAGTTTGATCGTGGTGTCCTGGGGCTGGAACCTTTGGTCAGCTACTTCCTGCTGCTCGGCCGAGGTGCTACTATTTTCTATTTATTCTTCGTCTGAGGTGTGGTGTCAGCAACTTGCACCTTTCCTCTGACGAACCTATCAGCCAGCACTTCTGAGCTTTTTGAGGTAGAAGCTTCGTGAGTATAGCCAAGTACTTCTTTCATGACTGTTGGCCTTTGTGCTCTAAGCATACTTTCTAGCTTCTCCTTAGCTCCCAGGTACTGTTCAGTCATCAGTTCTCGCCAAACTTCATCACTTCTTCGAAGTGACTCATAATCTTTTTCAACTTCTACGAGCTTCTAACTGAGTCGGGCTATCTCAGTCTCTTTCTCAGAATTGTCCTTGGTCAGAACTGAAATCTAAGTTTCTTGGAGCTGAGACTTAGTCGTAAGAGATTTAATCTCTTCCTGGAGTCTCACAACAAGATTCTCCGAGTCAGTAGAGACCTGACAATTAGAAGAAAGTCTCTGATTCTCAGCCTTTACCTGTTCCAGTTCCTAAATCGTTCTGCTGAATTCTCTGCTCAGCTGAATCTGCTCCTCTAGCAAATCGTCGTAGGCTTGTACCACATCTAGAGGATCATCTGTGACCAAGCACGTGTCATGTGTGCTGTGTGAAGAAGAGGGTATGTTAAGTTTAGAATTTACCTCAACCTCTTCTCCGGCCATCAGACAATATTCAGTTGTTTCTTCAGGAATTGTTTTCTCTGGTCTCAATTGCAACGAATGAAGCTTCGTCCTCAGAAGAATACATAAATGTATCCTCCTCGATTGAGTTGTCGAATATCTCTCCGGCTATGTAGGCCTGCCTCCTACGGGCAAATTTCTAGTGTCTGGCCTGCCGTTCTGCTCGTTGAGCAGCTGAGAGTTCGGGACAGTCGTACTGATAATGTCCCTCCTTCTTGCAGTTATAACAGGTAGATGTTCTGCTGCTTTTTCCAGCTGAGTCTTTGGATGGACTAGCAGCAGGCTCTGTGTTCCTGCATTCAGTAGAAGGTTTAGATTCTTCCCTTTTCTGATAATCTTTCTTACCTGAGGGAGAATCTATGTTGTATTTCCTCAGCTTTCTGACTCTCTCCTTCTCTCTCTGATATTTGAGAGCCATCAATGCTAGTTGGTCAGGGCCTGAAGTCTCAGAGGACTTTGCTACTGTCGTGGCCACTGCCTTGCTTGAGGAAATAGGTTTGGCTCCGATTTTTGCTTGTTGTTGCTTTGAAAGCATGGTCAATCTGAGTGTCAGCTGGAGCGCTGGAACATCATTGGGGTAGGCTATGCTCAAATTCCTCCGTTTTCAGTTCTGAAAATATAACATCAGGGGTTAGAGCATTAAGATCAGAGCGTCGTAAATAAGTAGCAAATGGAAGCCACTTCTATCGAGGTAGCGCTCTTAAGATCTTGGTGTTCATCTCTTTGTTGGTGAACATCTTCCCCAGCCCGTTGATCACATTGACCTGATTTGTGAATCTGACGCTAAGCTCGTCAATGGTTTCACTGGGCTCCATTGCAAAGGCATCGAACTTCTGTAGCTCTAATTCGAGCTTGTTTTCCTTGATCTGAGGGGTTCCTTGGCTCAGCATAGCCAGGGCATCCCAGAGTTCTTTTGCTGTTTTGCAGTCCTGCACTCTCCCGAGGTGAGAGTCACTGAGTGTAGTCAGTATAGCATTTCGTGCAACTCGGTCGAGGTTGTGCAGCTTTTTTTCTTCCGATGTGAAGGCAGATTTTTCTTTGGGGATCTTAGCACCAGTTTGGGCTCCTACATCTCCCACAGCGGCAAACTGAACGCTGTCAATCATGGGAACAATGGGACATATCTCAAGGACATCCGTCTGCTGTCATGCAGCGATGTAAGGTGTGCCTCCATTCTCACACGCCATACCGTGTAGTTCTTTATAGAGAACATCGGTACCATCCGAATACCTGACATATCAGACATATTGTGAATGAGTATAAGGATGATAGAAGAGATGCTTGTGCTGTGAAAACGTTTTCAGGATCTGTTCGAGAAGACCAGTAGTACAGAACCGGCGATCAGAAGAACACCGATGCTCTAATACCAATTGTTGGTCCGGAGACGATAGTTAGGTGTAGAGGGGGGGAGGGTGATACACCTGATCACAGTTTCTTTTCTCAGAACGTGAAGGACAGCTGAGCTGTAGGTTGCGACTGATGAACAATGCCAGATAGTAACCTTCGATCACGGGTCAGAGTGTGCCAACTACTGAGCTCTCCTACTGACTTTTGTCAGTACTTGAAACTCAGTCGGAGACGTTGTGCGGATAAGTGTGTAGGGCCCGGAGATTCGTCTTAGTTTGAAAACGTGTTTTCGCAATTTAAAGTCTTTTGGCTGGTGCGCTTTGAAAAAAATGTTTTATGCAAAGATATAATTTTTAATCAATTGTATGCAATGCAATAAAATAGTAAATAACACAAGCAATTTAACGTGGTTCGGATAGGCAAGATCCTACGTCCACGGTCCTAAAGATCAGGAGAACTTGTTGATTATTATGAGCAAGCCTCAACAAGGAATCTGTACACTGGACAGACCTTTCTAAGTTATAGTCCTTAGCGACTTTACAATTCAAACCTAAGTTCGAAAGGGATGGGATGATCTCCAACTAAGAAGGAGTTCTTACAATAAGAACAATTCACAGAAAGTGAACTCCTTCGAAATTTCTAAGCTATAGATTTTGCAATGAGCTTAGCTAGTGAAGAAGGGATCTAAATAACTCTAGAGAGAAGAACTAATGGTATTCTATGAAGGCAAGTTCTTCGCTGGATGATCTTTAAGCTTGCTAGAGTTGTTTGTGAGCTTGAGCGTTTTCCCTAGTGAATCCCGTGCGTGGAGCTCGGTTTTCTTCTCTATTTATAGTTGTGAGCAGGCGTATGTCCGTTGGAGAAGACGATGCCACGTGTCACGAACTTCCAAAGAAAACGGCCATATTTTTTGAATTGTTGCAGCAGGGCAGTTGAAACTGTACATGAGAGCGGCTTTAGTTGGTCAGAGCAGGTAAAGCGTTGTCGGCTTCTCATTGGTCGAGGTTTGTGGTAGGTGAGAATGTGTCAGTGTTCAGAGTTGACTATTCCACATCTTCGTATGATCATCTACTGAACTTTGAAATGACCTTTACGACTGGGTCGTTTCCTGTCAGATACAGTAGATTCAAGACAATCTCTGTCTTCTTCGACTTAGTCGGCTGACAAGCTGATAAGGCTTTGGTGGGTCAGCTGATGACTGTGAAGGTACTGAGCTTTGCATTATGTTCTTCTGCTGATAACTATCAGCTGATGGGATGTCTTCTACTGAAGGTAAAGATCAGCTGCTGGTTGAAAAACGCAAGCTCTTACACTGATGACGTGGGGTTCTGGAAAGTAACTTTGACAGAAGATCAATCCAACATTTTACCCCGTACAGGACTTAGACAAAAAGATAATCAATCACAAAAAGTCTAACCTATACATCATCTAATCCTATCGAGACACTACACTACTGATATCAGCTGGGTTTTGGGATCTTCAATTCCATAGTACTACTATGATTTCCCCCAATATTATTTTAACCGCTAATCAGCTGAACACCATCTACTGACTCATAACCCAAGAATCCCCCCCCCCCCTTCTACACCTGAAGGCTCGTCTCTGGACCAATAATTGGTATTAGAGCAATGTTCTTCTGATCATTATTTTCTGAATACTGGTTTACTCGAACAGATTCTGAAAACCGTTTTCTCTACACTTGCATCTCTTCATAGCATTCTATACCATATTCTTCAAAATGTTTGATATTTCAGGTATAAGGATGGTACCCATCTTTTCCATTGAAAACTATGCGGTAAGGTGTGTAAGGATGGAGGCACACTTAACGTCGCTGCATGACAGCATGACTGATGTCCTGGAGAAAGGACCTATTGTTCCAATGATCGACAGCGTCGAACTCGCAACTGTGGCAGCAATAGGTGCCCGAACCAGTGCGAAGGTTCCCAAGGACAAGAGCCTCTTCACACGAGAAGAGAGAAAGTTGCACAACCTCGACCGAGTTGCACGCAACGCAATACTAACTACACTCAGTGACTCTTACCTTGAAAGGGTGCACGACTGCAAAACTGCAAAGGAGCTCTGGGATGCTCTCACAGTACTGAGCCAAGGAACTCCATAAATCAAATAAAACAAAATGGAGTTGGAGCTGCAGAAGCTCGAGGCGTTTGCAATGATACTTGAAGAGTCAATTGATGATTTTAGCGTTAGATTCACAAATCATATCAACATCATCAATGGGCTGGGAAAAACATTCAACAACAAGGAAAACAATACTAAAATTCTAAGGGCTCTTACTAGGCCTAAGTGGTATTTTTTGCTACTTGTTTGCGAAGAACTGACTTAAACTCTGTTACTCCTGATTATATCTTTTCATAATTAAAAGCAGAGGAGTTTGAGTTAAATCTTCTGCATACCCCAAGTGCTGATACTAAAATACCAGTGGATCATGCATATAGTCAGCACACCTGGAGCAAGTCCCTCAGTAACAAGTCATTCAGCTGGAGGTTCAATGACGGTCCCAACTGCTGAAAATTTAGCTGAGAAATAAGCTCTCCTTGCAATTAAATACCAAAAGAAGGAGAAGTTCAGAAAGATGAAGTTGAAGAAAGCATCAAAAAGCAATCAAGGTAAGAGAAAAAATGCTCATCGGAAAAGTGAATCTAAATCTCTACCTGAATGCAAGAACACGGAGATTGCGTCCACTGGACAAAATGAAACACCAAGGAAAGAAGACGGAAGTTCAACGTGTTACAACTACGCAAGAAGACTGTGCATTATCAATATGAATGTATAGAGCACACGGCTGCTGAAAGAGCTGAAAGGCAAGCCAGACGAGATAAGTTCATCAGAAAAAGGCAAGCCTACATAGCCGGAGAACTATCCGATTGCACGAGCGATGAAGAGTTATTCATGGAATCATCTGATGATGAGGCAGTGTTCATGGAAATCGAAGATGAAGAAGATACTGAACCGTGTCTTATGGTTGGAGAAGAGGCTGAGGTGCTAAAACACCCTTGGATCGTGGACAGCGGATGCTCAAGACACATGATGCATCAAAAGAATCTGCTGACCAACTACGTTCAGCAAGAAGGAGCCAGAATTGAATTTGGTGACAACTCCAAAGGATATACTATCATAGTTGCTAGAGTATCATATGTTGAAGGACTTCAACATAGTCTCCTTTCAGTAAGTAAATTCTATGATAACTCTAATAAAGTGACTTTTGACGCAGGTTTTTGTGATGTTCTTGACAAATCTATAGGAAAAACTGTGTTATTAGGCTCGCGGAGAAGAAATATCTACTACGCTGATTGGAATATCGCTGAACTTGAAACATGCTTGCTGGCACGTACAAATTCAGATGATAAAACAACAGGGTTGTAGCACAGACGATTAAGTCATCTGAACTTCAAAACGATGAACAAGCTAGCGAGGGAAGCTAAAGTTCGAGGACTGCCCAATGAAGTATTTAAGTGACATAAGAATTGTGAAGTATGCCTGAAGGGAAAGCAAACCAGATCAAGCAATCCACCAATTCAGTCACCTTCTACTGATGGGATCTTCAGCTGCTCCACATTGACTTATTCGTGCCAGTCTCTCCAGTGACGATCAGAGGCAAGAAATATGCTCTTGTAGTCATTGATGACTATTCAAGATATACTTGGGTGATTTTTATTGCCAACAAGTCTGACGTCAAAACTGAACTGCCGAAACTACTGAAACGGCTGAGTGTCGAGAAGGATATCAAGATTCAACAAATATGCTCTGATCGAGGAACAAAGTTTCTAAACTCTATGATGAAAGACTACTGCAAAGTTGAAGGAACTCAACATGAAACTTCAACTACACGTACACCTCAACAGAACGGTCTTCCTGAAAGAAAGAACAGAACAATTAAAGAAGCAGCAAGAATGCTACTCACAGACCTAGGTCTACCATCAAAGTTTTGGGCATAAGCTACTGACACAACCTTCTATACTGAAATCTCTCTTTATTAACTCAGATGTACGTGAAGACACCATATGAATTATGGAAAGGGAGAACGCCTTCTATTTCACATTTCCATATCTTTGGTTGTCCGTGCTTTATCCACAGTAATGGAAAGGATCAGTTAAAGGTTTTCAATAGCAAGTCAGACCGATGGATATTCTTAGGATACTCTAGGGTTAGCAAAGCTTTCAGAGTCATTAACTACCGGACACTTTGCGTGGAGGAAAGCCCTCATGTTGTATTTAATGAATTTACTTCTGAGAGGAAACAAAACTCTCAGCAAGATGCTGAAGAAGTCAGGAGCAAGATACATGATCTAAGCTTGAATGATAGCATAGAAAAGATCCATCAGTGTTGGAATGATGATTTAGATGATGAAATTTAGAACCAACCAACAGGCAATGTAGCTGAACCAATTGATTCTTCTGAACAAAATCAATCCCAGGTAACTCAGGTCAATGAAGAAACCCTAGTGGTAACTGAGACCTCTACTGAGAATAATAACTCAGGGGGAACTACTAATGTTCTTAAGCTGAATGCCCCTGAACCTGGTGACTCAGTAAATCTTGATCTTGTTACTGAATTGCTTTAAGCACAAAATAGTACTCCCTCCGTCTCACTCATCTTGACACGTTTTCCTTTTCGGGATGTCCCATTTAAAATGACACGTTTCCTTAAAAGGAAATAACTTTAAAAAATATTATTAAATTATCTCTTACTTGTTTATTTCTCTCTCTTACTTTTTCATTTATTTATCTTACTTTATCATTTCTCTCTCATACCTTATCATTTACTCTCTCACAAACTCATTTATCTTCTCTCTCTTACTTTATCCCTCTTTCATACTTTATCATCCACTTTCTTAATTCCCATGTCGAAAAGAACGCGTCAAGATGAGTGGGACGGAGGGAGTACTACTGAAATTCCTCATAATCTAACTATTTGTGCATAATCAATTTCAGAAGAAGTAATAAGACGCCGTTGTTCTTGGTTAGATGCTTACATTTCAGCTCTTATAATTGGAGATCCGTCAGCAAGCGTTAAGACAAGATCCAGATTCGTTCAAGGAGAAAACGCTTTATACTCCTGCTTCTTGTCTAATGAAGAACCTCAATCGATTGAGGATGCATTGAATGATGCTGACTGGATCACTGCTAAGAAAGAAGAGCTCAACCAATTCACCAGTAACAACGTTTGGGAGCTTGTAGACAGACTCAGGCACCAACATGTGATAGGAACTAAGTGGGTCTTCAAGAACAAGAGAGATTAAAACAATGTCTTTGTCAGGAATAAAGCTCGACTAGTTGCCAAAGGATATTGTCAATCTGAAGGAATAGAGTTTGATGAGACGTTGGCTCCAGTTGCAAGATTGGAAGCCATTCATCTATTCTTAGCTTATGCAATTCACTGTCTATTAGATGGATGTTAAGTCAGCTTTCCTGAATGACGTGCTGAAGGAAGAAGTCTACGTAGAATAACCATCCGAATTTTCAGCAGGGACATCAAGTATACAGACTCAAGAAAGCTCAGTATGGGTTAAAACAAGCACTCAAGCTTGGTATGATCCCTTTCAGACTTTCTACTTCATTAATGCTTTTAGAAGGGAACGGTAGATCGCACCCTATTTAGTATCAAGTCAGAGAATGACATTATACTGGTCATTTCTGTTGGTTCCGAGTTAAATGTTCAGGTGTAGAGGGGGGGGGAGGGGTGAATACACCTGAAAACCTTTTTCTCAAACTTGAAAGCAAACAGTCCGATAACGGAGATTGTCTACTGAATGAGTTCAGTAGACCAGACAAGCTATTCTGGATCGCGTGGACAGTGACTGAAGGTGCTGAGCTCTGCTTGCTGACTGATGTCAAAATTCAGACACGTTCAGCAGAGTTCAGTAGCGTGCGGAAAGTGTAGGCCCAATTCGGTTTGGTTTGAAAACGTTTGTTAATAAAACTGTTTCAGTAGATTAGTGCAGCCAGTTAAGCTTGTTACCGAAACTCAGTTGAATAATTTTCTAAAATGATTTTCAATATGAACAGGTAAATCAATGCAACAGTTATAGACACAGAGACTTTTAAAGTGGTTCGGATACGCAAGATCTTACGACCACTGTCCTGAACAAGGCATGAGGTTATTTTATTATACTGAGTTAGTCTCAGTCGGTTTGTATACTGGACACACACCGTCTTGTGATTATACTAAGCAAGTCTCAGTTTATAGGGTTAAACAAACTTTGTTTGAATGTATCTCCAACGATGAAGGAGTTCTTAACTAAGAACGGTTCAATAAATTGAACTCCTTCGGTCTAAGCTATAGATAAAACAGTTAAGCTTAGGTTACAGGGAAAGGGAATGAGAAAGACTTCTAGAGTGAAGAACAGTGAGGAATAATCTCTCTGGGTTCGTGTTCTTCACTTGGATGCTAGAGGCTTGAGTTTTATGTAAGCTTGTGTTCCCTTAGAGCAGATTGGATGCTTTTCACGCTTGAAGTAAGCTCTGAGGCTCGTCATATATAGCTTGTTCTTGTATGTTTGATGCTCTGTTCGTATGTCGCTCTGTTGTATCATGTGTTCAACAATTTGATTTTCCCTCTATTTATAGACGTGAGCTATGAATAGATCCGTTAGAGACGAACTGTCCACGTGTCACTCTATTTGGTAGCTAACGACTATTTTGAAATTTCGCAGAGTCCACTATCTTTTTCAGGAAAGTGGTTGACTTGCAGCTTTTAACAGTTACTTTTACAGCTGGCTGCTTGTCATTGGTTGAGGTACGAAAAGTGGTTAAGACACTTGCAGACTTCAAGGTTGATAATGAAGCTGACTTCTCTCAGTTGTACAACCTCGTACCATTCTAATGAAATGACATTGAAGTCTTCTGTCAGTCAAGGAAACTGATAGGCCGGTGCTGAATCTGACCCATAGGTTAAGTAGTATACTCCTGCTGAGTTCAACTCTACTAAAGGTCAAGACTCTGAGTTCAGTAAACTGCTCCTGCTGAGTCTAGTTCTACTGACTCCTGAACACCTTTCAGTATGCTGCTCCTGCTGAGTCCAGCACTACTGAATCTTCACTCCATGGTGCTGCGGCGGATAGTCTACTGAAGGACACCAGACATAACTACTGAGCCGAAACCATGCTGAAGGCTAGACTACTGAGTCTGAAATTGTAACGCCCCAATTTTCATAACTTAACAAGGGACGCTACTTCATACTTAACATGCATATCTTAATTCTTTCAAAACATTTCCATGGAAAAGAATCATTGAAAAACTCAATTTATTTTCATACTCAGCGGAAGTCTTAAATAAAAATTTACCAAGTCTAACATTTAAAAAGAAATAACAAAAAGTTCTTAAACAAAAGCAATAATTTTAATACGATAAATTATCCTCCTTGTGACCATCACCACCAACACCTCTACATATCGGCCGAGCCATTTCCTGAAAAAAGTTAGAATAATAGGGATGAGTACGACTACTCAGTGTGAGATGTACACATTTACCAGAATTATAAATCACACCGATAAGACATAGAAAATTAGATCATGAAAAGAGATACTCGGCCACACATACCACATGAACTTGTAATTTGGCCACACAGACCACATGAACTTTTCAAACAGTCCGATTTCGACTGACGGCCTGACCGATTTTTCATAGAGGATCCGATTTCGATCATAGGGCCCGATGTCGACCCTTCCTTTCATTTAGGATCCGATTTCGATCCTAGGGCCCGATTTCGACCCTTCCTTTCATGTCTGTCATAATCACATGAAATATCGAGCACAATGTATAATAAAGATAAACAGTAGCATTCCCCACCTTAACTTTGACTTGATGAAAATAATGGATATCAATGTTTAAGTCCTGCGCGCCGATCTTATACATAGAAATTTATAACTCTACATGGCATGTCAAGCATGCATCAACAATTTCAATAATTCAAAAATAGATATAGATCAAAATAATCAAACAAAAATGTATATTATACATAACCTACTTAATAACATGCATCAACAATTCATTCGTGCATTGAGTAATTCGGCAACTCATGAAATAAATCAATAAAATTACAAAAGTTTTGTCCTAAAAATTATAGATCTCTAACATTAACAACATATTACCAATTCCATCACAATAAAACTTGTCATAATCAAGAATTCATTTAATTGTAACATGAAAACTTTTGTTTTTCAATCTACATGCATGTTGACAAAAGAATTTGGCACATCAAGAAACAAATTAACAAATAAATAGTAAACGTATCCTAAAAATTCTATACTTTTAACATGAATGACATAACATGTATTATATCCCATTAAAATTCAACATGGTCGAAAAAAACATAAAGAAAATATGAAAATTAAATTTCCTATAAAGCTCATGAACATGCTGTCAAAAACAGGCAGGTTACGAATAACAATTTTAAAAAATACTTCTAGTGATTTTCAAATTATAAAAAACTAATATAATATACTAGACATACCTAGGAAGACGATTGTTGGTCCCGTGAGTGAGTTCAGGTGTAGAGGGGGGGGGGTGAATACACCTGAATCCAAATTTCTCAACTTTCGAACACGAACAGTTCTATTCAGGAAGGTGCCGTACTGAAATAGTTCAGTAGACCAGACAACTGTTCTGAATCGTGTTAAAGGCTAAAAGAGTACTGACTCAGCTGAGATCTGCTAACTGACTAGGTCAGAATTCAGTATCGATCAGTGAGAGTTCAGTGTGCGGAATTGTGTAGGCCCAAATCAGTTTTAATGAGGAAAACGTTTTATGCAAGTCTCAGTTCAGTAGATAAGAAGTTCAGAATACTGAGACAGTTAAATCGATTTTAAATATGATGTTCAGTAGGCACAATAAAATCAATGCAACAGTTAAAGAAAGCAATAGAGACACATGATTTTTAAAGTGGTTCGGATATTGCTCTTTGGGTTCTTTGGGTTCTTTGCTCGTTTGAATGCTTTCTTGATTTCTGCTCTAGATGCGTGCATTCCGTGCATTCTTCTTGAATAATCCCTCTATTTATAGAGTAGAGTTTGAAATAGATCCGTTGGAGACGATCTTCTTCTCTCTCTCTCTCTTTTGGTAGCAAACGGCTCTTTTTGACGTAGGTAACAGTGTCCTTTCCCTCCTTTTACGGAAATATGTTGACTGTAGCTTTAGTAGGTGAGACAACACGTGTACACTTGTCATTTGTCGAGGTGGATGTGGTGGTTGAGACAGAACAAACTTCGAGGCAACTGAAGTTGACTTCTCTCTTCCTCGTACTTGACAACACTGATAGCTTATCAAAAGATTCAGACAGTTCAGAAGACTGTCAGCCGATGCTGAGTCTGATTTTGTATTCAGTAGATAGACAGCTGAGAAGGGTCTACTGAAAATCAGCTCTGAGTCCAATGAACTACTCCTGCTGAGTTTAGTTCAACTGACTCTCTCAGTATACTGCTCCTGCTGAGTCCAGTATTTACTGAGTCTTCTACACTGGTGATGAGGCTGATGAGCTACTGAGCGCCTTGACCAGAGCAGAGTGTCTACTGAGTCTGAAACCTCAGAGACAAATACGAATACAAAGGAAAGGTTCACCAATCAGATAGGGTTTTGGGATCTTCAAATCTTCTCAACAGTCAGAGCACGAGGCTACTGAGCGTGATTCAGTATAGAAGATAGAATCATTTCCCACAAGTATGATCATGCTGAGGATTGAATCATCACCCAACAATTTCCCCCTATTTGATGATGCCAAAACCTATCATCTATGTCCTATCAATTATGCTAAACACTAACTTACTCAGAAACAGAGCTCCTTACAAATATTACAAGTAGGATCAGTGGAGTTGTCTGGTAAGTGCTAGACTATTGAGGGAGACAGAGCAGAACAATTTCCCCCTTTACAATAATTTCCCCCATGCAACAATTTCCCCTAAAGAGAAATAGTAACTGAAAGTCTAGTCTATCAGAGATCTAACCGAGCAAAAACTAACAAGTAAATAAACAAAGTGTGTGTGTGTGTCAGTAATCACTTCAGTGATTCTGAGTGTTAAAACATAAAGCAAACACGGCTATTTAGATAACAAGTAGTTGTCAGAGCCAAAAGCAGATTGTATAAATATAAGAGAAATTCAGTACAGATACAATCTTGCTATGCTAAGAAAATGAGCTAAAGATCTAAGGAGGAGGGCCACTGAACTTCTTGATTCTGTCCATGAACTCTTGAGTCTGATCTTCAGGGAGCGGCACTCCATACATCCTGTATGTGATCTTCCTTAGCTTCAGAAATTCTGCAAAATCAGCAGGCTCATCTTCAGCAAGTTCTTTCTTCGCTGCTGCATGCTTCACTTCAGCTTCAATCGTACCAAAGTGTACTGAGTCATCCTGTCTTCTCGGTGGAGGTATGATTCTGGGTCCCGGAACACTGACTTCTATACCTTCAGATATGGCTTTGTCGAGGTATGGGTAGAGTTCAGGTTCAGTAGCGAACATCCATTCCATGTAAGCTTCAATCCTTGTCCTGTTGGACCAGAACCTCCAGAAATAGTTCCTCTTGATGAACTCAATTTTCGCATTTTCCCATCTTTGATTGAGCTGAGCTGGTATCCATTCATCTGTTCTTGGCCATCTTTGAAATTTCGGTCGGTGGCTTCCCGAATTTCACATATCGTATGGAATATCGGCTTTAGAAGGCACTCTCAGCCTGGCCTCCTCTTCAGTCCTTTTCATCGAGCTTCAAGGTCTGCCTTCCAAATTCTGTCTCTGGCAGCCTGAATCTGTCTTGCCTCCTCGCCTCTGTATAGATATCTGTTCATCAGATCAAATATGGCTTCGATTTCATCTCCTTGTGTATCAGTGGCTTGCTGAGGGGCTTCTTCTGATTCAGCAGGGGTACTAGATCTAGATTTGGACGTACCCTGCCTTTCAGTACTCTTCGTCTTTGCTCCTTTTCCTTTTCTCTGTCCTCTTCATCTGCTATGATGAGCTTTCTGGAGAAGCGTCCTAGCGTTTTCTTTCCTCCTCTGGATGGGGCTTTAGTCTTTCCTTTAGCAGGTTTAGACTTTGGCTTGTTAGCTGCTTCGGCCTCTGCAATTTCTCTGGCCAGCCTCTCATCCGCAGCTATTTGGGCTTCCTCCTCAGCAGATATATACCTTAATCGTTTTGCTGGAGGGGTTGGAATTTTAAGCTTTTGTTTGCCCTTGCCTTCTTGAACTGGTGGTGGAAGAGGAGCCTCTTCTTCTGAGTCCTCCACCGCCTGTTCAGCGTACTCAGCAACCTCCTTAATAATGTCTTTGGGAGTTTGGGTTGCCTGAGTAGTCTGCTGGGGTCCTGAGCCACTTGGGCCGGTTTCAGCTGTGCTCGCAGCCGAAACACCCTAGGCCTTACCCGGAGTCTGAGTCTGAGTTTTCTGAGACTGAGTTTTGCTAATGTCAGCAATAGATTTCTTCTTCTCAGTCCCCTTCTTTCCTTCAGTAGCTGTCTCCTTCAGTAGTCTAGAAGGTTTAGTGGGAGTCAGCTTCTCAGTACTCTTTTTCTTTCCTTCACTTCCTTCATTTTCTTTCTCAGTACCCTTCTTCTTTCCTTCCCCCTTTTTGGCATCATCAAGTACAGCCGGGGTTGGGATGAGTACCTTCTTTTCTAGCTTCTGATAAACAGTGGACAAGTCGTCCAGTCTGTTATGCACTTTCTCCAATGCTAGATGCAGCTCGTTCCTCTCAGATATGAGTTCGTCCTTGAATGCTGTATGAGAGAGAACGGCTTCTGACTTCAGTTCAGCTAGTTTCTCACCGATCTTGTCCTCCACGACCAGTTGAATGAGGTCTAGTCTGTTCTCCGTGGCCTGGGCTTACTCGGTGAGTGACTCAGTATGAGCGGACAAGGCGTTCTGAAATTGTTCAAGGAGCTTGGCCTATCCCTCCTGAATTGTCCTTAGCTGAGTCTGAAACTGCTGTTGCTGCTGGGCCAATGCTTCAGATATGAGAGCGGAGACATTAGGGGCAGCTGATGTAGAGATGCTGGATTTCAGCCCCTGAAGCTCAGAGTTGGTGGCCAATGCAGACTTCTTCCACACCTTGTGGACTGCCTTCGCCAATTCCCGATTTTTAACTCCTTGTGCAGTTAGAGCTTTGGCAACTGAACGGGATCTCTTTGCAGATGGGCTGGGCGCTGCCTCGTATGTCGACTCGAGCAGGAGCTGAGTAGGCTCTGCTGAGGACGAGACAACAGCCGAAGGCTTCTCAAGCCCAAGGATACGGAGTGGTGCTGCTTCTTCAGTATGGGTATCCTTGTCCTGTGGATGTCCCTCATTAGGCTTTCCAGGGCCTGAATCACTGGGTGGGTCCTGACCGTCGTGGTCAGACCCATCTGAGGGCGGCGAGCCAGCTGCTTGGCGTCGATCAGCAATGATTTCAAGCATGGCTGCCCTTAGATTCTCCATCGTATTGAGGTTCTCAGGCTCTGAATAGCCTATCTCCTCACGCAATCTCAGTTCTTCCAAGTGTAGCTGCTGACAGGAGTAGTGTAGAACAAGGTGTTGAAGCTGAGGCCACTCCTGAAAGCGTAGGATCATATGGAGCCTTGCTGACTTGGCTAGGACGAGCAAATCGAATGGTCGGCAAGCTCGGAATGAACTGGATGATCTCTCAGGAAGCTCTAGAGACAATAACTGCTGCTTCCATCCCGAGAGTCTCTTCTGCAGACGCAGAATCTGACTCGATATCAACAAAGTCAGTCTCAAGGTCAGCAGGTGGGCGACTGCTGAGTGGAGGCACAGAGAGAGGGCTATCCAGACGTTGGACTTCTTCGCTTTGGGCTTCAGTAGCCTCTCCCTGTTCCTCTTGAACTTGTTCCTCAGTGGAGACGGCTTTCTCCACTGACTTGGTCTTCTCAGATGAGGAAGACTCATCTACCAACTGTAATGGCTGAATAAGAGTTGGTTCAGTAGCCACTTCAGTAGTAGTCTCTGGTTCAGCAAGTGTATCCGGTATGGACTTCCTCAGCCTCTTGGCTGGTGCCTTAGGTGATTTTGCCGGAGGTGTCCTTTTCTTAGGAGTCGCCTGCTGAGGCTTAGATGGCCGAAGCCTTCGCGGCCGGTCCTGAACCAATCTGTTGCAGGGCCGCGGACTTGTTGTGAAAGCGGATTTTCTTCACATTAAAATATTCCTTGTCGGCATATGTGATCTGCTCAGCCTCGCAGAAATCCTCGATCATGACTGACAATTTAAGTCCGTAGAGAAGCTTTCCTTTTGCGGTCAGTGTTCGCGTAGCTTTGTCGAACTTGGCTGCCTGAGCCATAAATTCGCGAACAAAGAAGTCGGCCCAATAGACTTTCACGCAGTCATAAATCGCCATCATCATATGGATCTTGGGTCGGGAGACCTGGTCGAAAGAGCCAGCCTGGCTCGTCAACAGCTGAGTGACGATGTACGCCAGTGCTCTGAACTGCGGTAGCATGGTATTCTTCGGAAATGCTGCTCTGAAGGTTGTGGGCTTGCCACAGAAAATGGAGAGGTATGTGTCGACAGCGTCATCATTGTACCCCAAGGTGCTGACACCTTCAGACGGGAGGTTGAAGCTCTCCTTCAGCGCTTGTTTAATAGACATCTGCTTCAGTATCTTCGATGCGTCGTCAATGGTGTTAACAGCGAACCTCGCCAGAATGTCTCCTCCAACTGAGTCGGAGTTTAGTTAAAGTTCCGCCACTTGTCGAGGAAGGAAGAAGGTCGGCTTCCTCGATAGAAACTCCTCAAGTCCGGATTTCCTCAGATATGTGAAGATCTCGTCCATGTACTCGAGCTCGCACGCGTCGAACTCCATGACTGGTTCGCACCAGGTACGGCCCTTGCTGAGGATTTCCTCTATCTTGTCGGGAGAACTGACAGATAGACCAGCCATAGTACCTGTTACAAGAAATGAATCGCATGCAGTTTCTTGGATAGAACAAGTGCTTTTACAATGCGATCTCGAAAAATATAATAAATACATTAACTGATTTAAGCATACCAATAGATAAAATTCGAGATAAGATTGAGAATGAAGTTGCAAGTAAGGATTGCGTATGCAGATCTCGGATTTTTCGGAATTTGAAAGTTATGAAGTATGCTAATGGCGGTTTCAAAGATATGATCGAATATATATATCAACTATGAAGATGAACGGTTTTCGATCGAAGGCTGAATTTAAACTTGCTTTATGATATGGACGGTTAAGATTAGAAGTTAAAAATAGGCAATGATCACAAAAGGCGCCCAAGTCAAAGCCAGTTGTAAAATAGCCTAAGTAGTAACTGCGAAAAGACATGCATTAAATGCGTGCAGAGTTCAGCAAGCTTATGTATGGAATGTCGTGCATTAAATGTGAGCTGTTAATAATAAAGATAAACCAAAAGATATTAATGTCATGCTGAATCTTTGTCATAAATGCAAAGTACTGTTGTATTAAATTACTACTGAGTAGAGATACGCAAACCTGTCAGCTGAACATAGTAGTCAGCTGATACCTCGTGTAGATGGTTTTTGTCTCTACGTCTTGAATGTATCGATGCGAGAGTGAACATTCCCCCCTACTTCGAAATGTCTCTCTCCCGAAACCTCTTACTTGACCGGGGTCGGTAGGGTCCAACAGACCTAGCTCTACTGAATGTTCTTTGAATCTGGATTCAGCTAGAGGCTTGGTCGATATATCGCCCGTTGCTTGTCGGTATGGATCTTCTCCATCCCGATATCCTTTTTCTCGACATGGTCACGAATGAAGTGATGTCCGATGTCCACGTGCTTGCATCTCGTGTGAAGTACGGGGTTACGAGTGATTGCAATAGACCTGTACTGTCGCGAGAAAATCGGCACTTCATTCCGAAAGACGTCATAGTCTCTCGACCGCTTTGTCTCGACCAAAGGATGCGGGCGCAACAACTTCCAGGCAGCCATGTATTCGGCTTCGGTAGTCGACGTGGCCACCGAGTGCTTGTTTCTTTGAAAACCATGAGATCGCTTGCTTTGCCAAGGAACCGACATGTTCCCGAAGTTGATTTTCGGTCTATTCTACATCCCGCATAGTCGGCATCGGAATAACAAGTTAGTTCAATATTATCATCAGCTGGATACCACAAACCCATGTCAGGTGTTCCTCGTAGATAGCGGAGAATCTTCTTTGCTGAGTCCATATGACTCTGCTTGGGATTCGCCTGAAATCGAGCACAGACACCTACAGCATAAGTTATGTCAGGACGAGTAGCTGTTAGATATAATAAAGAACCAATTATAGCACGGTATTCAGTTTGGTCTACTGATACTCCCTCTTTATCAAGATCTATCTTCATATTCGTGTTCATCGGGATCTTAATTGATTTGCCGGATGTGCAACCGAATCTTTTGATGAGGTCTTGAGTGTATTTGCCTTGGTTGATGAACGTTCCCTTTTCAGATTGCTTGACTTGAAAACCAAGGAAGTAGTTCATTTCACCTATCATCGACATCTCGAACTTATCCATCATCATCTTTTCAAATTGCTGACACATGATGACATTCTTTGATCCGAATATAATGTCATCCACGTAGATCTGCACAAGTAATAAGTCTTCTTCCAGTCGAATGCTGAATAGAGTGCGGTCTCTTGTGCCTTTACGAAAACCTTTACGAAGAAGAAACTCGGACGCAGGGTATCGTACCAAGCCCTGGGTGCTTGTTTTAACCCGTATAGAGCCTTTCTGAGTCTATATACTTGATGTCCCTGCTGAAAGCCGGGCGGTTGTTCCACATAGACTTCTTCTTTCAGCACGCCGTTCAGGAACACAAACTTCACATCCATTTGATAAACTCTGAATCTTTGATGTGTTGCGTAGGCTAGGAATAGTCTAATTGCCTCCAATCTTGCAACTGGAGCGAAAGTTTCATCGAAATCTATTCCTTCAGCTTGACAGTAGCCTTTAGCCACGAGCCTTGCTTTGTTCGTGACTATAACGTTGTTTTCATCTCGCTTGTTTTTGAAGACCCATTTGGTTCCAATGACATGTTGATGCCGGGGTCTGTCTACAAGCTCCCATACTTCGTTTCTCGTGAACTGATTCAGCTCCTCCTGCATAGCAATGATCCAGTCAGCATCTTTCAGTGCATCCTCGATGGTCTGAGGCTCTTGAGGAGACAAGAAGCGGGGAAAATAATGCGCTTTCTCCTTGACAGAATCTGGATCTTGTCTTGACATTTGCTGAAGGATCTCCAATGATTAAATCAGCAGTGTGAGCATCTAGCCACGATCTACGATGTTTTAACTCTTCATGTGAAATTTGATCAACAGAAATAGTAGGTGAGTTTGGCATTTCAGTTGTACTATTCTGAGATTGAAGTAATTCAGTAACAAGAGTATGGTCCCATCGAGTCACCGGGTTCGGGGGCATTCGGCTCGGGAACATTACTAGACATTCCCCCCGAGGTGTTGCTCTCGGTAGTGTTGGTCTCGATTACCTCTACGGTTTCTTCATCGACCTGAGTTACCTGGGATTGATTCTGTCGGGAGAATCAATGCGTTCGGCCTACTTGCTCGGCGGGTTGAGATTCGATAGATTTGTCTTCAGTTTCTTCGTCTGAATCATCATCCCAACATAGCTGGATCTTTTCAGATTTGTCTTTTAAGCTTAAATCCTGTAGCTGCTTACTGATGTCCTCAGATTCAGAATTTGAGTTATTGCTCCTGTCTTCAGTAGCAAACTCGTTAAAAACAACATGAGGGCTTTCCTCCACGCAAAGAGTCCGATAGTTGAATACTCTGAAAGCTTTGCTGACCCGAGAGTATCCTAAGAACACTACCTGATCTGACTTGCTATCAAAAGTCTTCAGCTGATCTTTCCCATTATTGTGAATAAAGCATGAACAACCAAAAATTTGGAAATAAGATAGAGAAGGCTTCCTGCCGTTCCATAGTTCATATGGTGTCCGCTTATGCTGCTTTGTCAGTAGAGATCTATTCTGAGTATAACATGCAGTATTCGTTGCTTCTGCCCAGAATTTGGTTGGGAGTCCTGAGTCTGCGAGTAGAGTCCTAGCTGCCTCTTTTAGAGTTCTGTTCTTTCGTTCAGCAACTCCATTCTGGCCGAGGTGTGCGTGCGGTGAAGTCTCATGCTCTATTCCTTCGCTTGCGGAACTCCTTTACCATGGAATTAAGGAACTCGGTTCCTGCATCCGAACGTATTTTTCGATCTTGGTGTTCTTCTCGACACTAAGCTTTTTCAGAAGCGTTGGTAACTCTGTTTTGACATCAGACTTGTTGGCAATGAATATGACCCGAGTGTAGCGCGAGTAGTCATCTATGACCACTAATGCATATTTTTTGCCTACGATCGTCACTGGGGAGACCTGGACCGAACAAATCCATATGTAGCGGTGAAGGATTCCATCCGTGGAAGGCGATGGAACCGGAGGATTTTGATTCCTTGTTTGCTTTCCCTTCGGACATGCTTCACACCGAGTGTCTTTCTTTGAATACTTCATTCGGCGGTCCCCTTGCTAGAGTGTCTCTTGCAAGCTTGTTGAGCGTTTTAAAGTTGAGATGGCTGAGTCTTACGTGCCATAGCCACCCCGTGCGGTTGTCATTCTTCGCCAATAAGCAAGCTTCGGGTTCGCTGAGTTCCGATCGGCCACATATATGTTCTTTTCTGCGCGAACACGATAACACTTGTTTTCCCCTGTGGATTTATCAATAACATCACGAAACCGGCGTCAAATATCACTCTATTTGAGTTATCACAAAATTGACTAACGAGAGAGAAGATTATGCTTGAAGTCCTTCAACATATGATACTCTTGGAACGTTGGCGGTCCCAATGCCGAGTGTTCCATATCCTCTCGGTATAGCCTTTTGCATTATCTCCGAACTCACTCGGGTCCTTCTTCGGTGATATAATTCTTGATGAGACTCCTTTGGTATGTCATGTGTCTTGAGCATCCGCTGTCCACATACCATGGGTCTTTACGCACTCGAAACGAGAATTATATTCGGGTACCCTTTATTTTTGATTTTGGGTCCTTAGATGTTAGTTTTAGTAACCCAAATCTGTCTAACAACCCCGGTGGTTTCGGACATTTTCTTTCCCTTTGAGTCAACATATCGACCACTCGGATGGTCACGCTGACTTCCGAGGCTTCGAGGTTCGGGAGTCCCGATCTTCGAGTTGGTGGGACTCGCCGACCTTTGCCTTCTGTGCGACCTTTTTCTTTTTCTGACCTTTGGAGCCTCTTCTGACTAAAGGTTCATAGTAATATGATCCATACTGAGCAGGATGTGTCAACTGAGGTGGTCCATACTGATCAGCCCATTTTACTTTGCTAGTTCCCCCCTTGGCGAACCGGGGTTTACGGGTACCGATCTTACGGTCGATATCCGATACTTAGGATGAGGTGCTTTCATCTTCTGTTTGTTCTTTGCTGAAGGGTTCAGTAGATTTGCATTGATTGTTTCCCCTCGAACAAACCTATCAGTAAGACGCACTTCTGAGCGAACGGGGGCAGATGAGGAAGCTTCCTAGTTGAAGCCAATTCCTTCCTTGCAATGCTTGGGCTTGTTGCATGCGAGCATAGCCTCCAGCTTCTTTTCAGCGCCCATGTAACGCTCAGTCATCAGGCTTCTCCAGACATCATCACTCTTCTTCAGTGTGTTGTGCTCGGTCTGAAGTCCTGATAGTTTTTGCTTCAGTAGACTCAGTTCAGTATCTTTCTGAGTCAAGTCATTGGTCAGAACTGAAATCCGATCTTCTTGATGCTGAGACTTGGCCATCAGAGAGTTTATCTCCTCCCTGAGTCTCAACACAAGTCCTTCGGCCTCAGTAGCAACCTGACTCTCCTGAGAAAGTCTCTGATTCTCTATTTTCAGGGTATCCAATTCCTGAAGAGTCTTACTGAGCTGCAGACTCATCTGAATTTGTTCGTCGAGCAGATCTTCGTATGCGGTTGCGATGTCCAAATTTTCTTCTGCACCTGAAATAGTGTCGTGTGTGCAGTGTGAAGAGGAATAGACTGGTTCAAGAGAGTTTACCTCATCCTCTTCGCCTGCCATTAGGCACTTTTCAGTTGATTCTTCAGCTTCAAGCTCTAGGGCCATGAAACCTGCATCATCATCCGATGAATCCATAAAGGAGTCGACTTCTTCTGAGTCATTTGAGAGTTCGCCTGCAATATAAGACTGTCTTTTCTGGGCGAATTTCTCTCTCCTTGCCTTACGTGCTGCGCATTCAGCACTACTGAGCTCAGGACAATCGTATTGATAGTATCCTGGCTTCTTGCAGTTGTAGCAAGCGATGACTCTTTCTTCTTTGCTTTCGCTATTCTTTGATGGTGCTGAGTCATCTTTCTTTCTGCATTCAGAAGATTGAGTATCAGGAGCGTGTTTAGGTGTATATTCTGACTTACCTTTCGTTTCCCGATAGGCTTTAGTCACTTTTCTGCGTCGCTCCTTCTCCTTCTGATATTTCACATCGAGCAGCGCATACTTCTGAGCTAGACTCCCTTCTTGTAGGTCATTGATTGAAGGTTCAGTCTTACTCGTCGACTTGCTTGTCGTGGGAGATGCTGTGCTGACTGATGCTTTAAAGGCATGGTCAATCTTTGTGTCAGCTTCAGCTCTCTGCTTTCTTTGAGGTCTGTCGAACTCAAACTCCTCTGCCTGTAATTCTGAAAAGATATAGTCAGGAGACACAACATCTAAGTCAGAATGTCGCAATAAGGTGGCAAAAGGTGTCCAGTGTCCGTCCGGCAGTGCCCTCAGTATCTTCAGATTCATCTCTCGGTTGCTGAATGTCTTTCCCAGCCCATTGATAGAGTTCATCAGATTTGTGAATCTGACATTTAGATCTTCAATTTTGTCATTAGGCATGAGAGAGAGGCTTTCCAGCTTTTGGAGTTCCAGCGCTAATTTGTTAGCTTTAATCTTCTGAGTCCCCCGACTCAGTAGCGCTAGGGCGTCCCAGAGTTCTTTTGCAGTCTTGCATTCCTGAACCCTGCCAAGATAAGAATCACTAAGGGTGGTCAGTATAGCGTTTCTGGCAACACGGTCTAAGTTGTGAAGCTTCTTCTCCTCAGGAGTGAAGAGACTTCTGTCTTTGGGAATCTTCTTCCCGGTCACCATTCCTCCTCCTTCAGGTCTTGAGTTACAACACTATCGATCATGGGAACGATAGGTCCTTCCTCAAGCACTTCAGTCATGCTATCATGGAGAGAAGTCAGATGCGCCTCCATTCTGACTCCCCATACTCCATAATTCTCTACTGAAACATGGGTACCATCCTTATACCTGACATATCAGCCATAGAAGATAAAGATATGAATATAGAGTGATATGCAGTGAAAAACATTTTCCCTCGGATCCGTTCAAATAAACCAGTCTCAAAGATAACAAGAGTCAAAGAACTCCTGCTCTGATACCAATTGTTGGTCCCGTGAGTGAGTTCAGGTGTAGAGGGGGGGGGGTGAATACACCTGAATCCAAATTTCTCAACTTTCGAACACGAACAGTCCTATTCGGGGAAGGTGCCGCATCGAAATAGTTCGAAGAGACCGCATAACCGTTCGAATCGTGTTAAAGGCTAAAAGAGTACTGACTCAGCTGAGATCTGCTAACTGACTAGGTCAGAATTCAGTATCGATCAGTGAGAGTTCAGTGTGCGAAATTGTGTAGGCCCAAATCAGTTTTAATGAGGAAAACATTTTATGCAAGTCTCAGTTCAGTAGATAAGAAGTTCAAAATACTGAGACAGTTAAATCGATTTTAAATATGATGTTCAGTATGCACAGTAAAATCAATGCAACAGTTAAAGAAAGCAATAGAGACACAGGATTTTTAAAGTGGTTCGGATATCGCTCAAATCCTATGTCCACTGTCCCGAATGATCAGGAGGCTATTATTTATCCTGAGTTAGTCTCAGTCAGCTTGCGCACTGGGCAAAGCCGCGTCTTGGTTTTTATACTGATCCAAGTCTCAGTTTACAACGATCAAACTTAAAAGTGTTTGACAAACTTTCTCCAATAGTGAAGGAGTCCTTATACAATAAGGATTGGGTTCAAAAGTGAACTCCTTCGTCTAAGCTATAGATAAGAAAGGTTGAGCTTAGGGTTAGAGGGATAGGGAATATGAGAGAGTAGCTTCTAGATCGACGAACAGCTGAAGGTAAGCTTTGAGTTCGTGTAATGTCGATTTGGATACTAGAGGCTTTGTATGTCGGTTCAGCTTGATTCCCTATGAGCTAGAATGTAGTCTTTCGCCGGAAGATGTTCTTCGAGTTCTTGCTAGGACTTGTTCTTTGGGTTCTTTGCTCGTTTGAATGCTTTCTTGATTTTTGCTCTAGATGCGTGCATTCCGTGCATTCTTCTTGAATAATCCCTCTATTTATAGAGTAGAGATTGAAATAGATCCGTTGGAGACGATCTTCTTCTCTCTCTCTCTTTTGGTAGCAAACGGCTCTTTTTGACGTAGGTAACAGTGTCCTTTCCCTCCTTTTACGGAAATATGTTGACTGTAGCTTTAGTAGGTGAGACGACACGTGTACGCTTGTCATTTGTCGAGGTGGATGTGGTGGTTGAGACAGAACAAACTTCGAGGCAACTGAAGTTGACTTCTCTCTTCCTCGTACTTGACAACACTGATAGCTTATCAAAAGATTCGAGGTTCGTAAGACGTCGGCCGATGCTCGAGTCCGATTTTGTATTCGGTAGATAGACAATGAGAAGGGTCTCACGAAAATCAGCTCCGAGTCCAGTGAACTACTCCCGCCGAGTTCGGTTCAACCGACTCTCTCGCATATCTTGCTCCCCGCTCGAGTCCAAGATTTACTGAGTCTTCTACACTGGTGCTGGGGCTGATGAGCTACTGAGCGCCTTGACCAGAGCAGAGTGTCTACTGAGTCTGAAACCTCAGAGACAAATACGAATACAAAGGAAAGGTTCACCAATCAGATAGGGTTTTGGGATCTTCAAATCTTCTCAACAGTCAGAGCACGAGGCTACTGAGCGTGATTCAGTATAGAAGATAGAATCATTTCCCACAAGTATGATCATGCTGAGGATTGAATCATCACCCAACAACGATCCTTAACTTTCACGACGATATGATGATGGGAAGATATGTAAATAATTCTTGAAACAGTTCGCATATATGTTGGCAGATTTTTAAAAATCTAATGTGAAACTAAATTATGGACGACTAAGGGTGTATTTATAGACTTAGAATAAATTATATAAAGATCCCTAATCATATAAGGTATCAAATATATTTTATCCATATTTATTTTCGTACTTATATAATTTATAAAGAATTTAGCATATCACTTACCATATAAGAGAGATTCATTCATAGATAAATTAGGATATGGATAAACACAACTAGATTTTATCCTAAAACATGTACATCACAAGTATAATATCTATTTTATTAAAAAAAATTCAAATTATCTCATAATAACTTAATACAATATAAAATATTATATCCTTTCATGAATCCTAGTAAGTTTAGGAAATCCAAAATAAATAAATATCATTCTTGCCTCATAATTCTATCATGATTTATATCTCAACAATAACAATATAATCATAATATGATATAAATAAACATATTCAAAGTTCAAAATAAATTTACATAATAAAAATGATTTAATGACAAATAAGATAGATGCTTTAATTTTCATTTAAATTTCTAAGGCGCGACTTACAGAACTAAAACACTTGATATCATGCATGAATAGATATGCAGTGCATTTTATATTGAAAATTTCGGGGAGTTACAGAAACACTCAGAGACAAAGGTGTAACTTTTACAAAGGAATGGTTCACCAATCAATATATGGTTTTGAGATCAACCAAATCACTAATTACTAAGCAACTGACCTACTGCTGAATCATCTCCCAACAATTTCCCCCTATTTGATGATGCCAAAACCGATTACTATCAGCTATCTAACACTATCTAAGAATCTAAAGAACAGTCAGATACTATCTCCTCACACGTATTACAATGAGAACTAATGGAGAGTATCTTCAAGTCTTATAAGCTAAGCAGAATACTGAATACACAGATAATCAGTGAGTGTGTGAGTCAGTAATCACTTGGGTGATTCTGAGTGTTAAAATAAGACGAAGCATGCCATGGAGACAACAAGAAATTGTCAGGCCAAGTAACAGTTGATCTATCGACATATATGAGAAATTCAGTACATTTACATCACTTGCTACACTAGGAGACTACAGAGATCTATCAAGACTACTTCCTAGCAGATCTGAAGCGCTGAATCATTGCCTTAAAATCATTCGGCTTGTCTTCAGTCAGAGGAAGTCCATACATCTTGATGGTATCCCATCTCAGCTTCTGGATCTTCGATATATCTTCTAGATCATCAAGTCCAAGATCAAGAGCTAAGGCCGCTTTCCTGACTTCGTTTTCTATCACGCCTATGTAAAGAGATCCGTGTAATTTTCGAGGTGGAGGCAGAGTCCTGAAAGCCGGAGTCCTTTATCAATTTCAACTTCAATGGCTTTCTCGACTATAATGTAGATCTCATTATCACATTTCTGAATCCATTCAGCAAATGCTTCATTCTTCGGGGAGTCAGGCCAAAACTGCCAGACATAATATCGCTTGATGAATTCAGCTTTGATTGTCTCCCACGCTTGAGTCCTTTCCCAGGGCATCCACTGATCGATACGAGGCCATATATGGATCTTCTAATGATTAGGTATGCGACCTCTTTTGAAGAATTTGGAAGTGGTTGGGATGTCCCTGTCCTTTGGTGGAGGTGGCCTAGGCTTTAATCTTTCAGCTTCTCTAGCCTTTTCAGCCGCCTTCTCCTTAGCTAGAGCCTCTTGTCTTCTGAACTCTTCTAAGTGATGAAATTCAACTCTCTTATCAAGCGCAATGATGCTGAAATTGATCATCTCTTCGATTGTAGGCTTAGCTCTCTTCTTCTGAGTTTGTTGGGATTCTCCAGTATTTTTCTATTCAGCTTCCCTCTCCTTTTTCTTGTTCTTTGTCCGCATCATCACGGAGGGTAGATGGATATATGTTCGCAATAATATTCATCCTTTAATTAATTTTTTTTAATGAAAAATATTGTTGATGAAATCAATACCTAAATTTTATACAATTGACCAGTTTGGTCACTAAGAAATTTATTAGTATTTTTTAAAAATATTATTGACTAACTGTTCACTACACAAAATTAGCGGAATGACCAATTTAACTAAATTTAAATAGAATGACGGTGCACATCCTCTGACCCAGCTTAAGAATCTCATTTGGTGGACCACTAATTATAATTAGACATGTGTCTTCTACCTTTCAAGTTTAATTTGAAATACTTTAATAATGAAAATATTTACCGTGATTGCATATCATGGTTAAACTTGAAATATTATTGAAATATTAACCATTCTACATTAATATTAATATTAATATTAAATTTCATTCTACATTAATATTATTATATTTACCTTTTTGCCTTCACTGAACTATGATTGCATATTATGGTTAAACTTGAGAGGTAGAGGACACATGTCTAATTATAATTAGTAGTCCACCAAATGAAACTCTTAAGCTGGGCCAGAGGATGTGCAGCGGTTGAATGAGGACCTAATAACTAACAAAAAACGAACAATAGACCTCTTTGGGTTAATAACAGTCTTAGAGCTAGAGCTAGGTCTCTACTTTTCTACTTAACCTTGACTTCCTAGTCAAATCTGAAGATATGCTTTGGCGATCTTGCAAAAGGTGTCAGTTACATCTATTGGACCAGACGGGAGCTAATAGCCCATCATGTGAGCCTCTGACTGAGGACTCTCTATGCCAAAAGCGAGAGAAACCCCACTCCTCTCTTTTCTTATGTCCCCACGGAAAACATGGGGACGTAGTAAAGGGGATGAAGGATAAATGTATCTATTGAATATTATATCAAATGGCTAATGATGACCTGGGTTTTTTTTTTTTTAAAATATGAAAATGGAAAAATTGTTGTGAATTAATTCTACGTTGAAAAAAAATTCGAATATTCATCAACTCATTTGCTCTATAGTCCGATAGATCTTTTAAAGAATTGATTAATTAGACGAGAATAAAGATAGAGTGCCATTCTATATACATGCTGCATGTCAATACCGATAATAATGAAATTTATAGTAAAAGGAAAATCCGACGACTATAAATGATAAATTCAACTAAAACTTCATAGTTTCGAAACTATATTATCCATCTTGCCAAAAATTACTGACTCCGTTACTATTTCTATTAATCCGTCTATAAAAATAGATAATACTGGTAATATAATAATTCTTCTATCTTTGCTGAGTTTAATTTATATAGTCCAACTCAAAGTTTTTAAATTATTTTATATCATCAAATAATAGGCTAATAGCACATATCTTTGTCGCAAATTTTCATGTAGTCAGTAAGTAATAGAAATCTTTTTTTTATTATTATATACATCGAGTCTGATTCTATACGACAATTCACACGTCAATTTTTCAATTACTCGTATTCATACCTTTTTCTTAAATTAAAACCATGCAGGTAATTTATTGTTATTGTAAGCCAATACAAGTTTACTATTCTATTTATCGTGGGATGAGATAGTGGTTAAGATGTCTATTATATGGACGGAAGATTATTGGTTCAAAATCAACCAAGATCAAGACCGTTAGGTGTGAGCCTTTTATTTATGGTTAGCTTAGTATGATTAACTCCTATATTCTCTATCATAAAAACGAAATGCTTTTGTTATGATACAAGTTCCAAACCAATGTCCAAGCCTAAATCATCTCCTGCCACTTCCATACAAGAAACAACTCCAACGGATAGATAAGGCAGTTATCATCCAGTTATCATCCATGCAGATGATGAGGCGGTTATCATCCATGCAAATAGGATCAGTTATTATCCAGTGCAGAAGATGAGGCGGTTATCATTCAACTCAAGAAGTAGTTATTGAGCGGTTATTAGCTTGGCTCCCTCAACCGCAAATTTGTTAGATTTATCAAGTTTTCAATTGTATATAAAACACAAGATAAGAACTCTCTCAATGTATCTTTTACACACTTTTCATTCTTCATCTCAATACATGAATTCTCTTTAGTTCATTCCTCTCTCTCTGAGTTCATCTCTTTTCCTGAGTTCATAGCTTCCTTTCGAAGCTTGTTCATCTCTTGTTCTCACATAATTCATGATCTAGCTTTCAACATGGTATCAGAGCATTCATCGCTTTACTAAGTGATCATCTTCGATCTTCAATCTCTAAATCAAATTCCCAGTTTCAAAAGTTTTTTTTTGTTATCATGGCTACTGAAGATTCAAGTAACCTCTACTACATTCATCAAGGAGAGGCTCCGGGAGCCATACTTGTCAATCCACCATTGAATGGAGATAATTTTCAATCTTGGAGTCGATCTATGAGGATTGCGCTTGGAGCTAAAAATAAGCTACACATGATCTTGCCAAGTTCTGCTCAAGCCTTGCAGATCCCAGATGCTACGCATAAAGATTATCCAGCATGGCAACGCTGTGATTTAATGATTCAGTCATGGATTCTCAATTCATGTACGAAAGATATTGCTCCCTGCATATTATATGCAGATTCAGCCGCAGACATGTGGAAGATTTTAACTGAAAGATATTCTCAAGGGAATCATGCCAGGATATTCGAGTTACAGAAAGAAATTTATGCCACATCTCAAGGTAAACTTTCAGTAACTCAATACTTTAATAAGCTTGATGGTCTATGGAAAGAATTCCATCAGTTCAGTCCCATACCAAAGTGCACTTGTGGAGTCATGAAGAACTGCACATGCAATTGTTTGAATCTAGTGGCTGAGCAGATTGAACAGAATGTTTCAATCAAATTTCTCATGAGTCTAAATGACATATACTCATCAGTCCGTGGTCAAATCTTGATGATGAAGCCATTTCCAAGTTTACACCAGATCTATAATCTCATAATACAAGATGAGAAACAAAGAATGGTGAATCATGTTCCTCAAACTGTTACAATGGAATCTATGGCCATGGTCAGTCAGCAGTCTTCTTGCCAACAAACCTCATATGATCAGATCTCAAATGGAAATGCAATGGCCTTTTATGGAGCTGGTAATGCTAAGATAAGCTGTTCCCATTGTGGTAATACTGGACATACTAGAGAGAAATGTTTCAGACTCTATGGATTTCCAAATGCTGCTCAGAAGAAAGATAAGCCTACATGTTCTCACTGTGGGATTACTGGACACTTGAAGGACAAATGCTACAAACTTCATGGATTTCCTCCCGGCTACAAATTGAAGCCCAGAACTACTAACCCAAACTATATCTCTGCAGCTCACACTGTTTCTGTGCAACATGGAATCAATGATAAGTCGACTTCAAGCATTTCTAATGAGCAATACTCTCACTTGCTGAGCCTCATCCAGAACCTTTCCCAGTCCACAACAAATCTATCATCTGCTGAGACACATACATGTATCAAAACTTATAGTTTTTCAGCTAATATAAATTGCTTTTCTGCATCATTTCATCCCCTCACATGGATCCTAGATACCGGAGCCACTGACCATATGGTGTCAAATTTATCTCTTCTTATTGATCCTATAGCTGTTTCAGATATGTATGTTACATTACCTGATGAAACAAAACTCTCTGTCACACACATAGGCAAAGCAAAAGTTAATGATAATTTAATTCTGCCTAATGTGCTTTATATTCCCTGCTTTAATGTCAATCTAATATCTCTTTGGAAAACTTATTAAAGAGTCCAAACTAACATTAATCCTCCATGATGAGCATTGTTTAATCCGAGGATCTTACCAAGAACAAGAGGATTGGCATTGCTAGGTTACTGCAAGGACTTTTCCTCATAGAACCGCATTCTGTTTCTCATATCTCTGCTGTTGCTAAACATTGTAATAAATCCTCTTTTTGGCATCAACGTTTAGGACACATTTCAGATTCTACACTCAGTTTACTCAAGGATAGATTAGATAGTACTTCTGTAACTAGTAATAGAGATTGCAGTGTCTGTCCATTAGCTAAATTCCATAGACTGCCGTTTTCACCAAGCAATATCAAAACAAATAGACCTTTTGAGCTAATACATTGTGATATATGGGGTCCTTTTTCTGTTCCTACTCATACTGGTGCACAATATTTCTTAACTATTGTAGATGATTACACTAGAACTACTTGGTGTTGTTTAATGAAAATGAAATCAGAAACCTCAACACACCTTGAATCCTTCCTCTCATATGTTAGGAATCAGTTTTCACAATCCATTAAAATATTAAGATCAGACAATGGCAATGAATTCCTTATTCCTGAATTCTACTCAAAAAATGGAATAATACATCAAACCTCATGTGTTTATACCCCGCAGCAAAATGGTGTAGTAGAAAGAAAACACCAATCTCTACTAAACATAGCTAGAGCTCTCATGTTTCAAGCAAATTTATCCCTCACCTTCTGGGGAGAAGCCCTGCTCACAGCCACATATATTTTAAACAGACTCCCCTCATCTGTTCTAGAGAACAAAACTCCTTTTGAAGTCTTATATTCCAATCCTCCAGATTATTCATTATTTAGAGTATTTGGTTGTTTATGTTATGCGGCTAATCTTGTAGGACACAAACATAAATTTGCACCTAGAGCAAAGAAGTGTATCATGGTTGGTTACTCTAGCACTACAAAAGGTTACAAACTCTTTGACATAGAGTCTGAATCCTTCATAATATCCAGAGATGTAGTATTTCATGAACACATATTCCCTTCTTCTGAGTTCGTAGACAATTCTTCTACTACCCTACCAATCCCTATCACTCACAATCACACCACACCCTCAACTAATTCTGAGTCCTCCACTGATTCTGAGCCTTTCACTGACTCCCAACCTAATGATTCTACCTCTTCTGACCCATCTTCAAGTATACAGTCTATTCAAGTTCCTACTCGCAAGAGTACTAGAAAAGGACAAACCCCATCTTATCTCCAAGACTACTCCTATAAATTGCCTAGACGCACAAGACGCCCAAAACTTCAAACACTTCTCCGTTTAGCCGCAAAGTCAGGGAAATCAAATCATCCTATCTCCAAGTATATTTCTTACTCTCTTCTTTCTCAATCACAGAGATCCTACTCCATTGCTTTATCAAATACTCGGGAACCCAAAACATACACACAAGCTGCTCTTTTTGATCATTGGAAGAAAGCAATGGCCACTGAAATTACAGCATTAGAAACAAATAAAACTTGGCTACTAACTACTCTTCCTGCTGGAAAGAAACCAATAGGATGCAAATGGGTTTATAAAATTAAGTATAATGCTGATGGTAGTATAGAAAGGTACAAAGCAAGACTTGTAGCCAAGGGATACACACAACAAGAAGGTATAGATTATGCAGAAACTTTTTCCCCGGTGGCAAAATTAACCACAGTTCGTAGTTTAATTGCTTTATCTGCATGTAATGGCTGGTATTTAGAACAGATGGATGTAAATAATGCTTTTTTACATGGAGATTTGCATGAAGAAGTCTACATGACATTACCCCCTGGTTATGCTATAGAAAATCCAAACAAGGTATGTAGATTACTCAAAAGCTTATACGATCTTAAACAAGCTAGCAGGCAATGGTTTTCTAAACTTTCTGATTCTTTGATTACTTATGGTTTTAAACAATCAAAATCAGATTCTTCCTTATTTACTATCCATACATCCTCTTTCTCACTGATTTTATTAGTCTATGTAGATGATATTATAGTAGCAAGCAGCAATATGCAGGCAGTTCAGAGGATTAAGCAATTCCTCGATGACTCTTTTAAGATTAAAGATCTTGGTCATCTTAAATTTTTCCTTGGTATTGAAATAGCAAGAAACAAAACTGGAATTTCATTATGTCAGAGGAAATACGTGCTGGATTTATTACAAGAAGAAGGTTATACAGACTGCAAACCATCAAAATTTCCAATGGGACAAAGAAGCTTAAACTCGGCTCTCTGAGATGAACACTATCTAAGTGATCCTACTCCTTATCGAAGATTGATTGGCCGACTCATGTACCTAATCGTCACAAGACCCGGAACTCGGTTATGCTGTCCACTCACTAGCCCAGTTTATGAATAAACCAGGAATTACTCATCTTAATGCAGCTCACAGGATTCTCAGATACTTAAAAGGAACCATTGGACAGGGCCTCTTTTACTCAGCTTCTTCTTCAATCACCCTCAAAGGCTTCAGTGATTCTGACTGGGCCTCTTGTGTCGACACTAGAAGATCTGTCACGGGCTATTGCATGTTCTTAGGCAACTCTCTAATATTATGGAAGTCTAAGAAACAAGTAACAATCTCCCGGAGTTCACCGAAGCGAGAATACGGAAGCGTTGCAAAGCAGCAACTTCTGAAATGATGTGGTTAATGCAGATATTTAAAGACTTTGGATATAGCTTACCTACTCCAGCACTATATACTGACAGTAAATCAGCCTTGGCACTTGCTTCTAATCCAGTGCATCATGAAAGAACAAAGCACATAGAGATAGACTGTCACTTCATCCGAGACTGCCTTGCTCAAGGCAACATACACTTGTTATACGTTCCTACACAACATCAACCTGCTGATTTATTGACTAAAGCCCTTGGCCGAAGTCAATTCGAGTTTCTTATTTCCAAGTTGAGCATACATAATCTGTATACTCAACTTGAGGGGGGCTGTTATGATACAAGTTCCAAACCAATGTCCAAGCCTAAATCATCTCCTGCCACTTCCATACAAGAAACAACTCCAACGGATAGATAAGGCAGTTATCATCCAGTTATCATCCATGCAGATGATGAGGCGGTTATCATCCATGCAGATAGGATCAGTTATTATCCAGTGCAGAAGATGAGGCGGTTATCATTCAACTCAAGAAGTAGTTATTGAGCGGTTATTAGCTTGGCTCCCTCAACCGCAGATTTGTTAGATTTATCAAGTTTTCAATTGTATATAAAACACAAGATAAGAACTCTCTCAATGTATCTTTTACACACTTTTCATTCTTCATCTCAATACATGAATTCTCTTTAGTTCATTCCTCTCTCTCTGAGTTCATCTCTTTTCCTGAGTTCATAGCTTCCTTTCGAAGCTTGTTCATCTCTTGTTCTCACATAATTCATGATCTAGCTTTCAACAGCTTTTCATTTATAATTAGCTTAGTGTGATTAACTCTTCTTATATTTTCTATCACAAAAATACAATTTATTTAGTGTACATTTCAATACCGACTGTGAATTATCTTCGTCATTCAAAAAAAATCTTTACCTTTTGCAAGTTTCTACGTAAAAGAAAACGTATGTGAATATTCATTACCTATCCTCACCTGACTCGTTAGACGTGACCAACTGCTGAATATAGACGATTTTGTTTTTTTTACTAAAGGCGGCGCTCAATCATCACCACTCCTATTTTTTTCCGTGTGGTGTTAGGCAAACGTAGTTTTCTTCTCCTATCAAACAGAGCTCGTCTAATACTACGAATAATTAATTGAGCCGGTTGGTGTAATACCCATTTGGATAAAGTCAAACACATTTCTATCCAATTCTTACATTTAACTGCATCATATATCCAAATAGACTAAAATACCCCTACTTTTTCAATAAAGTTAATCTATTTCCAATCATTATCAGGTGTGTTTATAAATTTCCGTGCAACAAATGATTGATTTTTAGAAAAAAAATAACTATCTCGAAAATATCATTGTCCGACCGGAGGGTCCGATCACGGTTCGACCGATCGGGCACTGGCCGATCACGGTCGGACACATCCCGATCAAGAGTCCGATCACATACTTCATTTCAAGGGTCTGATCGGTCGGACACATCCCGATAACGGTCCGACCGATCGGCACAATTCCGATAGGGTAGTCGCCTTATCATGTTCCATGTGATGTGTCCGATCGGTCGGACACATCCCGATCATGTGCCCGATCGATAGGTCATACTTCATTGAGAATAAATGTATCAGTGTGCCCTATCACCTTTTCGCAATGTGCCCTATCACGTGTCCGATCGATAGGGCATACTTTCTCGTGAATAAATGCATCACTATGTGCCCTATCACCTTTTCTCAGTGTGCCCTATCATGTGTCCGACCGATAGGGCACACTCTCTCATGAATAAATACATAAGTGTGTTATATCACCTTTTTGCAGTGTGCCCTATCACCTTTTTGCAGTGTGCCCTATATGTGTCCGACCGATAGGGCACACTCTCTCATGAATAAATACATAAGTGTACCCTATCACCTTTTTGCAGTGTGCCCTATCATGTGTCCGACCGATAGGGCACTCGTGAATAAATTCATCTGTGTGCCCTATCACCTTTTGGCAGTGTGCCCTATCACATGTCCGACCGATAGGGTACACTTTCTCGTGAATAAATTCAGCAGTGTACCCTATCACCTTTTCGCAGTGTGCCCTATCACGTGTCCGACCGATAGGGCACACTTTCTCGTCAATAAATTCATTAGAATTCGTCTCAAATATCAAGATAATTGAAATCTCATCACTTATTGATTTTTCTTCATTGCCACCATCCTCCTTCATTTCCACCACCAAACCAAGAAAAAAATATAGAGAATGATTGGAAACAATTTGTTGTCAATTTTAACGGAGATTTCGATAGTGAATTGAAATATGTTGGTGGCCAAGAAACAATAGTTTGGATTCCGGCAAACAATATTTGTCTTGCAGTACTACGACAATATATTCAATACGCGCTCGATGCATATTCACTTCCGCCCGACTACCACATCTATTATACTGCAGAGTCTCGTAAAAGTCATAGAACGATCAAGGCCATTATCGGCAGTGATCTTGATCTACAACGTATTTGTCTTTTAGACGTAGAGCCTGTAGTATATTTGGTGCACCCCAATAATACCGGCGTAGTAAGTCGTGAAGCCCGAAACTCAACATTCGTTGAGTCGTATCAATTCGGAGGTGATAACTAGTTTGAAGGGCCCGACACTGGAAGCAATCCTGGTGGGAGTCGAAGCAACCCCGGTGGGAGTGGTCAGGAAGAGGAGACCCGTGTCGAAACAGATGAAGATGAAGAATCTTTTCTGGACACTTCATCTGAGGATGATGATGAAGATATTCCTGGAGCATTGATCAATTGTTTGCTTGGTGACTTTGCTCCATGGATCCGACGAGAGGGCGATGTCAACCAACTAATGTCAATGCTTCTTCCAATCAATCGTCCAAAGACCGATGACGGAATATTATACAGCAACATGGAAGCAGCAAGTAATTGGATCATTCCAATTATACCTCTCGATACATCTGACCCACCATTCACAACGAGCTTGCCTCTTATATTGGATGGTGATTTGCGGCAGGGAGCTATTTTCTGGGAGAAAGATGTATTATATGCTATGGTCGCACTTTGGCATATGGAACATGGAGTGGATTTCATATGCCAACGTTTGTGCACAAAACGATTGGAATACATATGCAAGCGTAATGAGACGTGTCCATATTTTCTTCGTGCTGCTTGTAGGGCCACGAAAATTTGGGAGGTTACTGTATACAACCCCGAGCACACCTGCAACCGCGACCTGTCTGGCATAGGATCGAGAAATGTGTGGGCAAAGGCCGTAGCCGCCTATATTGCACAGAGAATGCATCGCCAGAGCAAGATACTGAAACCCGCGGATATTCAAGCTGATCTTTTGGATAGGTTTGGAATCCAAGCGAGTTATAGTGTGGCGCTGCGAGCACGTAATGCTGCGATATCAATGATTTACAGTGGACATGCAGAGTCATATAAAAATCTTCCGAAGTATTTGTATTTGCTCTATATGCAAAATCCAGGCTCTTTGACTGATCTAGATGTCGGTCCTGATGGTGATTTCCGACATCTATTTTTATGCTTGGTGTTTGCCGAACTCCTTGGTTATTCCACCTTAGAAATGTGATTGCGGTATACGAGACACACCTAAAGGGGAGGAATAAGGGAATACTATTTGCCGTTGTTGGTATTCATGCTAACGAACAAATATTCCCACTTGCTTTTGGTGTTGGTCCGATTGAAAATGATATTTCGTGGAAGTGGTTTCTATGTCAGCTTCGAGCAGCACTCTCCTCCACTAGTGGTCTAGTAATTGTATCAGATCAACACAAAAGTATAGCCAACACGATAAGAGATGTTTATCCAGAAGCACACCACGACCTTTGGTACTACCACATCGTAAATAAGATTGCTCGATATGGTAAGTGGACCATGCAGATGTTCCACGAGGCAGCATACCCATATCGAACATCTATCTTCAACCGCGCGTTGAACGTGATACGAGAGGCTCAGCCCGCAGCGTACGAGAAGTTGATGGAGATCGGTCCCGAGAAGTGGGCCAGATCACAATGTCCTACCCGACGTTACAGTATGTTAACATCCAACCTGGCTGAGTCTATTAACTCTTGACTTCTGGTAGCAAGACGTCTGTCAATATGTGCTATGATCGAGGCCATCCGACGTGTGCTCGAAAAGTGGTTTGATGCACGTAGACAAAAGGCTAATGCAAGAACTGATATTTTGACTGAAGCTGCAGATATGAGAATAAGAAATGAAAGAGATGCAGCACTCCGGTATGTTGTTACATCCGTGACTGTTGACTCATTTAAAGTGGACACTGGAAAAAGACAGTGGAGAGTTCAACTGAGCAGTCACTCATGTGAATGTGGAGTATGACAACTGGACGAGATCCCCTATAAGCATGCAATTGCAGTTTTATACAACCGTTGTGAGAATTTATATGATCACATTAATTACTTCTATCGGACGGAAACATGGAGGGAGATATATGCGAGTGTGGTGAATCCTTTACCTCCACGGGACGAGTGGGGTGTCCCAGCAGAGATTGATGCAATGGTGGTACTACCACCAATTATCACGCGTCAAGCAGGACAGCCGGGGAATAGCCGATGAACTTCCGATCTAGAGGCTGGTACCTCTAGCAATAGACCTCGTGCGCTGAAGAAGTGTAGCATTTGCGGGGAACAAGGTCACACAAGGCGTAAGTGTCCGGCGTCGTCAAATAATGAATAATCTTGTGTTAATAATTAGGTATGTGATGTAATATGGTCTAGTATTATTTTCGTAATGTGTGTATCCTAATGTGATGTAATATGGTCTAGTATTATTTTCGTAATGTGTGTATCCTAATAAAGATGATGAATTAAAAAAAAAAGGTCCGACCGGTCGGACCGTTTTACCAACAACTGTCCGACCGGTCGGACTATCTTAAATAGTACTAAAAATAAATTTAATTTCTGCAAATTTAAGAATAAGATTGTCCGACCGGCCGGACAGTCAGACCGACAACGGTCCGACCGGTCGGACACTCTAAAATAGTATTATAAGATTCGTGCAACGGGAACCGTGCCGAGACCCCAACCACTATTCCCCTAAACCCCAAACACTATTCATCTAAACCCCAAAAACTATTCATCCAAACCCCAAATACTATTCATCTAAACCCCAAAACGTCGGATTCGAGGGACGAAAAGTCAACTACGAAGGAGATATCGAGAATATCATGAATAACTTTGAAATATAATAATGGAGACATATAATTACAGAAAAAAGAAAATACGACCTCTTCACATTTTTTGAAAAATGAGTTCGTTTTTCAGAAAGAGTGATAACTACTTCCATGATTCAAGAAGGATTCATATTTAATTTTCTAAAGGTATAGTTATATTATAAAGTATTTCATTATATTATCCTCAAATCATGATATATTTGAATTATATCATATGATTCTAAGTCTTATTTCAAATAAATGTAAGTCTTATTTCATATGATTCTATGTGTTATTTCTAATAAATGTAAGTGTTATTTCATATGATTATTACTTTTAGAGTATTTCATAATTATTATTAGAGTATTTCATAATTAGTAGTAGAGTATTTCATAATTATTTTTAGAGTATTTCATAATTATTAGTATTTCTAATAAATATAAGTGTTTATTTTTAGAGTATTTATTTTTTTTACAGTATTTCGTAATTATTATTAATTTTAGAGTATTTCAAAAAAAAAAAAAAATTTGTCTCACCACCTGCTAATAATTATCAAAGAAGGGGACAATTATTAAAGGGGAAATTGACTACATATTTTTCATTTATTCTTAAAATCTTACCAGATGCATCTCTCGCTGTTGATGATGATGCTTGTGTACGACGGACCCGCCGCTGAACCCTCCGAGTCTCTATGACAGTTTGGTCGGTAGGGTGCTCCTCCTCCTCACCAACATGTTCATCCTCCTCCTCCTCCTCACCAACAACTCGTCTGGTCGTACTACGTCTGCTACCTATAGCTTCGGTGCGCCTGGACAAGATACGTTGTCCATCTTGATCATACTGCGGCGACTGTAGGGCGTTCAAAGGCACAGGAAAGTGTATCCCAAATGGGCTACTACCGATTGCACTCTGCCAATATGGAGTCAGCTCCTCAACATCGTTCGGTTCTAACACTTCAAACACTACCGAGTCTCTCATCTGAAATACATAATATTTGCGCATTAAATATAAATACGAATATCCATAACATATTTATTGTAATTAATAATAAAATAATATTACCTGGCGCTTAAAAAAAGCTGCTATATCTCGCTGATCGGCGTCAGTAAACGACCATCGCAAAGCATTTGGATTCGAACGGGTCGCACAACGAGCTCCCAAACTAGGAATGGCCTCATATGTCCACACCTATATTACAACATTAATATATCGAGTTATTTAAAATAATAAAAATAAAAAATTTGGTAATAATTAAGTTGTGATCAAATACTATACCTGTAATGCCCAAATCGGCCCGTATAGATTATACTTTGATCCTATGAGGTCTAGGGAATTTGGTACGTAACTGAGGTAGTGCAACATGGCCTCGTAGGTAAAAGCACCCTATGGGAACGCATTCGATTGGTCGATATCATCAGCCAATACCCATATTCATGTATCAATCTTCTTACTCTCTGCAGGAGCAAAGAACCAGAAGAAAAGAACCAAAATATTGGACAACTTAATCAAATCATTATCTGAAACACCACCGGACTGATATGTACCAAACCAGCTTAACAATTCCCTTGCTTCAATCGGTTTCCCACCATTGAACCTGCAGTAGATCCCAGACTGACTAGGCTGATAAGATGCTCCCATGTCGAAACTACACTCGCCGAACATCAGCCCAGTGACCAATGCGAACTCCGGATGAGATAAACGGATGTTCTGACCAACAAAATTAAACCAAACCTCGGCCGGTCGAACCGAAACCTCATAGCATAATAGCTGGTGAAGAGCCCGCAAAGCATTCTTACCATCTGACCAACCCACTATGGTCCCGAACTGACAACCAGTAAACCGACGGACTAGATCTATACCCCACTGACTAGATAATTTCTCTCTAATCAATGTCCCTAAAGCATGCTTGTAATATGTGGCGATCCTCGGGGAAACGCCTCGAAGTGGTAGCCTTTTAAAATTGACTTATATATTACAGATAATATTTAATTAATTACAATTATTAATAATAATTATATACCTAAATTAACATATGCATATATATAATATAACCATTGTTTAAGCAAAAAATATATTTAAATAAACCTACATAAACCTAGTTAAATTATTTATTATAATTAATTTAAGAATTATAATTTAATATTTTAATTAACTACTTATGAATTATAAAAACAAAAAATATTTAACTACAAATTTATTTTTTTCGTTTAAATTAGTATTTTTATATAATTACTCTTTTAATTATTAATTTAAATTGATTAATTAATTAAGTAAAACTGATATTAAAAAAAAAGGTGCCGACCGGTCGGAGACCGGTTCAGAACCGGCCCGACCGGTCGGCACAGAAACTGGGCGCCGGAAACAATGGCGCCGGAATTCGGCGATTTCACCATTATTTTTGAGCAATTTTCAACCAATCCAACCAAATCTAAGTTATACTCACTAAGCCCAACATATATATTCAGTAAAAAAACACTTTAAACATGCAATCGTACATTAATTTGAAGATCTACTTACTAATTTACAAATAAAGATTTGAAGAAAAATACTAACCTCTTCCATTATGTCCGACCGGTTGGACGAAGATATGTTGTCGGATTGGCGTGCCGACCGATCAGACCAACAAATTGCAACGACAAAGTGCACGTGTGTGTGTGTTTCTATCATTTTGTGCGTGTGTGTGTAGAAAGGGATGGGTGGGGAAGAAGGTAAAAATGTAAAGAAATTTAACTTCGGCCCTATCGATCGGACACGCTAGTGTGCCGACCGATAGGGCACAACAATTTTTTTTATAATATTTGTGCCCGATCGATCGGCACATTCACAATGTGTGCCGACCGATAGGGCACAACGTTTTTATTTTTTTATTTTTTCGGCACGCTACGTAAAATTTTGTACAATCATATGACCTGACACTTTGCAGGTGAGAAAAGTAAAAAAGTGGGGGTATTTTAGATAATTTAGGTATATAATGGATAGTTTTAGGGAGTTGGGTATTTTTGTATTTGATATAGGGTAGGTGGGTAGATTTGTATAATTTCACTAATTAATTTACCTCATGCGGTCATACCGTTAAGAGTTCAATAGTTTCCATCCAATCAGATTTATTAGATGACTTTCAATAATTTTCATACGAATTATCCTTTAAATTTGATATAGCCATCGGATCGTCTATAAATATTGTATAGGTTACGTTCAAGAAATAAAAAAGTCACTTGGAATCAATTCTTGTAGAATTGTCTCCATACACATTAATAATGTGTTAATTAATAATAATGCTACAATTGACTATACAGACCCGTACAATCAATAACGTGCAATAAGCCAATAATGATTCAATATGCAGATAATATTAAAACTTATCATTTCCATGTAATATTAACTAAATTAATAAAATATAATAATTAATGGCAACTGGCAAACTATGTGGAAAAGGTGAAAAGGGCATGTACAGTCAGCCGCTTTCCCCCCTCTGTTGCTTAGCTGAGCCTCTTCTCATTCTCTCTCACACACATATATTTTATTTCAGTTTTTTAAGCTCTTAGTTCTTCTGATCTCTCAACTGCCCGCACCTCCCTCTTCTCTCTGACACACGCTCCTCTGATATCCCTCCGAGCCCTCTCTCTCTCCACACGAGAATATCATATAATAGATGGCGCCTCGGGTGCGAAAAGCCCACTAAGAGCCCATTTCATCATGGATCTTTTCCCTCTTCTTGGTAATTGTTCTCTCTCTATATCGCTATAGGTGTGTATACACCTATATAACGTTACGCAGACGTGAACGTTTCATGAATTTCTTTGTTAATGTTTCGTTTGGTGGGTTCACGATTTTTCATATCTAGGATTTGGAATGTGGGGGTCGTTCACTGAAAACAAACAATAGCTGCTTTGTAGGGTAAAGATCCTTCCTTTTTATTTTCGCTTGTTTGTTATTTTTTCGATTGATTTTTGATATTTCCTGCAAAAGTTGTTTCTGTTGCTAATCGCTCAATTTCGATACTCTATTGTGTGGAACGAGTTGTAGTATTTTGGGATGCAATTTCTCGATAATGGGTCGTTGAAATTCTTGGTTGATCTGTTTGCTTGTCCGATTTTAAGCATGGTTAGATGTTTTGTTGATTTTTTTTTTCCCGGAATTTCTCATTCCCCCTTTTTTTTTTCACGTGGACAAGCATGCTATAACCCGCACACACTCCATTATTGCTTTCCTATTTTATATTGATGGGCTGTTCATTATCAGATAATGTTGAGTATATATGGACTACCTACTGCGGATGTGTGGCTTTTAATCATCTAAATAATCCATTATAAGAACAAAGTTGATCGGGTATGAAGATGCCAACGAATTTCCAGCTGTTATTCGTTTCTTATTTTCTGTTGGTCAACTGTGGTTGGTGAATGAATTTGTATCACTAGTTGACTAATTGATGCTTTTGTGCTTAAAATATTATCTTGGTTGCTTACTTTTTCACCCTTCCCGGAAGTTCAACGCGGGGGGTGGGGGGGCATTGTGGAAGTCAAATATGATGATTTGGGCTTCCAAATTACTCCCTCCGTTCCACTCCATTAGGCCACTTTCTTTTTGGCACGAAGATTAAGAAAATTGTTGGTTGTGTGTAAAGTAGTATAAAGTAGTGGGGTCCACTAGAATATATAAGAGTGTTATTTTAAGTTAAAAAAGGAAAGTGGACTAATGGAGTGGAACGGCCCAAAAAGGAAAACTGGACTAATGGAGTGGAACGGAGGGAGTACTTTTTATGAATTTGTACGACCTTTGCAAGTCATTTTGATTTCTCGATCCGACTAATCAATTTCTTGATTGTTATGGTAACCCCCCTTTGACATATTCTCGATATTTGAATGTTGAATTATGCCTTGGCTCCTTGTTCACACAAATCGCTGCTTTTTCCAAATTTACTATGCATTTAGCATCATTTGACTTTTTTATGTATGCAAATACTACCATGCTGTAGAGAGGCTTTGGTGATCTTGAAAGATAGATGTTGCAGAACCAAGCAAATGTGGTGTATATAGTCTGCTATAAACACAAGGAATTAACTTTCTTGGATTCTTGTTGATTCTTATGTTGCCCTTCATTCTTTTTCTTTTGATACTTTTATTTTAGTCTTATGGTTTTCCTCCATGGCTGACACTTCATGCATTAAACAATAGGTTGAAAGCTTATGCACTATAATAGTGGAATCTCTTTTAGGCTTCCATCTCTATTATTGCATTTCTCCCTCATTTCTCCTAGTACTATGTTTTTTTTCCTGTACTTTTAGTGTGTGGAATTACAAACTCGTTATTTTGATACTAGATATAGTATGAATTACTTGCTGATTCTTATTTCCTTGGGTCCAGCATTGAAATTTGATACACCAAAGTGCAGTAATTAGATTATGGAGCAGAAGCGAGAGCTAGTCTATGAAATGTCAAAGTGGCCAAAGGGTGCAACAGAAGTGCTACAGTCCTGGAGCCGCCAGGAGATACTGCAGATCCTCTGTGCAGAGCTCGGAAAAGAAAGGAAGTACACTGGATTAACAAAATCAAAATTAATAGAGAATCTTCTGAAAATTGTATGTGAAAATAGATCCCTAGGGACTGCAAATGTTTCTGAGATGCAGCTTTCATCAGAAAACGGTGAAAGGATTGCGAAGAGGCAAAGGAAATCCGATCACCCGCACCGCCTTGTTGCTGCTGCAGATGGTGATGCTGATTCAGGAAATACCATGTATTGTAAAAACTCCGCTTGCAAGGCCAAAATGGATCATGAGGATGTCTTCTGCAAGCGGTGTTCTTGCTGCATTTGTCATCAGTATGACGACAACAAGGACCCCGACCTGTGGTTAATTTGCAGCTTGGACACTCCATTTCGTGGTCTGTCATGTGGCATGTCATGCCACCTTGAATGTGCCTTACGACACGAAAACTCTGGCATCTCACAGGATAGGCAGGATAAGGGGCTTGATGGGAGTTTCTGTTGTGTATCTTGTGGAAAGGTGAACGATTTGCTCAGGTAAATGCTTAGTTTTGCTTCTTATTTGTTTAGTCTATTTTCTGTTATATGTGCTATGTGAACAATTATGCAGCCCTATAAGATTCACCTTGCTTTTTACATTTGCCTGAAAATCATTTGCAATATTATCTTCCTCCTACAAGGGTTGTAGTTGATCTGATTTTTTTTACTTTAGCAAAGCATCTCTGCTAATGAACTTCCATCGGTTCTCTGTTTCATTTGAACTTGTGGCTTAGTTCATTCGATGTTAGCTTATCCTTTTTGGATGAAAACTCAAAACCTACTGGGTGCTTATTGTGTTGGCTTGTTGATAAATAGTATTTTCTTGAAGTTCTTTAGTCTTTCGGCAAGCGCAGAAAACAGATTGCTGATGTTTAGTGGGTACTAATCTGTATTCAACTATTGAAAACATTATTAAATTTCAGGGGAGATTGTTTTTATGGTTATATGCAAGAAATTTGCTATATTTCTTTTTATTTGAGTTAGATTTCAACTGAAAATTAGATGTACTGATTGAGAGCTATTTGTGTATTGATTGTGTTTATGAATTTTTATTGTTGGATCAAATACAAAATTAATTGTCTGGACCTCAAATGTTCGATCATATATTTCTGAATCTGAATAAACTCTCGTGTTGTAACGAAGTATAAGAAAAATAATGCAGTTCATGGAAAAAGCAGCTGGTTGTGGCAAGAGATACGAGGCGGGTTGATATATTGTGCTACAGGCTCTCCTTAAGCCAAAAGATTCTTGCTGGTACTAAACATTATCAGCACCTATATGGAATCATTGATGAAGCAGTCAAAAAACTCGAAGAAGATGTGGGTCCTCTAACCGGTTTACCTGTGAAGACGGCTCGAGGGATTGTGAACCGGCTCTCATCAGGCCCAGAAATTCAGAGGCTTTGTGCTTCTGCTTTGGAGTCTCTGGACTCCATGCTTTCTAACAGAGTCTCTAATATGCCCTCTGGTCATCTCTCTCTCCCTTCCTCTCCATCTCTCCTTCTGTATGTCTAATTGCAATCAGTAAATACTCCTCCATGTTTACTTTGTAGGTTGCAACTCGAAACTTGTGATGTTAGAAGACACTCGCGCTTCATCTGTTATGGTGATTCTGAATTCCGACGAGTCAAATTTGGGAAATGTTGATGAATACACCTTGTGGTATCGAAAAGCTGATGATGCGGACTATCCTACAGAGCCTACATGTAGATTGTTTACACCTACTACCAAGTTCTTGCTTTCCGGCCTAATTCCATCCACACGGTATGTTCTCAAGGTTATCGCCCTTGATAAGGATAGAGAGGCAGGCTTTAGTGAACTCCGGTTTCAGACAATAAACTCTCAAGAAGATGTGTCAAATTCCAAAATCTTGGAAGTAGAAAGAAGCCAGAGTCCAGTTACCAACTGCAGCAGTCTTTCCAATCCTTCTTCTGTTGAAGACGCGACTAACAATACCCTACCCTGCAGCAATGAGAGCCAAAAAGAGACGACAATAACTGGGGATATAATCTCTTTGTTGCACGAGGAATACATACCAAAGGCAGATGCCTTGTTGAATGAGAGCAATAAGGAGTCATCAAACAGTCAGATGGTTGAGGATACGAGCACCGACAATGGCTCCAACACTCTCCCTCCGGCTTGTTTGGCTTGTGTCCCTTACGTAGATAGCTCGGAAGCTGGCTTGCTTATGACACCCTGCAAGTATGAGACCGTGAAGGACGACGTGGGGAGGAGCAACAAGCCGAAACTTGGTTTAAAAGACGTGGACAAGAGGGATACGGAGCCTCAAGCCGGTAGCTCTTCCAAGAAGAGGATTAAAGAGGGGGGAGATGGCGAATGCAGTGGTATAGGAGATAAGGATTTTGGGTACTACGTGAAGGTGATTCGTCGGTTGGAGTGCGAGGGCCACGTGGAGACGGGCTTTCGCCAGAAGTTCTTGACGTGGTACAGCTTGAGAGCAACCCCTCAGGAGGTACGCGTTGTGAAGGTGTTTATTGATACTTTTGTTGAGGACCCTGAATCTCTTGCTGGCCAACTTGTTGATTCTTTCTCTGACGCTGTTTCGGACAAGAGATGTTCGGCAGTTCGTGCTGGGTTTTGCACGAAGCTTTGGCACTGACTGAGAGATTCAAGATTGAGCATGCATGGATGCTTCCTTGCTTGCTTTATTCTTCGGATTAGAAAATTTCTTAAATGATCAATTGTTTTTGTGTTGTGGAAATTCATGGCTATTTCTAGCTAAGTTGCTCTGAAATAGCTAGCCATTACAAGTTGGAGTGTATATAAGTCGAAAATGCATTTCAACAATCGAGAAACAATAACAGCAGCAGAGCAGAATCCTCGGACATGCAATATCATCAAACTGACATTGTTCGCACCTCCATAAACCGCTCAAACACAGCTGTCGCAGTTACTCTATTCTTCTTCTTGGCCTTCTTCTTCAAAGTCGCTGATGGTGGCAACCTTAAACTTTCCGGAGGCAGAGGATTCTGTGGAGTCCAAACCAAGTTATTTGTAAGAGAAAATCTAACCTTCTTACCACTCTTTCCATCATCACTACCACTATCTGCAGTTCCATTAGTTTTAGTATCATCTCCCATCTTTGCTCTTTTTGTTCTCTTACTATGTTTCACCGCGATTGGAGGAGTAACACCATCTGAATGTTGGTCACTCTGTGGATCGGTTTCAGCTGCAACTATCTCGAACTGTTTCTGAAGATTCATAATCACAATTTCACTCAGAGGCAATTCACCATTCTCACTCTTCATGTAATCACCTTTTTCTTCAGCTCCATCAACCACGGTGCACGGCTCAGCAAGTCTATTCTCATCCTTTCTCTTCTTCTTTTTCTTCTTCCTCTTCTTATCATCTCCATCCTTCCTATTTTTAGCCTTCTTGTTATTATTATCCTCACAAGCAGTGTTCTCAATGGGGATCAACTGAGACACTTCGCCATCATCATCATGATCTTCAACATCATCATCAGCGTATTCAGGTATACTAATTTCAATCCCAGATGAATCGAATTCTTTCTCCAACTTCAAAAACTCCTCATACAATCCCAATACAATCTTCCTATTCCCATAAAATGCAGGCTACCGACGAACCAACTTCATAAAACCTTGCTGATAACCCATCCTCAAAGCAATCACCCCCAACAATGCATCTTACGTTTTGGTTTTCTGAATTTGGGATTTATCTTCAAATTTGATTACGTTTTGGTTTGGATGCTGTTTATTATTCAGTAAAAGGAGTGATCGGCAAATTGTTTTTTATCGGCTAGGAGTTCTATTCAATTTCAATCAAAGTCAGCAAAGTGTATGTCGGCTTCTACGTTTGTGCTGCGATCTATGTTTGTCGGCAAAGTGAATGTCGGCTGATTTGGTTTTAACGGTGGAGAAAGGCAAAACAGGTTTTAATTAATAGTTCAGCACTTTCGTTTGCTTCTATTCAATTTCGTTTGTATCAATTACTTTTGTTTGCTTCTATTCAATTTCGTTTGCATCAACGTATGAGCAAGTAAAACTTATCCAACCTCAACCGGTCAATACCTGGCCACTCCCGCCGAAGCATCACCACAAACCCACGGAAAAACTCCAACGAAAGCGCGGGTTGCAGCGACAGAAACAGAGAAACCAATCGGTTGATTAAATCGAGCTGATTCGAGGTCTTGTCGGCGTGCCATAGACAGTAAAATAGGTCTTTCCACAACTTCTTGATGTCGGAATCGGGAATCGGCGAGCCATGACTGAAGAAGCCGTAGAGATTGAGATCTGACGGTGGTGTTGCACGATGCCAAGTGCTTGATTAAGGTAGGTGTTATGATTCAAACTCCAACTCAGCATCCAACTCATCCCCTTCTTCCATGCAAGACATAACACGCATGCAAATAGAGGAAGGACCACATGATGATCAAAGCAAGCCACATTGCCCAACAGATAACACATTTACTGAAGTCTGTTAGAGTTTGTTTCAATCAGTTATAAATTAGTTATAGATATTTTCAACTGAAGTTTGTTAGAGTTTAGCTTAACTCTCAAGGCTCCTATTGTATATAAATAGCAAGGTAGAAGCCTCATTATGTATTCAACACTTTTATCTCAATTCTCATATATGAAAATTCTCTTTCACTTTGCTCTAAGTTTCTACTCAATTTTTCTGGTTCATGCTTCATTGTTCGATCATGAAATCTATTCATTGCTTGCTGTTCATTGTTGATGATTCATAATTCAGTATTCAACATGGTATCAGAGCTATCACTTGGCTAGGTGATGGTTTTCAATTGATTGATCAAATTTTCCTTTTCCTTTAAGATCTCTTCTTCTGTTCTCTACGAAGCTCTTTTGAAAGTTCCATGGCTGCCGAAGACGTAAATAGTCTCTACTATATTCATCAAGGAGAGGCTCCTGGAGCCGTGCTTGTTAATTCACCTCTAAATGGAGATAACTTCCAATCTTGGAGTCGCTCTATGAGAATTGCGCTCGGGGCTAAAAATAAACTACATATGATTTTGCCAAGTCCTACACAAGTCACGCAAATTCCGGCGGCTACACATGCAGATTATTCAGCTTGGCAACATTGTGATCTAATGATACAATCGTGGATTCTTAATTCATGCACAAAGGAGATAGCTCCTTGCATATTATATGCAGGCCCGACTGCAGATATGTGGAGGATCTTGACCGAACGATACTCACAAGGCAACTATGCTAGGATCTTCGAGTTGCAAAAGGAGATCTATGCCACAGTGCAAGGTAAACTCTCGGTGACTCAGTATTTTAACAAGCTTGATGGCTTATGGAAAGAATTTCATCAGTTTAGTCCTACACCTAAGTGCACTTGTGGTGTTATGAAAACCTGCACATGTAATTGCTTGAGTTTGGTGGCTGAACAAATAGAACAAAATGTTGCAATCAAGTTTCTTATGAGTTTAAATGATGTGTATTCATCAGTCCGTGGTCAAATTCTGAGTTCCTAGCCTACACCAGATTTACAACCTTATAATACAGGATGAGAAGCAAAGAATGGTAAGTCATGCTCCTCATGATGTTCTACTGGAATCTATGGCTATTATTAGTAAACAATCATCCTTTGATAATTAGTCACCATCTGAGAATGTAATGGCTTGCTATGGAGCTGGCAGTGCTAAACTACTCTGCACATATTGTGGCAATCCTGGCCATGTAAGGGACAAGTTTTTTAAACTTCATGGATTTCCAAACACTGCTCCTAAGAAAGATAAGCCTACTTGTTCTCACTGTGGCATCACTGGTCATCTAAATGACAAATGCTATAAGCTCCATGGTTACCCTCCCGGTTACAAGTTTAAATCTAAAACTGGACCAAGTTATCCTTCTGAAGCTCATACAGTTTCTGTCCACCAGGGAGCTAGTGATGGGCCGAGTTCTAGTATCTCTAATGAGCAATACTCTCACGTGCTGAGTCTAATTCAAAACTTATCTCAATCCTCCACTACTTTGTCCTCCTCTGAACCTCACACATGTATCAAGCCCTATAGCTTCTCAGCTCATATAAACTGTTTTTCTACTTCATTGCATCCACTTACATGGATTCTTGATACTAGGGCTACTGACCACATGGTGTCAGATTTGTCCATCCTCATTGATCCTATACCTATTTCTAACATGTTTGTTACACTACCTGATGAAAAAAAACTTACTGTCACCCACATAGGTAAAGCTCGTGTCAATACTAATTTGATTCTGCCTAATGTGCTTTACATACCCTGTTTCAAGGTTAATTTGATTTCAGTTGGAAAACTCATCAAAGAATCCAAACTAACTCTAGTGCTTCATGATGAATATTGCCTGATTCAGGACCTTTCCAAGGACAAGAGGATTGACATTGCTAGGCTGTTGCAAGGGCTATTTCTTATACAACAAGTTTGCGTTTCACTTCCTTTTCCAGCTATCCCTACTTCTGCAGCTGCCAAGTCGTCTTATAGCTCTTTTCTTTGGCATCAACGCTTGGGACATGCTGCAGACTCCACACTTAGCTTGCTCAAACACAGAATAGACCATGTTTCTACAACTAGTAATAAAGACTGTAATGTTTGTCCACTAGCCAAGTTTCATATGTTACCTTTTCCCCAGAGTTGTATTAAAACAAAGGCACCTTTTGAGTTGATTCATTGTGATATATGGGGTCCTTTCTGATTCCCAACACATTCTGGTGCACAATATTTTCTCACAATTGTGGATGAGTACACCAGAACCACTTGGTGTTGTCTAATGCATACAAAATCTGAAACAACTACACATCTTCACTCCTTCCACTCTTTTGTCAAAACTCAATTCTCAACCTCTATTAAAATCCTTAGATCAGATAATGGGAATGAGTTTCTAATTCCTGAGTTCTACTCAAAAAATGGTATTGTTCATCAGACATCATGTGTTTATACTCCTCAGCAAAACGGTGTGGTAGAAAAAAAACACCAATCTCTTCTAAACATAGCCCGTGCTCTCCTTTTTCAGGCACAGTTACCCCTTTCTTTATGGGGAGAAGCCTTGCTTACAACAACCTACATCTTAAACAGACTACCCACCTCTGCTTTGGAAAATAAGGCTCTTGGCCGCACTCAGTTTGAATTCCTTATTTCCAAGTTGAGAATACACAACTTGTATTCTCAACTTGAGGGGGGCTGTTATGATTCAAACTCCAACTCAGCAACCAACTCATCCCCTTCTTCCATGCAAGACATAACACGTATGCAAATAGAATAAGGACCACATGATGATCAAAGTAAGCCACCTGTGCCCAACGGATAACACATCTACTGAAGTCTGCTAGAGTTTGTTTCAATCAGTTATAGATTAGTTATAGATATTTTCAACTGAAGTTTGTTAGAGTTTAGCTTAACCCTTAAGGCTCCTATTGTATATAAATAGCAAGGTAGAAGCCTCATTATGTATTCAACACTTTTATTTCAATTCTCATATATGCAAATTCACTTTTCACTTTGCTCTATGTTTCTACTCTGTTTCTCTGGTTCATGCTTCATTGTTCGATCACGAAATCTATTCATTGCTTGCTGTTCATTGTTGATGATTCATAATTCAGTATTCAACAGTGGGGCCGGTAGCTGCGACGAGAGCTGGAATCAAGGGTTTGGGCTCTCAACTTCTCTTTTTCATTTTTGAATGTTGATTGCTGGATAGAGAGAGAAACTGTAGGACTTTTTATAGGGCGAGCTTTCTATAACTTGGGGCCTTTTTAAATCCTGCAACTTCTGATTTCTTTTAGGGCAGGTTTTTTATGAATTATAGTTGGTGGTTTGTTGGTGTTTGTTGGTATATTTAAAGGAGAATAACCTCTAATTATATACGAATGAACTTTGCTTTCTAATTTTTTATGTTTAATTTATATTAGTAATGATATACAATCTCTATTTACTTTAGTTAAAACATTTTCTAAAGTTAACAATTTCATAAGTTAATTGATGTCTCATGACATATATCACAAATTGAACACAAATTACATGGAAAGTGGATAGATGATGCACTATAATTCTTTGAATGTCGAGCCGAAGAAAATAATTTGCAATGAAAATTATGTATTTCATTTTTGAAAAATCCACCACGACACGTCTAATATATATATATATATATATATATATATATATATATATATATATATATATATATATATATATGAGGGTTGTATTGAAAACACTGCATTATCTAAATAATTAAGAACACTTAACAACCTTCCATTTGAAGAGATTAAAGACTCAGATTAATTGTTAGATTTGATGAGAAATAAACACATTGGTAATATTCTACAACTAAGAGTAAAATGAATATTTTTAGCACCTATTTTGTCTAAATTCAATTGTGCATATTCACGTCATCCTTCTCCCACTTTTCAGAAACGAATTAATTCAAACTTTGGCAAAAACTTGTGTCCATCATGTTGCACATGCAACATGATTGAATTTTTAATTTTGACCTGATTGGATCGGTTTGACTGGGTTGGACCGGGTTTGACCCGGTTCAATATTAAAAAAAAATTTTTTTGAATAAAAAAGTAGAATTCATCGCTCTTGTGGAGTTCAAACTTGTTCGTGGGTGGCTTCTCAGTTTTTTCTCTCTTGTTCGTGGGTGGCTTCTCAGTCGTGTTCTCTAATCGTGGGTGGTGAGGAGAAAAAATTGTTCAGATCATCGATTGTGGAGTTCAAACTTCCAAACTACTTTCATTCTCCCTGTAATCATCGCGATTTCAACCACAATTTCGAGCTCAATTTGTCCATCACAGGCTGCGATAATTCAGGAGGAGATTTTCTGTTGTCCATAAATTGAGGTAACTCTGACTTTTTTGCGATTCGTGTACTTATTCACGCACTTTATTTCTCAATTTAGATTGATGAAGAACAACAATACATTACTATGTTTATACTTCAACAGTGTGTTTTGAGTGGTGATTTCAAGTTCTATTCATTCAGTCTGTTTGAATATAGGGTTTTTTGGTACTGTTAATTCTTACAAATGACACATATATTTTCATAAATTGATATGCTCTCATTAATTGATACCCCCCACCGTGTCTGTTTTTGCCATCTCTATAATTGCTAATATTACTCACACTAATTGACACATGTGTCGTGACAATTAACATTAGCTGTTTGTTTTTGGCGTTCATAATGTTCTAGAGTGGTGATTTCAAGTTTTATTCATTCAGGCTATTTGAATCTAGGGTTTTTTGGTACTTTTAGTTCTTAGAAATGACACATATATTTTCATAAACTGATATGCTTTCATTAATTGATACCCCCCACCGTGTCTTTTTTTGCCGTCTCAATAATTGCTACTATTACTCACACTAATTGGTACATGTAGCTGTTTGTTTTTGTCTTCTGAATGATTGGTATTATTTCTCAGAATAATTGACACATGTTGGGTGATAGGTGAAAATGCCACCAAGGACCAGAGGTCATGCAACTGATGATTTAAATGCGCATCGAGTTGATGCTTCGAGGGCAGTTGAAGTCCCTATTGCTGTAGAGCCTCAAAATATTCTTCCACCAACTGAACTTCCAGTGGCAACAGCGAGGAGAAGAGCAGTGCGGACTGTTCCCCATGCAGCTCCAGCGCGGAAGAAGAAATCAGTTGTCACTTTTGCAGACCAACACAATGCTGCAGTTCAGAAAGCTTCTGAAGTTAAAGCTACATCTGATGTCCAACCAACAACTGATGTTGATGATGCACCTCAAAAATGTCCGCAGGCGAAGTCTCGTGGCCGCAGATCGTAAAGCTTGATCTAAAGCTACATCTGATGTTCACCCTACAACTGCTGTTGATGATGCGCCTCAAAAACAGTCCAAAGGTGCAGATCAAAAGGAGTCTAAAGCTGCATCTGATGTTCAACTTACAGCTGCTGTTGATCATGTGCCAAAAAAACTAACCAAAGGTGTAGATGAAAAACAGTTTAAAGCTACATCTGATGTTCACCCTACAACCGCTGTTGATTATGTGCCTAAAAAATAGTCTAAAGCTACATCTGATGTCCAACCTACAGTTGCTATTCATGATGCAGCTTAAAAACTGTCTAGAGTTGAAGTTCGTGCTGCAGATCAAATAAAGTCTAAAGTTGAAGTTCGTGCTGCTGTTCCTTCTCACAAACAAACTCAGAAAGCTACTGTTTCAGTCGAAGCTCCAGCTTCTGCTCCAGGTCAAAAATAATGTGAATCTATATCCCCTGCTTCTGAAGATTCTAGAATAACCAAAAAAACACGTTCTGGAGTTGACATCCTTGCTTCAGCTGCAGAGTTTGTCTCTCATGCCCGGAGACACCATAGAAGATCTCAGCGTCAGATTCACGAATCTGATGAACTCCATCAACGGGCTGGGAAAGACATTCTCCAACCAAGAAATGAATCTCAAAATACTAAGGGCACTGCCAGACGGTCATTGGACTCCTTTTGCTACATTATTACGACATTCTGACTTAGATATTGTTACTCCTGACCATATCTTTTCAGAACTTCAAGCAGAGGAATTCGAGTTTGACAGACCTCAACGAAAGCAGCGAGCTGAAGCTGACACCAAAATTGACCATGCCTTCAAAGCATCAGTCAGCACAGCGTCTCCTGCGTCGAGTAAGACTGAACCTTCACTCAACGACATACAAGAAGGAAGTCTCGCTCAGAAGTACGCACTGCTTGCCGTAAAATATCAGAAGGAAAAGGAGCGGCTCAGAAAAGTGACTAAAGCCTATCGAGAATCGAAAGGTAAGTCTGAATACACGCCTAAACGCACTCCTGACACGCATACTTCTGAATACAGAAAGAGGGATGACTCAGCTCTATCAAAAGACAACGAAAGCAAAGAAGAAAGAGTCATTGCCTGCTACAACTGCAAGAAGCCAGGACACTATCAGTATGACTGTCCTGAGCTCAGTAGTACTGAACGAGAAGCACGAAAAGTAAGGAGAGAGAAATTCGCCAAGAAGAGACAAGCATACATAGCTGGTGAACTCTCAGACGACTCAGAAGAAGTCAACTCCTTCATGGATTCATCCGATGATGAAGCAGCTTTCATGGCCCTAGAGCTTGAAGCTGAAGAAACTGCTGAAAAGTGTCTAATGGCAGGAGAAGGGGATGAGGTAAACTCTCATGAACTATTTAACTCTCCTTCACACTGCACACACGATACTGTTTCAAGAACAGACGAGAATCTGGATGTCAGTACAGCATATGAAGAACTTCTAGATGAACAGATTCAGATGAGTCTGCAGCTTAGTAAGACTCTTCAGGAGTTGGATACCCTGAAAGTGGAGAATCAGCAGGAGAGTCAGGTTGCTACTGATTCTGAAGGACTTGTGTTGAGACTCAGGGAGGAGATAAACTCTCTGATGGCCAAGTCTCAGCATCAAGAAGATCAGATCTCAGTTCTGACCAAGGACTTAACTCAGAAAGATACTGAACTGAGTCTACTGAAGCAACAATTATCAAGACTTCAGACCGAGCACGACACACTGAAGAAAGGTGATGATGTCTGGAGGAACCTGATGACTGAGCGGTACATGGGCGCTGAAAAGAAGCTGGAGGCTATGCTAGCAAGCAACAAGCCCAAGCACTGCAAGGAAGGACTTGGTTTCAGCCAAGGTGCTTCCTCATCTGCCCCCGTCCACTCAGAAGTGCGACTTGCTGATAGGTTTGTTCAAGGGGAGACAATCAATGCAAACATACTGAACCCTCTAGCCAAGAACAAACAAAAGATGAAGGCACCTCATCCTACACATCAACATTATGGCCAAAAGATCAGCACCAAAACACCCTAGTTCAATCAAGGAGGAACCAGCAAGCCAAAGTGGGCTGATCAGTATGGACCTCCTCAGCTGACACATCCTGCTCAGTATGGGTCAAACTATTATGATCCTATAGTCAGAAAAGGATCCAAAAGTCAGAAGAAGAAGAAAATCGCACAAAAGGCAAAGGTCAGCAGTCCACCAACTCAGAAGATCTGGTCTCCTGAACCAGAAAAGCCTAAGAAGTCAGTATCGACCAGTCCAGTGGTCAAATACGTTGACTCAAGTGAAAGAAGTTGTCTGAGACCACCAGGGTCGTAAGACAAATATGGGTTACTAAAACTAACATCTAAGGACCCAAAATCAAAATAAAGGGTACCTGAATATAATTCTGTTTTGCAGGTGCACAAAGACCCATGGTATGTGGACAGCGGATGCTCACGACACATAACATATCAAAAGAGTCTGCTGAAGAATTATATCCCTGAAGAAGGACCTAGAATTGAGTTTGGAGAAAATGCTAAAGGCTACACAAGAGGATTTGGAACACTCAGCATTGGAACTGCCAAAGTTCCAAGAGTATCATATGTTGAAGGACTTCAGCACAACCTTCTCTCTGTTAGTCAATTTTGTGATAACTCGAATAGAGTGATATTTGATGCTGGTTTCTGTGATGTCATTGATACAGTGTTATCAGGTTCGCGCAAGAAGAATATCTATGTGGCTGACTGGAACTCAGCTGAACCTGAAGCTTGTTTGCTAGGGAAGAACGACAACCGATCGGGGTGGCTGTGGCACAGGAGACTCAGCCATCTCAACTTCAAGACGCTTAACAAACTAGCAAGAAACACTCTAGCAAGAGGACTGCCGAATGAAGTATTCAGCAAAGACACTCAGTGTGAAGCATGTATGAAGGGAAAGCAAACAAGGAATCAAAATCCACCTGTTCCATCTCCTTCCACTGATGGAATCCTTCAGCTGCTACATATGGATTTGTTCGGTCCAGTCTCTCCAGTGACGATCAGAGGCAAGAAATATGCTTTAGTGGTCATCGATGACTACTCGCGCTACACTTGGGTCATATTCATTGCCAACAAGTCTGACGTCAAAACAGAGTTACCAAGGCTTCTGAAAAGGCTCAGTGTCGAGAAGAACACCAAAATTATCAAAATTCGTTCTGACAGAGGAACTGAGTTCCTTACTTCTATGATGGAGGAGTTCTGCAAAGCAGAAGGAATAGAGCATGAGACATCGGCTGCTCGCACACCTCAACAAAATGGAGTTGCTGAACGAAAGAACAGAACTCTCAAAGAAGCAGCTAGAACTCTACTCGCAAACTCAGGACTCCCAGCCAAATTCTGGGCAGAAGCCACTGATACTACTTGTTACACTCAGAACCGTTCTCTACTGACAAAGCAACATAAGAGAACACCATATGAACTATGGAACAACAGGAAACCTTCTCTATCCTATTTCCATATTTTTGGGTGCTCGCGCTTTATCCACAATAATGGGAAAGATCAGCTGAAAAGTTTTGATAGCAAGTCAGATCAGGGAGTATTCTTAGGATACTCTCGGGTCAGCAAAGCTTTCAGAGTATTCAACTATCGAACCCTTTGCGTGGAGGAAAGCCCTCATGTTGTTTTTAATGAGTTTGCTACTGAAGACAGGAGCAATAACTCTAATTCTGAATCTGAGGACATTAGTAAGCAGCTACAGAATCTAAGCCTGAAAGACAAAGTCGAAAAGATCCAGCTTTGTTGGGATGATGATTTAGATGAGGAAAATGAAGACAAGTCTACTGAATCTCAACCAGCAGTAAATGTAGCTGAGCCGATTGATTCTCCTGAACAGAATCAATCCTAGGTAACTCAGGTCGATGAAGAAACCCCAAAGGTAACTGAGACCACTACTGAGAATAAGAACTCAGGGGGAACATCTATTAGTGTTCCTGAGCTAAATGCCCCTGAACCTGGTGACTCAGTAGATCACACTCTCATTACTGAAATGCTTCAATCTCAGAATAGTACAACTGAAATGCCTAACTCGCCTACTATCTGTGTTGAACAAATTTCAGATCAAGAACTGAAACATCGTAGATCTTGGCTGGACGCTCACACTGCTGATCTGATTATTGGAGATCCCTCAGCAAGAGTAAAGGCAAGATCCAGATTCTGTCAAGGAGAAAGTGCCCTATATTCCTGCTTCTTGTCTACTGACGAACCTCAGACGATTGAGGATGCACTGAAAGATGCTGACTGGATCATAGCTATGCAGGAGGAGATGAATCAGTTCACGAGAAATGACGTTTGGGAGCTTGTTGATAAACCCCGACATCAACATGTTATTGGAACAAAATGGGTCTTCAAGAACAAGCGGGATGAAAACAACGTCATAGTAAGGAACAAAGCAAGAATCGTGGCAAAAGGCTACTGTTAAGCTGAGGGAATAGATTTCGATGAGACTTTCGCTCCAGTTGCAAGATTGGAGGCAATTAGACTCTTCCTGGCCTACGCAACACATCAAAGATTCAGAGTCTATCAAATGGATGTGAAGTCTGCGTTCCTGAACGGCGTACTGAAAGAGGAAGTCTACGTGGAACAACCGCCCGGCTTTCAGCAGGGACATCAGGTTTATAGACTCAGAAAGGCTCTGTATGGGTTAAAACAAGCACCCAGGGCTTGGTACGATACCCTATCTGAGTTTCTTCTTCATAAAGGTTTTCAAAAAGGCACAGTAGACCGCACTCTATTCAGCATTCGACTGGAAGACGATCTACTACTTGTGCAGATCTATGTAGATGACATTATATTTGGATCTAAGAATGTCATCATGTGCCAACAATTTGAAAAAATGATGAAGGACAAATTCGAGATGTCAATGATGGGAGAAATGAACTACTTCCTCAATTTCCAAGTCAAACAATCTGAAAAAGGGACGTTTATTAATCAAGGCAAATACACTCGAGACCTCATCAAAAGATTCGGTTGCACATCCGACAAACCTATCAAGATCTCGATGAACACAAACATGAAAATTGATCTTGATAAGGAGGGAGTATCAGTAGACCAAACTGAATTTCGTGCTATAATTGGTTCTTTATTATATTTAACAGCTACTCGTCATGACATAACTTATGTTGTAGGTGTCTGTGCTCGATTTCAGGCGAATCCAAAGCAGAGTCACATGGACTCAGCAAAGAAGATTCTCCGCTATCTCAGAGGAACACCTGACATGAGTTTATGGTATCCAACTGATGATAATATAGAACTAACTGGTTACTCTGATGCTGACTATTCAGGGTGTAGAATTGACTGAAAGTTAACTTCAGGAACGTGTCAGTTCCTTGGCAGTAAGCTGATCTCATGGTTTTCAAAGAAACATCACTCAGTAGCCACGTCAACTACTGAAGCTGAATACATGGCTGCCGGAAGTTGCTGCGCCCAAATCCTTTGGCTGAGACAGCAGCTACAAGACTATGACGTCATTTAGAATGAAGTGCCAATCTTCTGCGACAGTACCAGTGCCATTGCAATCACTCAGAACCCTGTACTTCACACAAGATGCAAGCACGTGGACATCAGACATCACTTCATTCATGACCATGTCGAAAAGAAGGATATCAGGATGGAAAAGATCCATACTGACCATCAAAGGGCTGATATACTGACCAAGCCTCTAGCTGAATCCAGATTCGGAGAACTTTCGGTAGAGCTAGGTCTGCTGGACCCTACTGACTCCAGTTAGTAAGAGGTTTCAGGAGAGGAGCATTCAGTAAGGGGGAATGTTCACTCTCAGTACTGAGTAAATTCAATTACGTAGAGACTCGAGCAACCATACACGAGGTATATCAGCTGACTACGATGTTCAGCTGACAGGTTTGCGTATCTCTACTCAGTAGTAACTAATAGAACTGTAATATGCATTTATTGCTCAGAATCAGCATCGTATTTAATATCTCAAGGATTGTCATTTAATATTAATGACTTACATTTAATGCACGACATTCCATGCATAAGTATGCTGAACTCTGCCACGCATTTAATGCATGTCGTGTCATAGTTACTACTTAGGCAAGTTACAACTAGCTTTTGACTTAGGCGGCTTTGTGATCATTACCTATAATATACTATTTAATCTTGACCGTTCATCTCATAAAGCAAGCTTAAACTCGGCCATTGATCGATAACTCTTCATCTTCACGTAGATATATATTTTTGATCATATCTTAGAAACCGCCATTAGCATACTTTACTTCGAAAAATCTGAGATCTCCCTAGCAAACCCTACTTGCATATTTCTTAAACGCTCAGTTTTTCATTGGTATGATTATTAGATCTGTCATGATAACCTTCTTTTTCAGCATCGGTATACTAACTGTTTTATCAAACTCGATACTGATAAATTCTTCTTGTGACAGATATAATGGCGAGTTCAAACGTCTCAGTAACCGCTCCCTCAAACATGAAGGAGATTCTTGAAAAAGACCGTGTGCAGTGCGAACCCGGTCATGGAGTTCGGTGCGTGTGATCTGGACTACATGGAAGAGATCTTCGACGCTCTTCGGGCATCTGGACTGGAGGGATTTCTCTCCAAAAAGCCGACGTTCTTCCTTCCCAGACAAGTTGCTGAGATCTACCTAAACTCCAACTCAGTAGATAGCGACGTCATTGGGAGATTCATTGTCCATATAATCGGCGAAGCTACTTTGCAGATAAAGCAGATGTCAGTTAAAGAAGCTCTGAGGATAAGCTTCAACCTTCCGTCTGAAGGTGTCAGCACCGTTGGGTACAACGATGATATGGTAGACGACTACCTATCGATATTCTGCGGGAAGCCCACTGCATTCAAAGCTGCCTTCCCTAAGAACGTAATGTTGCCTCAGTACCGCGCTCTAGCGTACATTGTTACGCAGCTGCTGACGAGCCAAGCTGGCTCATTCGATCAAGTCTCGAGGCCCAAGATACAGCTGATGATGGCAATTTATGACCGAGTCAAGATCAACTGGACTGAATTCTTTCTCCGTGAACTCATGGTCCAGGCTGCGAAAATTGACAAAGCCTCCTACAGACTGAGCGCGAAAGGCAAGCTTCTGTATGGTCTGAAGCTGTCAGTAATGATTGAGGACTTCTGCGGAGATGACCAAATCACGTACATCGACAAGGTTTATTTTAACGTGAAGAAGGTCAGGTTGCAAAATAGGGTAGCAGCCCTTCAGCAGATAGGGACAGGGCCCTCAGCTCAGTAGACGACGCCTCAGAAGACCACGCCAACTAAGAAGCGGTCTCCTCAAGGCAAAATTCCTAAGGCACCAGCGAAGCGACTGCGGAAATCTACTCCCGTCGTGCCTATTGAAACAGAGGCCACTGATGAACAGACTCGACAGCCAATGCAGCTGGTTGATGAGTTAGAGTCCTCAGAAAAGACTCAGTTAGTGGAGAGGGCCGTCTCCACTGAACAGGCAGTAGAAGTGGACCAAGGGGTTCCAACTGAAGCAGTCCAGAGTGGTGACCTGGAAACCCTGGATAGCCCCCTTGATGTTCCACCACTCAGCAGTCTGCCTTCTGCTGAGAAACAGACGTCTCCAATAGACATTGAAGATTCGGAGACGCCGTCTGAACAGGAATCTGTCGGAATGGAAGCTTCAGCTATCCTATCTCAAGCATTTCGGGAGATTACTGAGCATATACCGGAGATTTCTGGCCACCCTGATCTGGTGACTATTGCCAAACAGGCCAGACTCCATATGCTTTTGAGGTTCTAGGAGTGGCCCAATCAGCTACGCCTCATTCTTCACTACACCTGCGAGCAACTCCATGAAGAGGAGCTGATCATAAGGCAGCAGATAGGCTACTCACAGCCTGCTGACCTTGGCACTCTGGAGGACCTAAGGCAGCAATGCTGGCCCTGTTGAATGACCGTCAGCAGGTCGCTGGCTCAGCTCCTTCAGATGGGTCTGATCCTGATGGTCAGGACCCACCCCGTGATTCAGGCCCTGAGAAGCCTGATGAGGGAACTCACCAGGACAAGGATACCTCTACTCAGACTGAGCTTCCTCTCACAATCCTTGCTCCTGAGAAGTTGGCGGCTGGTACTTCTGAACAATTCTTGCTTAAATCTAAGTTCGAAGTAGCGCCCAGCCCGAAAGGCCGACGATCCAAGGCAATGGCGAAGGCTCTTAGAAGCCAAGGGACACAGAACCGTGCCCTTGCCAAAGTAGTCCACAAAGTATGGAAAGAGACTGCCCAAGCCACTAGCGCAGAGATTCAGGGGCTGAGGACCTCAGTGACATCATCAGCCGCCCCTAATATCTCCACCATTATATCTGAAGCGCTGGCTAAGCAGAGAACTGAATTCGAGGTTCAGCTAAGACAGATTCAGGAAGGCCAGAATCAACTATTTGACAAATTCAAGGCCACCCACAACTCTCATACTGAATCTGTCACAACCATATCACAGGCCCATGAGCTCAGACTCAACTCTATCCAGACGGCCTTGGAAGATAAGGTTGAGGCCAAGCTGATACAAGGCCGCAGCTGACCATTCTCACAAATTATACAAGGATGAACTGATTACTGAGAAGAATGAGCTGCACGAGGTGCTGACTAAAATCCACTCCAGACTTGATGAGCTGTCATCCTTGTATAAAAGCCTGAACACTAAGGTACTAGCTCCTACCCCGGTTGGAATTGCTGATGCCAAAAAGGGGGAAAAGAAGTCCCAGACAACTGTACCTAAGAAATTCCAGGAGGATAAATCTAAGGGGGAAGAGAAAGCTCAAAAGACCAAGGAGCAGTATCGAAGTCTTCGAAGAAGACAAGGTCGATAGAGAAGGAGCAAGCTCGGTTCATACAACCGCTCCCTATCGAACCGACCGGTGAGGCCCGGGGGTGTCTCGACTGGAATCTCGCAGGGGACCGGCCCAAGCGGCTCGGGATCCGGGGGAACAAGCAACTCGAGGCAACCCAAACTCCTCTAGACATAATCAAAGAGGTTGCTCGTATGCGAGGAAGAGGATTCTGAAGAGGAAGAGGCACCTCTCCTACCTCCAGTTGAAGGAAAAGGTAAGAAGATCTTAAAACTCCCCACCCCTCCCTCCAAGAAGACTAAGAGGTATATCAGTAAAGAGGAGGAGGCTCAGATAGCAGCCGATGAAAGGTTGGCTAGGGAGATAGCCGAAGCTGAAGCAGCCAACAAGCCTAAAGCGAAAACTGTAAAAGGAAAGACAAAGGCCCCAGCTCGCGGCGGAAAGAAGTCAACAACGACTAGGTTGCCTCCCAGACAGCTGACACTTCAAGATGATGATGATAGGGAGCAGCAACAACAGCAGAAGGACACTGAGAAGCAGGGTACGTCCAAAGAAAAATCAAGTACCCCTACTGACTCAGAAGATCAGTCGCCTCGCAAGCCCTCCTACACAACTCCAAAAGAACAGGATGCTGAGATAAAAGCCATCTTTGCTCAGATGGATCGGTACCTGTACAGAGGAGAAGAGGTGAGACAGATTGAAGCTGCCAGAGAGAGAATCCATATGGCAAGACTTAAAAGCACTCGAGTCCGAACTGAACAAGAAGCCAGACTGAGGGTTCCTTCCAAAGCTGACATTCCATACAGATATAGGAAGTTCAGGAAACCAACAGATCTGAAGATACATAGATGGCCAAGGACTGATGAGTGGATGCCAGCTCAGTACACTCAGAGATGGGAGTCACTGAAGATAGAGTTCATCAAGATGAATTATTTCTAGAGATTCTGGTCAGACAAAGCAAAGGCTGATGCCTATGTTGAATGGATGATGAGGACTGAACCTGACTTGTATGTCTACATGCAGAATGCTGTGAAAGAGAATATTGAAGTCCGAGTCCCTGAACCCAGAATTATGCCACCACCGAGATGACTTGATGATTCTATTCACTATGGTGTAATTGAAAAAGAAGTAAAGGATGCTGCCAGAGCTAGATCTCTCGAAGAAGACGAGCCAGCAGACTTTGCTGAATTTCTGAAGCTAAGGAAGTTTACCTACAGGATGTATGGACTGCCCCTTCCCGAGACTCAATCGCAAGATTTCAAGGATAGGATCGAGCAGTACAAGCGCTCCTAGAACTTAGATTCTTCTTTAACTTTCCTAGCTTAGAAAGAGATGTAATGTACTAAACTTTCTCACATTATATATATATATATATATATATATATATATATATATATATCTCTTTTGGCTTCGACAATATCTTATTGTCTATATAAGCCATGTTTCGTTTTTATACTTAACACTCGGAATCATCGAAGTGATTATCGACTCACACATTCACTGTGTATATTCTTTGTCGATAGGCCGCCGAGAGTCTGATAGACTAGTTATTGTGATATAAAGGGAAATTGTTAAGACAGGGATATGCTTAGTCTCAATATTTTGACTCCCTGCTCTGCTCCCTTTAGTAGTCTAGAACTTGAAGAAAAACTCCGCTGAACCTACTTGTAAAATTGTAAGGAGCTCTGTTTCTGAGTAGTTTAGTGTTAGTTAGCATAGATGGTGTTAGGTTTTGGCATCATCAAATAGGGGAAATTGTTGGGTGATGATTCTATCCTCAAGCCTTTGTAATACTTAGTGGGAAATGATTCTATCTTCCGTACTGATACGCGCTCAGTAGGCTTATGCTCTGAGTGAATCTATGAAGATTTGAAGATCCCAAAACCCTATCTTGATTGGTGAACCATTTCGTTGTAATTGTTTGTCTCTGAGGGTTCAGACTCAGTAGACACTCTGCTCTGGTTCAGGCGTTCAGTAGATTATCAGCCTCAGCACCAGATGTAGAAGACTCAGTAAATACTGGACTCAGTAGGAGCAGTATACTGAATAGAGTCAGTAGAACTGAACTCAGCAGAAGTAGTTCACTGTACTCAGAGCTGATCTTCAGTAAAGCCATCTCAGCATATTTGCTACTGAATCAAAGATCAGACTCAGCAACGGCCACACAGTCTTCTGAACTGTCAGATCTTTTGAATGACAATCAGCATAGTCAAATACGAGGAAGAGAGAAGTCAACTTCAGTATGCCTCGAAGTTTGTTTTATCTCAACTGCTTTGTAAACCTCGACGAATGACAAGCAGACACCTGTCCTATACCTACTAAAGCTGCAAGTTAACAACTTTCCAAAAAAGGAGGGAAAGGACACTGTCACTCTACTTCAAAAGAGCCGTTAGCTACCAAAAAAGAGAGAGTAAGGGATGATCGTCTCCAACGGATCTTTCCAAGACTCTTCTCTATAAATAGAGGGATCATTCGAAATTTGAAGCACACAAGAAAACACAAGAACACAGAGCATTCAACGAGCAAATCAAAAAGCCTAAGTCTTCCGCAAGAACTCGAAGAATATTTCTCCGGCGAAAGACTACATTCTAGCTCTTAGGGAACCAAGCTGAATCGATATACAAGCCTCTAGTATCCAAACGACGTTACACGAACCCAAAGCTAAACTCAACTGTTTTGGGCCTACACATTTCCGCACAACTGAACTCCAACTGAAGATACTGAATTCTGACTCAGTCAGTTAGCAGGTCTCAGTAGAGTTAGTATCTCTTTGCCTAACATGATTCAGAACAGCTGTCTGGTCTGCTGAATTCATTCAGTACGACACCATCCTGAATAGGACTGTTCGTGTTTCAAGTTGAGAAATCGGTTTCAGGTGTATTCACCCCCCCCTCTACACCTGAACGTGCTCTCGGGACCAACATAACTCAATATAATAAAATAAAGTCCTGCTTTGTTCAGGATCTATGGACGTAGGATCTTGCGTATCCGTACCACTTTAAAGATTGTCGTGTCATTAACTGTTGCATTGATTTAACTGCTCATACTGAAAATATTTTTACAAAATCATACAACTGCTATTTCAGTAAAAGCTTAAAATGTTGCACTACTATACTGAAACTGATTTGATAAAAAAAACATTTTCAAACAAGCTTAATCGGGCCTACACATTCCGCACGCTACTGAATAGCTGCTGAACGCTACTGAATTCTGACATCAAGTCAGCTAGCAGAGCTCAGCATCCTGAGTCACTCTATCCAACGTGACTAAGAACAACTTGCTTGGTCTACTGAATTCATTCAGTAGACATCTTCCGCAAATCAGACCGTTTGCATTTGGCTTTGAAAAAGATTTTCAGGTGTATTCACCATCTTTACACCTGAATGTTTGACTCGGGACGAACAATTGGTATCAGAGCAGGAGTTCTTTTGACTCTTGTTTTCTAAAACTGGTCTACTCGAACTGACCCTTTGAAAACGTTTTTCACAGCATAACATCTCTTCATTCATCCTCAACCCATAATCTTGCTATGTCGGATATGTTAGGGATCCAGATGATATCCATGTTCTCAGTAGAGAACTATGGCGTAGGTGCGTAAGAATGGAGGTGCATCTGACCTCACTACACGATAGCATGTCTGATGTACTGGAAATCGGTCCTATCATTCCTATGATAAACAACGTTAAATTCATTGAAGATCTGAACGATAGATTCACAAAGATAATGAACTCAATCAACGGGCTAGGGAAGACGCTCTCGAACAGTGAGATGAACTTGAAGATACTGCGAGCATTGCCTGAAGGACGCTGGAGTTCATTTGCCATGTATCTTCGACACTCTGACCTTGATTCTATTTCTACTGACCATATATTTTCTGAATTAAAGGCAGATGAGTTAGAGTTTAGTCTACCTCACAAGATAAGGGATGAAGCTGACACTTCACATGATCATGCTCTATTGACATCAGTCAGCACCCCACAAGCAGCATTGAGCAATCGTACAATGTCGACAAGCTCTGTTTCGATTCCTACTGAAGGAACCTTGGCTGAACGATATGCTCTGCTGGCCCTTAAGTACCAGAGAGACAAGGATAAGAGGATTAAGCTGAAGAAATCCTACCAAAAATCCCAAGGTAAGTATGATTTATTTTCCAAAGGAGATCATAACCAGAAACAATTTGAATGCAGGAATGAAGAATCTGCTTCCAAGCATGAAAAGTCAGAACTTAAATCTAGCAGACCCTCTTCATGCGACAACTGCAAGAAGGATGGGCACTACCAGTATGAGTGTCCTGAGCTGAGTGCAGCTGGGAGAGCTGTGCGATAAGCTCGAAGAGAGAAGTTCACCAAAAAGAGCCAAGCATTCATCGTTGGAGAGCTTTCAGATGATTCTGTAGAGGCAGAGAACTTCATGGACGCATCTGATGATGAAGTCTCATTCATCACAGTAGAAGCTGAGGAAAATGAGAAGTGTCTCATGGCCGGAGAAGAGGAGGAGGTACAAAAAGACCCATGGTACGTAGATAGCGGATGTTCCAGACACATGACGTACCAAAAGACACTACTGACAGACTATATCATAGAGGAAGGACCCATAATAGAGTTTGGAGATAATGCCAATGGCTACACGAGGGGAGATGGAACACTGAATATTGAAACCCTTATAGTTCCAAAAGTATCGTATGTTGAATGGCTCCAACATAACCTGCTCTCTGTTAGTCAATTCTGTGATAATAATAAAAGAGTGATATTTGACACTAGTTTTTGTGATATACTTGACAAATCCACAGGTAAAACAGTGTTATCAGGAACACGGAAGAAGAACATATATATTGCAAAGTGGAAATCCGTGGAGCCTGAAGCTTGTTTGATAGCACGGAACGAAGACATAACTGAGTGGCTGTGGTATAGAAGACTCAACCATCTCAACTTTAAGGTGCTGAACAAACTAGCTAATGAATCTCTTGTAAGGGGACTGCCTAAGCGAGCATTCAAAAAGGAAGAAGAGTGTGAAGCCTGTCTGAAGGGAAAAGAAAAGTCATTCTTCAATTCTGTCACCATCTACTGACGGAATCCTTCAGCTTCTTCACATGGACCTTTTTAGGCCAATTTCTCCTTTGACGATCAGAGGCAAGAAGTACACACTGGTGGTCATTGATGATTATTCCAGATACAACGTGGATACTTTTTATTGCCAACAAGTCTGACTTCAAGACAGCTTTGCCAAGGCTACTGAAGAGACTCAGTGTCGAGAAGGACACCAAGATTAAGAAGATCCGTTCTGACCGAGGTACTGAGTTTCTGAACTTAATGGTCAAGGAGTTCTACGATACTAAAGGAATAGAACATGAGATGTCCGCAGCACGTACGCCTCAACAGAATGGTCTTGCTGAGGGGAAGAACATAACACTGAAAGAAGCAGCAAGGACCTTTATTGCAGACTCTGGACAACCACTGAAGTTCTGGGCAGAAGCCACAAATACGGCATGCTACACTCATAATCGATCATTATTGGCAAAGAAGCACATGAAGACGCTTTATGAATTATGGAACGGGATGATTTCTTCTATATCCTATTTTTATATTTTCGGTTGTTCTTGTTTCATCCACAATAATGAGAATGATCAGTTGAGAACTTTTGAAAGAAAATCCGACCAAGGAGTGTTCTTAGGATACTCCATGGTCAGTAAAGCTTTCAGGGTTTTCAACATCCGGACTCTTTGCGTGGAGGAAAGTCCTCATGTTGTTTTTAACGAGTTTGCTATTGAGAACAGGAACATAAGCAACTCCGATTCTGAAGATGTAAGCCAGAAGCTATAGAATTTGAACTTAAACAAAGATTTAGAAATGATTTACCAGTGTTGGGGTGATGATTCAGCAGAAGAAGATATTCATAATCAACCCACACTGAATGTAGCTGAGAAGATTAATTTTAATAAACAGAATCAATCCCAGGTATTGGTCGATGAAGATACCCAAGTAGGTACTGAGACCAGCACTGAATGCAGCAACTCAGGGGGAACAAATAATGTTCTTGAATCTAACACCCCTGCAGTGGACGATTCAGTAGAACCTCAACTTGTTACTGAACTTCTTCAGTTTCAAAACAATAGTATTGAAATGCCTAATACTCTTACTATTTGTCCTGAATCTGTTTCAGAAGAAGAGACAGGAAACGACGTTCATGGTTAGATACTCACTCTGCTGAGCTTATCATTGGTGACCCTTTAACAGGCATTCAGACCACAGCTAATCTCAGACAAGGTGAGAGTGCACTATACTCCTGTTTCTTGTCTACTAAAGAACCTCAGAATATTGAGGAGGCCCTGAACGACGTTGACTGGATTATAGCTATGCAAGAGGAGCTAAACCAGTTCGTACATAACGAGGTTTGGGAGCTTGTTGACAGACCCCGACACCAACATGTCATAGGAACAAAATGGGTCTTCAAGAACAAGCAAGACAAAAACGTCATTGTCAGAAATAAAACTCGTCTAGTTGCCAAAGGCTACTGTCAAGCTGAGGGAATAGACTTCAATGAAACATTTTCCCCAGTTGCAAGACTGAAAGCTATTCGTCTTTTCCTCGTATACGCCTCACATCAATGATTCAAGGTATATAGATGGATGTGAAGTGTGCATTTCTGAACAGCGTACTGAAGGAAGAGGTATACGTAAAGCAGCCTCCCGGCTTTCAGTAGGGACACCAATTATACAGACTCAGGAAAGCACCGTATGGGTTAAAACAAGTACTCAGGGCTTGGTATGATAGCCTTTCAGAATTCCTCCTTCAGAAAGGTTTTCTTAAAGGCACCGTAGACCGCACATTATTCAGCATTCGACTGAACGATGACATACTTCTAGTGAAAGTCTACGTGGATGACATCATCTTTGGTTCTCCGAATGTGACCATGTGTCAAAAATTTGAAAAGATGATGAAAGATAAGTTCGAGATGTCAATGATGGGCGAGATGAATTTATTTCTTGAACTTTAGGTTAAACAAAATGATAGAGGGATATTTATCAATCAAGCCAAATATACGAAGGAACTTATCAATAAATTCGGTTACAAGTTCAGCAAACCAGTTAGAATCCCTATGAACACAAACTTCCAAATCGATATTGATAAAGAGGGAGTATCAGTGGCCTCTACTGATTATCGTGCTTTAATTGGTTCATTATTATATCAAACTGTTAGTCGACCTGACATAACTTATGCTGTAGGTGTCTGTGCTCGATCTCAGGCGAATCCTAAGCTGAGCCATATGGAGTCAGCAAAGAAGATTCACTGCTATCTCAAAGGCACACCTGACAGAGGGTTATGGTATCCAACAGATGATAATTTTGAATTAACTGGCTATACTGATGCTGACTATGCAGGTTGCAGGCTCGACCGAAAGTCAACTTCAGAACGTGTCAGTTCCTCGATAGCAAGCTGATTTCATGGTTCTCCAAGAAACAACATTAAGTAGCCACATCCACTACTAAAGCTGAATACATGGCTGACGAAAGTTGTTGCGCCCAGATCCTTTGGCTTCGACAAGAATTGCGTGACTACGATATAATTCAGAATGAAGTGCCGATCTAATGTGACAGTACTAATGCTATTGCCATCTCACAGAATCCTGTTCTAAATACAAGATGCAAGCACGTGGACATTCGACACCACTTCATTCGCGATCATGTCGAGAAGAAGGACGTTAGATTGGAGAAGATCCACACTGACATACAGATGGCTGATATACTGACCAAGCCTCTAGTTGAAGCTAGATTCAGATATCTTTTAGTAGAGCTCGGTCTCCTGGAACCTACTGACTTCACTCAGTAAGCGTTTCAGATGGAGTGTCCTCAGTAAGGGGGAACACTCGTTCTATAACTGAATTCGTTCAGTTTAGAGATTCAGCAACTATCTACACGAAGTATCAACTGACTACAATGTTCACCTGACAAGTTTGCGTATCTCTTCCAGTAGTCAACTCATCATATAAAGGTTTTATGATATCAGTTCAGAATCACATTTATTGCCTTAAAGAATGTCATTTATTAAAATTCTTTTCATTTATTACACGACATTCTATGCCAACTTTGCTAAAACTACTTTGCATTAAATGAATGTATTATCATCTTACCTCTCTAAGCTATTTTAGTCTGAAATTTGACTAGGCGACACAATCATCATTACTTTTCTTGTCAATTACAATCGTGATCGTCCATCTGGAAAAGCGGGATTTAATCCCAACCGTCGATCCAAAAACATTTCATATTCAAAAACCTATATATCGATGTGATCATCCAAAACTGCCATCTTCACCATTTTTCTCTCTGCAAATCTCTAAAAATCATTCAGCATTTTACTTATTTTTTTATCTATTTCAGAGATTTCTTACGGTAAATTTTATTTTCTAAAGAACTCTTACTGACTAACTCCACTTTCAAGAGCTAACCATTATTTTTGCAGATAGTCATGGCAAACCTAGTAGTCGTTTCTCCGATTGATATAGTGGAGATTTTGGAGAAATACCGGGTGGAGTTTGACTCTCGTGACTTGGAGTTTTCGGATGAGGTCTATGATGCGCTAAGGGCATCTGGACTGGAGTCGTTTCTTTCGAAGAAACCGTCTTACTTCTTGCCTCGCCAGATCGCAAAGCTTTATCTCAACCTTGAGGAGGAAGACGGGGACTTGTTTGTGTCCTTCTAGATTCACCAGATTCAGGACACATCCAAGGCATCTCCGATTCTGAAGAGGATGTCACTAAAGCAAGCTCTTCCCAGAAGCTTCAGTATTCCCAACTAAGGCATCAGTCCTGCAGGATATAAGGATGATGTTCTTGATGACTACCTGACGCTGTTCTGCGGGAAGTCCACGATGTTCAGAGCTGCATTTCCCAAAAGCAGTATGTTTCCTCAATACAGGGCCTTGGCGTACATAGTGACGCTGATTCTGACAAGCTAGGTTGGTTCGTTTGATCAGGTGTCATGACCGAAACTTCAGATGGTGATGGCCATTTATGACAAAGCTCATATCAATTGGGCCGATGTCTTCATCAAAGAGTTTCAGGCTCAAGGGGAAAGTTCGATCGGTCAGCAACTCGGCTGAGTGCTAAGGGAAAGCTTCTTCACGGGATGAAGCTCTCAGTCATGATCGATGACTTCGATGGAACTGATCAGATCGTTTATGCTGATAAGGAATATTTCAATCGGAAAAAGATCAGATTCCACAGCCAAGCCAGCTCTCTACAACAGATTGACGTTGGTGCTGGAGAGGGTAAGGGCAAGAGGAAATCCCAAACCCTAGTAAAGAAGGGTGCTACCCCGAAGAAGAAGAAGGCTTCTGAGCAAGCCATAGTAGTAGCCCCTACTGTCCTCAGCCTGAGAGACAAGGACACTGAGTCAGCAGAGAAGGCTGATTTAGAAGAGAAGGCAAAGTCAGCTGAGAAGGAAGCCTCATCAGACAAAGCAGATTCAGTGGAACAGGGGACTTCACCTCAAGTCACTACTCCTACTCCCCTTTCTCCATTGGACGTCCCACCGCTCAGCCGCTTTTCCTTCTGCTGAGAGAAGAAAGTCTCTAATTAACATCGAGGAGATGGAGACTCACACTGAAGCCGAGACGCTTGGGTTTGACCTTTCTTTGCTTCAATCCATAGCACCCCAAGAAGTCTTAGAGTTCATTCCTGAAATCGCCAGTCACTCTGACTTGGTCGATATGGCCAACAGGGCAAGACTTCAGATGTTATACAGATTTCGGGACTGGATCACTCTTGAGCAACTGATCCGATTCAAGTCCTCGGAATTACTAAACGCCGACGAGCTACAACTACGATAACAGATAGGCTACGAAGAGCCTGCTGATCTCAGCTCGTTCGACGACCTTAGGGTGGCTATGCCAGCCTTGCTTGAAGATCGATATCCTTCTTCAGCAGCCGACCCTATGGAAGGTTCAGCAGGTCCTGATGACCAAGAACTGCCCAGTGATGTAGGAATTGAGAATCCTGCTGAGGATTTTCAATAGGAGAAGGAGGGAGAACAACCTTCTGACTATCATACTAACTCCCCACCTCCTTCTGGTACGGTAGCAGCAGGCATCTCTAGCCCTGTTGACCCTAAACAACTATTGCTAGGGTTAGCGTATGAGGTTGACTTTGTTGCAAAGCGCCTAAAGTCGAAGGCAGTGACCAAGATAGTCCTAAAGCAGGGAACTCAGAATCGTCTCCTTGCCAGAAATGTTCACAAGTTATGGCGCCAGTTCACTGCAGCTCAGTGCGAGGAAGTCAGGGCTCTGAAGACTTCCATTCAGAAAATCCCTCTTGTCCCTGACTTCAGCTCAATTCTCACGAATGCCTTATCTGCACATAAAGCTAACTTCGACAATCAGCAAGCAACAGTTCAAAAGCTTCTGAAGGATGCCCAATCTTCTATTCTTGATTCCTTCAAGGCAGCCAGACTGAGCTTCATAACCTGATCTATCAACACACTCTAGCTTATGAGCAGAGGATCGCAAAACTTCAGAATGAGTGTGACCTGAAGATCAACGCAAAGCTGACAAAGATTGAAGAACTTGTAGATCACTCTCAGCGCAAGTATGCTGAAGAACTGATTACCTAAAGATCTACTCCTATTTCTTGTCTACTGAAGAATCTCAGAATATTGAGGAGGCACTGAACGACGCTGATTGGATTATAGCTATGCAAGAGGAGTTGAACCAGTTCGTAAACAAGGTTTTGGAGCTTGTTGACAAACCCCGACACCAACATGTCATAGGAACAAAATGGGTCTTCAAGAACAAGCTAGACGAAAACAATGTCATTGTTAGAAACAAAGTTCGTCTAGTTGCCAAAGGCTACTGTCAAGCTGAGGGAATTGACTTCGATGAAACATTTTCCCTAGTTGCAAGACTGGAAGCTATTCGTCTTTTCCTCGCATACGCCTCACATCAAAGATTTAAAGTATATCAGATGGATGTGAAGTGTGCGTTTTTAAACGGCGTAATGAAGGAAGAGGTATACATAGAGCAGCCTCCCGACTTTTAGCAGGGACACCAAGTATACAGACTCAGGAAAGCACTGTATAGGTTAAAACAAGCACCAGGGCTTAGTATGATACCCTTTTAGAATTCCTCCTTTAGAAGGGTTTTCGCAAAGGCACCCTAGACCGCACATTATTCAGCATTCGACTGAACGATGACATACTTCTAGTGCAAGTCTACATGGATGACATCATCTTCAGTTCTCAGAATGTGACCATCTCTTTCAGCTGCTGAGAGTTCAGGACATTCGTACTGGAAGTGTCCTGGCTTTTTGCAGTTGTAACATACTGAGCTTATGCCATCCCTTCTAGATGTGTCTTTTTGTTCAACGAGAGCAGCTTCAGTGTTCCTGCAATCAGGTAGAGATTTAGTTTCACTTTTCGAGCGATTATGATCTCTCTTACCTTGATACTTTTGGGAAGCCTTTTGAAGATCACCTTCTCCTTCTAGTATTTCACAGCAAGGAGAGCACACTTTTCAGCCAAGTTGTCAGCAGTAGGTATTGTTACTGAGCTTCCGACTGATTGACTTGTTGATGAGGGACTTGCTCCGGGAGTGCTAGTTGATGCCTATGCATGATCCATTGACACTTCATCTTCAATACCGGAGGTGTGTGGGAGATTGAATTCGAACTCCTGCTTTTAGCTCTGAAAACACATAATCAGGAGTAAAAGAATTTAAGTCAGATCTCCTCATACACGTAGCAAAAGAATACCACTTGGGCCTGCTAAGAGCCCTTAGAATCTTTGTGTTGGTCTCCTTGTTGCTGAAGGTTTTTCCCAGTCCGTTGATGATGTTAATCTGATCAGTGAATCGCGCACTGAGATCATCTAAGGACTCCCCAGGAAGCATAGTGAATACCTCGAGTTTCTGCAGCTTAACTCCAGTTTGTTCTCTTTGATCTATGGAGTTCCTAGGCTCAGCATAGCGAGAGCATCCCATAGCTCCTTTGTAGTCTTGAATCATGTACTCTTCCGAGATATGAGTCACTGAGTGTCATCAGTATTGCGTTTCGAGCAACTCAGTCAAGATTATGCAGTTTCTTCTCCTCAGGAGTGAAGAGGCTCTTATCCTAGGTAACTTTCGGGCCGGTTCTGGCACCTATTGTTCCTTCCAATGCAAGTTTGACTGAGTCGACCATCGGGACAATAGGTCATTTTTCCAGGACGTCGGTCATGCCGTCGTGCAGTGAAGTTAAATGTGTCTCCATGCTCACTCGCCATAAGATCTATGTTCGAGATAGACCAGTATTCAAAAAATGATGATCAGTAAGAACACTGCTCTGATACCAATTATTGGTCCTGAGACGTGGTTCAGGTGTAGGGGGGGGTGAATAGACCTGAATACAAATTCTTTTCTCAAACGCGAAGGTCAGCTCTAGCTGAGTTTGCTAATGAACTGAGTCAGATAGTCAGATATGCTTTTAGATGACGTGGTCAAAGATTTCTTCTACTGAGTTAAGCTCTATTGACTTATGTCAGTCGAACAGTCGTTCAGTATTAGAGTTGTGTGCGGAAGTGTAGGCCCTATGAAACGTCTCGGTTGGAAAACTGGTTTTATGTAGAGTTTGATGAAATACAGTTTTAATGCAATATGATCAGTTAAGGAAAGCAGTAAATCAACATAGCAGATTTTTAAAGTGGTTCGGACACGCTGGGTGTTATATCAATTCAACAGTTAAACGACACAACAATTTTAAAGTGGTTCGGAGACGCAAGATCCTACGTCCAATGATCCTGAAAAAACCAGGACACTATTTTATTATATTGAGTTAGTCTCAGTTAGTTTGTGCGCTGGACAAACTGTAACTTGTGATTATACTGAGAAAGTCTCAGTTTACAGGGTCAAACAATAAAGTTTGAATACATCTCTAACTATGAAGGAGTTCTTAACAGTTAACAACAATTCAATAAATGAACTCCTTCGGTTCTAAGCTATGTATATAACAGTTGAGCTTAGGTTAGAGGGTGGAAATGAGAATGGCTTCTAGAGCGAAGAACAAAGAGGAATAATCACTCTGGGTTCGTGTTCTTCACTTGAATATTCTGTAAGTATTCTAGAGCTTTGAGTTCGTTTACGTTTGAGTTCCCTTGATAGGTCACTTGTATGATCGTGTAGTGCGACTGGGCGTTTTGTGATACTATCGTAATATGCCGATCTTCAAATACGACCTTCCCTCTATTTACAGACGTGAGTTATGAATAGATCCATTAGAGATGAACTGTCCACATGTCACTCTATATAGGTAGCAAACGACTTGTTTTTCAAATTCTGTAGAGTCCTCTTTATTTGCGGAAAGTGGTTGATTTGCAGCTTTTGGCGGAGACTTTGCCAGCTGGCTGCTTGTCATTGGTAGAGGTACAGAAAGTGGTTGAGACTTATTCAGTTTTCAAGGTTGATACTGAAGCTGGCTTTTCTCGGATGTACGACCTCGGACAACTCTACTGATATGACTTTGAAGTCCACTGTCAGTTAAAGCAACTGATAGGCCGTTACTGAGTCTGACCGATAAGTTCAGTAGTTTACTCCTGCTGAGTCCAACTCTACTGAAGGCCAAGACTCTGAGTTCAGTAAACTGCTCCTGCTGAGTCCAGTTCTACTGACTCCTGAACACCTTTCAGTATGCTGCTGCTGCTGAGTCCATCCATACTGAATCTTCACTCAATGGCACTGCGGCAGATGGTCTACTGAGGGACAGCAGACATAACTTCTGTGCCGGATCATGCTGAAGGCGAGTCTACTGAGTCTGAAACACTCAAAGACAAATGTGTTAACTTTTACAAAGGATTGGTTCACCAATGAGAATAAGGTTTTAGGATCAGCCAAATCAATTACTGAATCATCTCCCAACATTATCTACGGTAAACCAAGTTTACTCACCACAAGTAGTTTGAAAAAGCGATGAGTGGGAATCCCAAATAGGAGTTGAATTTGGATTCAACTGGCATTACATGTAATGTGGATCAAAGTGAAGACACTGCTGAAGAAAGTCATGGTAGCTTGAAAAGAACCAAAACCAATGAAGATGGTGATCCTCCAACCGAGTTCACTCCAGAAACTCTTAGGAGTGAAGGTTCAACATTACGTCATCCTATGGGGAGACAAAAGGTGAACGATGTTGCGAACAAGAAAGGCAAATCGGTAGTAGCATAATCTCTTATTGTCCATGCTGATTTCACTACAAAACTTTGGGCTTTGAGGATCTATTGGGACAAGGAGCTTGAGGCTCGACACCAGGAGAATGGGATACGCCAACAAGAGATGCAGATGATGGACCGGAGGATGAAAATAGTTGTCTGGAATGCGCCCACGATGAAAGCAGGATTAACTCCAAAAAAGAGTCGATGAAATTGCGTCTGATGGTTGAATTATTTTCCAATTGAAATCGAACCCTATCTGTGTGTTATCTTTATTGTCGTGTTGTTTAACTTTAAGTCGTTTTTATTGTACTTTGTATTGTTTATTAAATTTTCTGTCATTGTGGTTTATGTAATATGTTTGTAGTTATTAAGTGTGTTGGGATTTTGTATACTAAGCAGTTTTTATGCTTGTATACAATGTGTTTTTGTCCTTACCACTATTTTATTCTCCTATCTGATAAATATATATATTTTCACATGTAATCCTTTATCTTGTAAGTTAGATTTATGTAGTATGTCGGGTATCACAAAAGACTACACAAATTGGTTGAATTGACAAGATATAAACAGTTATCACAACTAAAACAACTTAAGGACAAATTGTCGGTTTAAGATGCGGTTTAGATAAGAAGTGGCTTGTCTTGGCTGCTTGTCTTTACTAGTACACTTAAGGTGGTGTATTGATGGATCACAGTGAGATGTGTTCTTCTGACGACTTTAGTGGACAACTAAGATCCCGGTGACTTAGTTGGTCTTAAGCTTGGTAAGACTTCAACTGAGTGCATTTGGTTATTTATCACTTTGACCTACTATGGTGAACGTCCTCGCGATCGGATCTACGAATCTTACGTATTAGTAGTTATTGGTGGCTTAGGCTGGTTGTCTGTATCTTGCAACCGTATCCTAGTAAAATGGGTTGATATTATCCCTTGAGGAACTCGTAAGGATTAGTACACTAAACCCGGCTGGTTGATTAAGTTCAGGTGTGTTAATAAGGACGAGTAATATTACTTAGGAATATAATAAGATGTTAATTAATTTAAGTTGTCAGTGGGGTTAATTAATTAACGGATTTTTCTATCTTAAATACAGAGATCAATTAAGTCTAAAATACATGCCCTTGCTCAATTTGGGATAAAGGGGTAAGTCAACATGAATTCTCTAGTGCAATGAATCTATGTTTATTAATTAATTTTGGTCTGGGATGAGCATAGATAATTAATTAATTTGAGGCCCAACTTTATTTCTTGTATTAGATCCCTGATCTTGCCCAATTCGTTGCATAGTTATTTATTGTCTATCAGAAATCATTATTAATAGATTAATGCATTTTGTATTATTTAATAATGTTATTTATCTGAAATTAATTAGCTGGGCCATAATTGATAAATATTAATAATCTAATTAATTAATTAATTATATTATGGGCTTATTATGTGGAAGCCCATTAGAAGTATAATTAAATTAATGGGCTACAAATATTAATATAATATTGGCTTTTGAAGTCTATATATATATTAGTATTTCGTTCATAATTAAGAGCACACACTTTACATATTCTCACAAAACATATACGAGTGAGAGAGAGAGACAATCTTAATTTTCTTCAGATCTCTTACCACTCAGAGGGAGAAAAAGGCCGGGATACAGATCAAAAGAACTGATCAGTGTTGAGATTTTGTATACTGGAAGCAAATTTTATGCTTGTATACAATGTGTTTTGTCCCTACCACTATTTTATTCTCCTATCTGATAAATGTATATATTTGCACATGTAATCCTTTATCTTGTACAAAAGTTAGATTTGTGTAGTGTGTCGGGTATCACAGAAGACAACACAAATTGGTTGAACTGACCAGATATAAACAGTTTTCACAGCAGAGACAACTTCAGGATAAGTTGTCGGTATAAGCTGCAGTTTAGATAAGAAGTGGCTTGTCTTAGCTGTTTGTCTTTACTGTTACACTGAAGGTAGTGAATTGACGGATCACAGTGAGATGTGTTCTCCTAACTGACCTTAGTGGAGAACCAAGATCTCGGTGACTTAGCTGGTTCTAAGCTTGGTAAGACTTCAGCTGAGTGCATTTGACTATTTATCACTTTGACCTACTATGGTGAATTTCATCACGACCGGATCTACCTATCTTGGGTGTTAGTAGTCATTTGTGGCTCAGGCTGGTTGTCTGTATCTTGCAACCGTATCCTAGTAAAATGAGTTGATAATATCCCAGAGGAACTCGAAGGGATTAGCACACTAAACCCGGCCGGTTGATTAAGTTTAGGTGTGTTAATAAGGTCGAGTGGTACTACTCAGGAATATAAGATGTTAATTAATTTAAGCTGTCAGTGAGCTTAATTAATTAACGGATATTTCTATCTTAAATACGGAGATCGATTAAGTCTAAAATACAAGCCCTTGCTCAATTTGGGATAAAGGGGTAAGTCAGTACTGATTCTCTAGTGGAATGAATCTGTGTTTATTAATTAATTTTGCTCTGGCTGAGCATAGACAATTAATTAATTTGAGGCCCAGCTTTATTTCTTGTATTAGATCCCTGATCTGGCCCGATTAGTTGCCTAGTTATTTATTGTCTCTTAGAAATCATTATTAATGGATTAATGTATTTTTACATTATTTAATAATGTTATTTATCTGGAATTAATTGGCTGGGCCAATTAATTGATAAATATTATTAGCCCAGTGGATTAATTAATTATATTACGGGCTAATGTGGAAGCCCATTAGAAATATAATTAAATTAATGAGTTACAAATATATTAATATTATATTGGCTTTTGAAGCCTATATATATTAGTATTTTGTTCAGAAACAGAATAGACACATACACGAAATCATACCGTGTGTGAGTTTTAAGAGAGACAGTTTTCTTATTTTCTCCAGTTCTCTGACCACCCAGAGGGAGAAAAAGGCTGGGACACAGATCAGAAGATCTGACACACGAGCAACAATTAGAGCTGCAACTACATACGAAGGAGGAAGGTATCATTCCTAACCTAATATTTCCTTCAATCAGGAGTAACAATCAAAGTGACTACAACATACGCGAAGGAAGGTATATTTCTTCCTCTACTATTATTCCATCAATTGTTATCAGAGCCTAGTTTAGGCTCTGGTTGTTGCTATTTAGGAGCATGTCTAGGGTTTTTATCATCGTTATCGGGCTATTTTCTTGATTGGGGTGTCCTGTGAGCCACTATTTTGACCCTTTTGTATCATTTTTCGTATGAGAAAATCCATGAGTAGATGATAGGACCAATGTGTATACTTGTATTTGCTGTTTTATACTATAATTAAGGTTCGGGATGCACGAAAATCGAGAACCGAATCCATAGTTTTCTATGGTTCCGCCGCCACTTTCGGCGGCGAGTGGTGGCGCGTCCGGCACCCTCTGGCCAATCGGCTTACGCCGTTTGGTTCATCTTGTCACGAGCTTCGCGGCCGGAATCGACATCTGAAGTTTGCTGCATACCATGAATTCTTTCCGGCAAATCGTTTGAAATTCAGGAAATTGAGGAAATAATCTCGATCGGAATCCATTATACGGTGGTCGTGAGTGTTCCAATTATGTTTTCCCTCTTTTAATTGATCGAATCATGGCTCGAATAGGACGAATTTGGGGCAGCGGAGCACGCCGGGGACGGACTGCGAAATTTCGCAGCTCCAGCTCATGGCAGTGGCTCCTGGCTGCCAATCTTCATGGCCCAGATGTCTGGGTGACGTCTGGAGGTAAAAGCTACGGTAGAGGATGTCGGGGGTGGCCGGAGAAGGCGCGGCAGCGTGCGCGTCTGCTGTGCGCAGTCACGGCCACGTGCTGCTATTTTCAAGCGCTGATTGGCGGCGCAGCTGCGGGCCACAGGCCACGATTTTGGCGACGTAGTCTCTCCAAACAACGGCGAGGTAAAGGGGGTATCCGGAACGACATATTTCCGGTGGCGGCGGCGTGCAACAAGGTTGAAGAAGGTGCTGACGTGGCGCGCCAACGTGGCTTGCTGACGTCATCCCTAGCTGACGTGCCTGCCACGTGGTAGCCACCCTGATGATGTGGCAACGACACATACAACTCCAGTTTCAAAGATCTTGAAGACCGAAGGAGCTGTATTTTGACCGGGCAATGTACTAGATAGGATTTATCTGTGTTTTTGCCAAATAACGATGTTTTAATTTCCTATTTGTGCATTTATTTATTACGACTCTTTTAACATGCAATTATGTGGTTAATTACGCCTAGAAAAGCATGTAAATAGGATTTAATTCGTTTTAAAGCATGTTTTATTTTTTACGAGCATGTTTTATTATGTGCGCTTAGAAATTGCATGCTTTAGGATTTATGTGTTTTTAGCCTGAATCGGAACAAACTTTTTGAATAAAAAGACTAAGCAATTTTAAATTAAATGTTTAATTAGATTCCATTAAATTAGATATTAAACACTTAATCGGACCTCCATTTAATTGGACTCTACACAAAAGTAGTAAGATTATGTGAGTAAACGTCCACATGTGTGGCTTGCTTGCATCTTTGAGCTACCAGTTTTGTGAGATGATTTTTCCAAAATAATATTTAATTATTATTGAGTAGTGGGAGCAAAGCCGTAAACGTCCATCTGCGTGACTTGCGGGCCTAGTAAACACGAGTACTCTAGAAGATAATAATTAAATAGGATGGCTAATTAGATCAAATTGAATGCGGCTTGGTTCTCATAAGTATGTCTGTTTCAAGATTTTGATCCTAATTTGGTCAAATTAATGGTCAATGCTTAGATGTCACTGCATGTACAATTCACTTCCATCGAAGTCCCTTCCCGCGTTTTAATAGTGACATGGTCCAGAATATCGAACTATTAATTCTATTCGTCTTAAGAACCTATGCGTGTATTGGAATTAAAGAGCTAGAGGTAAATAGCTTGGTTTAGGGTTACGCTAGTAAACGTCCACCTGCGTGGCTTACGAGTGGAATTCCTACGGCTGTTTGAGTATTTAACATCATTGGTTTTTTAAAAGGTTACAATGATAGTTAATTATGAATTATGTGCAAATATAACATGCTTTTATATTTCAGATATGTCTGTTCAGAAATTTCATAAGTTCCTAATCAGTCTCACCAACCAAACCCTAACGGGTTTAAATAAATTCATAAGAGTGGAAGAGATATCTTACCTTCCCAATAAATGCTCTTCAAAGGACCTATAAGAACTTTTGTTTTAGGACCACTATGTCTAAGAACGAGATTACTATGAGTAAGTTACTCAAATCTTTTGTAGCGGTCAAAGAGGTTATAGGAAAGGGCAAGAGTGCTCAAGTTTTGAATATCCCTGGTCAATTCAAGGAATAATCCGAAAGTGCTCAAGTACTCAAGGAATAATCCGAAAGGCGGAAACCAGAAAAAGAGCAGAAAATGTGGTCAATTCAAGAAGAGCAGTGGGTGTAAGAAGATGATCCTTACCGACGGCATGCGAATGCCAAAGGAGAAAGGAAGGTTCTACAAGCAGGCCAACAAGTTGGAGCCATGTTCAGAGGTTATGCTTTTTATAGGATATCCGAAGGAAACGAAGGGTGGTTATTTTTATGATCCCAAGGAACAGAAGATCGTTGTTAGCACCAACACTTGGTTCTTAGAGGAGGATTATATTGGTAATCATAAGTCTCGAGTCGAGATCATCCTTGAGGAATTACAAGGTGATCGAGATCCACTTACAGGGCTAGTTGTGCAAGATAGAGCTCCATGAGCAACTGCACAATTTGTTAACACAGCGCCTGCCACTCTTCGATATAGTGAGAGGGTGATATTTATACCTGATCGGTATATGTTCACTCGGGAGACATCTGATCATCTCCCGACAGATGAACAAGATACCGTGGATCCCTGGACTTACAACAAAGCAGTGTGAGATATAGATGCAGATTCATGGCGAATCGCCATGGACTCAGAATTTGAGTCCATAACTGATATGGATGTATATGAGATCACTGAACTACCTGAGGGCTGCAAGGCCATTGGTAGTAAGTGGGTATATAAGAGAAAGAGAGGACCGAATGGAGAGATCGTGGAATTTAAGGCCAGGCTAGTGGCGAAGGTTTTTACCCTAAAAGAAGGTATCGATTATGAAGAGACCTTCTCGCCTGTAGCAATGATCAAGTCAATTTGGATTCTCCTTGCCATAGCAGCTCACATGAACCTATAGATCTAGCAAATGGATGTCAAAACCGCATTCCTAAACGGTCACCTTGAAAAAGGAAGAGAGATCTACATCGAACAGTCAGAAGGTTATGTGAAGAAGGGCGAAAAATATCTAGTTTGAAAGCTTTTGAAGTCTATTTATGGACTTAAACAAGTTTCCCGGTTATGGCACCAACTTTTTAACGAGGTAGTCAAATCCTATGATTTTATATCCTATCCTAACGAGATGTACGTGTACCATATCTGTGTTAACGGATCCATGGTGTTTCTTGCACTTTACGTAGACGACATCCTTCTCATTCACAACAATGTTGAAGTGTTATCAGACGTAAAGACGTGGTTATCCGAGCAGTTTCAAATGAAGGACTTAGGTGAAGCTGCTTACATCCTTGGGATCAAGGTTATCCGAGATCGCCAGAAAAGGATGTTAAGCTTGTCACAAGCATCCTACATTGACACTGTTATTGCTCGTTTTAGCATGCAAAATGCCAAAAAAGGTTTAGTACCTTTCACACATGGCATTTTTCTATCCAAGAATCACTGCCGTAAAACACCTGAAGAGATAGAAAGTATGCGGCTAGTTCCATATGCTTCTGCTGTCGGTAGCCTCATGTATGCAATGCTTTGTACGAGACTAGATATCTCATGTGTTGTAGGCATGGTCTTAAGATATCAGTCTAACCATGTAAAGGAGCACTGGACTGTGGTCAATCATATTATCAAGTACCTTAAATAGACTCGAGATTATAGGCTTGTTTTCCAGTCAATAAGTCTAAACCTTTAGATTATACAAACTCAGATTTTCAAGCTAACAGAGACGAGAAGAAGTCTACCTTGGGTTATGTGTTTACCTTGGGAGGTGGAGCCATCTCATGGAGGAGTGTAAAGCATAACTGTATTGCGGACTCAACCATGGAAGCAGAATTTGTGGATGCTTCAGAAGCTTCGAAAGAGGCAGTTTGGCTCAGGAATTTCCTCCAGGATCTTGATATTGTTCCGAATTTCCTAAGACTATCACAATTTATTGTGGTAACTCAGGTGCAGTGGCAAATTCGAAGGAACCCAGATCCCACAAGGCGTCTAAACACATAGGCATGAAGTATCACATCATACAAGAATTTGTACATCGAGGAGACGTGATGATTGACAAAATTGGAACCGAAGATAACCTAGTTGATCCTTTCACGAAGAACTTACGAGAAGCATGTTCGTGGCTTAGGAGTGGCAGAGATGCCCCCCACTTAGGACTGTAGAAACTTTTGTATTAGTGGGAGAAGATGCAGTGATAGATATGATAGATAGCTGAGTACTATTTTGAATCAAGAACTAACACATTGTATACTAAAAGTTTGCTTTAGTATAAGTGGGAGAATTGTTGTGATTTTGTATACTGGAAGCAATTTTTATGCTTCTAGACAAAGTGTTTTTGTCCTTACCACTATTTTATTTTACTATCTGATAAATATATATATTTGTACATGTAATCCTTTATCTTGTATAAAAGTTAGACTTAGCTGGTCTTAATCTTGGTAAGACTTCAACTGAGTGCATTTGACTATCTATCACTTTGACCTACTTTGGTGAACGTCATCGCGACCGGGTCTACATATCTTGAGTGGTAGTAGTTATTTGTGGCTCAGGCTGTCTGTATCTTGCAACCGTATCCTAGTAAAATGGGTTGATAATATCCCATGAGGAACTCGTATGGATTAGCCACTAAACCCAACCGGTTGATTAAGTTCGGGTGTGTTAATAATGTCGAGTGATACTGCTCATGAATATAATAAGATGTTAATTAATTTAAGCTGTCAGTGGGCTTAATTAATTAACGGATATTCCTATCTTAAATACGGGGATCAATTAAGTCTAAAATACAAGTCCTTGCTCAATTTGGGATAAATGGGTAAGTCAGCACTGATTCTCTAGTGGAATGAATCTGTGTTTATTAATTAATTTTTCTTTGGGCCGAGCATGATAATTAATAATTTGAGGCTAAACTTTATTTCTTGTATTAGATCCCTGATCTGGCCTAATTAGTTGCCTAGTTATTTATTGTCTCTTAGAAATCATTATTAATAGATTAATGAATTTTGCATTATTTTATAATATTATTTATCTGAAATTAATTGGCTGGGCTAATTAATTATTAAATATTAAAAGCCCAATAGATTAATTAATTATATTATGGGCTTATTATGTGGAATTCCATTATAAGTATAATTAAATTAATGGGTTACAAATATTAATATTGGCTTTTGAAGTCTATATATATTAGTATTCCGTTCGTAATTAAGAACACATACATTCATATATTCTTCAGTTCTCTGACTACCCGGAGGGAGAAAAATAGACTGGACACATATCAGAAGATCTAATCAGGAGCAACAATCAAAGCGACTACAACATACGCGGAGGAAGCTATATTTCTTCCTCTCCTATTATTCCATCAAAGTGGATTATGCAAGTCTTAATCTGTCTTCTTACCAAACTGCAATTTGAAGTCAATATTTCATAACTATATTTGATTAATCAAATAAATTAAAATATCAAAAAAAAAAAAACTTTTATATACAAAGAAAAAGAAGCAAATTTGAAAAAGTGGGTGTTTGAGAACTATTTTAATCAAAGTAAAAAATCCAATCTTTAACAACACCCTCGATGCTAAATGCAAATGTAGAGAGGGACTATGTGATGTTTTTACCTTGTTGCAAATGAGCTTATTCATATTCAAGTTTATGCATGTAGAAATCTAACTCTTGAAAGCAGCAAGGGTTGCAGAAATGTGGAGAGAGAGAGAGAGAGAGAGAAGGGAAAGAGTTGGAGAAGAGTATGAGAAAGGAATAAGTTGGAGAGAGAGATATGAGAGAAGGGAATGAGTTGGAGAGAGAGATGACTGGCATGTTTGCACTCTTCAAAAGTATGGCCTCTCTGCAGTCCTGAAGAAATGTCTGAAAAAACAGAAAATTGTTGTTGTGTAGTTGCAGAAAAAGTAGCAAATTATTGATATCATGTCGCATAAATTGCAGAAAATTATGGCGTCCCAGAGAAAATTATTGATATCATGTAGCAAAATTGCAGAAAATTATTGTTGAAACAGAAAAGGAGAAAACTATTGTTGTATACCCATGACGAGCATTTATCTTCGCTTTAGAAAAAGGAACGGTACTGGACAATTGATGTCAGAAAATTGGTATTACCCGTGACGAACAATTAAGTTTCTATCACTATTAGTGATAGGAAACGAAAACTGAAAATATCACTACAATCTTTTCCATAAATTATCTCTTCTAAAAAAAATGGAGTGAGGTTCTAATTGGGATATTTCAAATCTCCTCGATTATGATGATTGTCCACAACAAAATGAAGGTTGAAAAGATCAACAGGCTGACGGAATCGCATTGTTGACGACATGGTTGAAGAGGGGGCCATTCGAGCACATTCTCTATCACTACAACCAACTGATTATACTATTAGACAAAGGAGGCGATTTATTCAACAAGGATGTGAAATAGGTCATGCGAGCGTGTTGGAGCAGTATTTTTCAGAAAATCCAATATATCTTAACGAATATTCTCAAACAAGGTATTACATGCGAAAGCTATTGTTCGAACGTGTAATGAATCAGTTGGTTGCCACAAATGATTTTTTTCAACAAAAAAGGGATGCGATTGGCCGTCAAGGTATGTCTTCTATTTAGAAATGCACTACAGTCATGCGGGTATTGACGTATGGCACAACAGGCGACTTGCACGGTAAATACTTACGAATGATCGGTCAACTCATAGGGAAATCGCTCATTAAATTCGTTGAAGGTGTAATTTCCAACTTCGGGTATGAATACTTGAGAAAGTCCTCTCAAGATGACATGACACATCTTTTGCATGTAGAAGAACATCCCAATTTTTCAGGCATGTTAGGTAGTATTGACTGCATGCACTGGAAATGAAAAAATTGCCCAACTGGTTGGCGGGGCAGTTTAGGGGAAGAAGCGGTAAGCCAATAATTATTTTAAAACCAGTTGTATCCCAAGATTCGTGGATTTGACATTCATTTTTTTTGAACCCCAGGCTCCAAAAATGATATCAATGTACTCGATCATTCTCATATCTTTAATGATATCATGGAAGGTCGCACACCAAAGGTCAGTTATGTCGTAAATGGTAATGTTCACAACAAGGGATATAATCTCACAGATGACATATATCCTACATGGGTAGCATTTGTCAAATCTATTAGGGCTCCTATCCTTCGAAAGGAAAAATTATTTGCTCTACATCAAGAGGCTGCTCGCAATGACATTGAACTAACATTTGGGGTTTTACAAGCTCGTTTCACTTTTTTCAAGCAACCGTGTCTTAATTGAGTTCGTGATCTTATGGGGAAAATACTGATAGCATGCATCATTATATACAATATGATAGTGGAAGATGAAAAAAGCTCCTATCTAAATTATCAGATCCCATCGAATTTATACAAGAACGTGGTAGTCAAAGCAATCAACAAAGTGGAGATGGAGAAAAATCTGCTATACTCTACAGAGAGGATTGCAAGCCTAAGCAATTATATGAGAAATAGGGCACAAGTTCGGAATAGAGAAAAGCACAAGGTTCTTCAAGACAACTTGATCGAGCACATATGGCAAAAATTCGGCAATGATAACTGAATTTTTCTATTTCGTCATTTGTAATTTTAATTTTTTGTTGATTTATTTTTGCTTTTATTTGTTGATGAGTGGTTTTTATACCATCTCATTGTGTTCTTTTTAATGTTATTTACATTATTTTCTATCCATTTTTAGCTTTTGTTTTGCTTGGAATTGGATACTTTCGATGGTTTTTGATTTTGTAGGTTTATTGCGCGTTTTGAGCATATTTGATGGTATTTGACACGTAAATGAAATATACCATGACCATTGATGTATTATTGGCAAATATGGAGTCATTTGGATGAAGAATGAAGATGATTTTAAGCCGGATGTTGAAGAAACTATATTTCAGAGCTCTTTTAACAAGACAGTTGGGAAATCGCGTGGCAGATGGATCTAACGATCTTAGAATCCGATCTCCTCCGTCCACATCATACTTCTATGTGTTAAAAACATTTTGGCAAAGTTTCGTGATGATCCAACAGTTATCAAAGGAGATACCTCATTTTTTCCAAAACTGTCCAGTGCAGAAAATTGCAGTCGAGAGTGTCCTGGCCGAAGCAGTCGGACCGCGGTCCGTGTTTTGTGCTGGACCACGATCCCGACAGTTCTGACCCAAAAAATTGATTTTTCATGGAAGCCGGACCGCGGTCCGCCTTTTGTTTTGGACTGCGGTGCGTATCTTAGGGCCCATATTCGTGTTTTCTCGAACCGAAACGTATATAAACCCTTCCAAACTTCTTTCCTTTGGATGGCATACCATATTTTCAACTTCTTCCACCCTCCAAAGCAGAGAAACACCCAAGGCATCCCTCCGTTGAAGATTCAAGATGAAGATTGAAGACCACAACCCGAGAACCAAGTGCGAGGATCAATCCGATAGATTCTAGGTTGTATTATTCATTCTCAGTTTTGTTTAGGGTTTTTGATTCTTGAATTCTATGAATTCTTTTTGCATATCTTGTGATTGTTTTCCTACGAATATGAATGGCTAAATCCCCTTGTGTGGGGGTTTAGCAGGATCTATATTTTTGATGAATTGATTAAAACCCTAGTTGTTGGTCCTGATATTAAACGTTCAGGTGTAGAGGGGGGAGGGGGAGCTGAATACACCTGAAAACAATTTCTCAACTTAAAATGCGAACAGTGCCTTACTGAACAAATTCAGTAGACCAAATAAGTTGTTCTGAATCGCATGGCACAGTGACTGACTTCACTAAGGCCCGCTAGCTGACTTAGGTCAGAATTCAATACCGTTCAGCTGAAGTTCAATATGATGCGGAAATGTGTAGGCCCAAATTCAGTTGAGTTAGAAAATGTTTCTAAGAAAACAGTTTCAGTATATTAGTGCAATCTGTTAAGCTTTGCTGAAACTCAGTTGAATGATTTTGAAATATATTTTCAGCATGAGCAGTAATCAATGCAACAGTAAAAATGCAGAACACAAGCAATTTTTAAAGTGGTTCGGATCCAACAATCCTACGTCCACTGTCCCGAAAAGATCAGGAGGCTATTTTATTATATTGAGTTAGTCTCAGTCGGTTTGTGCACTGGACAAACACTAGTCTTGAGATTTATACTGAGCAAGTCTCAGTTTACAAGGTAGCAAACTTAAGTGTTTGACAAACTCTCCAACTATGAAGGAGTCCTTTACAATAAGGATCAGTTCAAGGATGAACTCCTTCGTTCTAAGCTATAGATATAGTCTGCTGAGCTTAGGTTAGAGGGAAAGGGAACAAGAAAGTGGCTTTTAGAGCGACGAATGGTTAAGTATAGACTTTGGTTCGTATTCAGTCGCTTGGATACTAGAGGCTTTATGATCTGATTTAGCTTGGTTCCCTATGAGCAAGTATGTCGCCTTTCGCTGGAGATTACTCTGTGAAGTTCTTGCGGAAATCTTAAGTCGTTTCTGAGTTGCTCGTGAATGCTCGTGTGTTCTTCGTTTTCTTGGTTTTTCGGTGAGCTTCAATTTGAAATCTTCCCTCTATTTATAGAGCAGAGACATGGATAGATCCGTTAGAGATGACGATCCATGTGTCTCTCTCTTTTGGGTAGCTAACGGTTCTTTCAAAGTATGGTGGCAGAGTCCTTTCCCTCCATTTTTGGAAAGTTGTTGACTTGCAGCTTTAATAAAAAAGTAGACAGCTGGGCACTTGTCATTGGTCGAGGCTGAAGAAAGCAGGTGAGACAAACAGACTTCAAGGTAGATCTGAGGCTTACTTCTCTATACCTCGTATGACTCTGCTGATTTGACTTATGAGATCTCCTGACAGTCAGAAGGCTGTCTAGCCATTGCTGAGTCTGATCTATGTTCAGTAGCATACTCCTGCTGAGTTCAACTCTACTGAAGATCAACTATGAGTTCACTTAACTACTCCTGCTGAGTTCAGTTCCACTGACTCCTTTCAGTATACTGCTCCTGCTGAGTCCTATATTACTGAGTCTTCTTCTTCTGGTACTGAGGCTGATAGTCTGCTGAAGAACCAGCGGACAGAACTGAGTGCCTGAACCATATTGAAGAGTGTCTTCTGAGTCTGAAACTCTCAGAGACAAAACAAACAATTACAATTGAATGGTTCATCAGTCAAAGTAGGGTTTTGGGATCATCAAATCTACTGAGCACTAGGCTACTGAGTCATACTGAATCATCTCCGAACAATTTCCCCCTATTTGATGATGCCAAAACCTAACACTACAAACTGTCAGAAACGAACTCCTTACAAATATTACAAGTAGAATCAGTGGAGTTGTTCTTCAAGTTCTAGACTACTGAGGGAGTTCAGGGAAGAAATATCAGAACCTATATAGAAATGTAACAGCAATTTCCCCCTTACTAACAACAATTTCCCCCAAATACATCTATCAAACCAGAATCTCTCAAGCTAAGTAAAAACTAACAGACATAAATACAAATATTCAGTGAGTGTGTGAGTCTGTAATCACTTGAGTGATTATGAGTGTTAAGCATAAAAGATAACAAGGCCAAGTAGACAATAAGGTATTGTCAGGGTCGAACAGCAAGGATGTTATATATCAGTAGGAATATCATTACAGTACATCAACTTGCTATTCTAGAGAAAAGAAAGCAAAGATAGACAGAAGCTAACAACTATTTCCTGAACTGCTGAATCCGCTCTTTAAAATCCTTAGACTTCTCTCCAGGAAGCGGTAGTCCATACATCTTGTATGTATCTCTTCTCAGCTTCAGTATCTCTGCCATGTTAGTAGGATCAGTCTCATTGAGATCTTTGGCTAGAGCAGCACTCTTAATTTCTCCTTCAATAACCCCAATGTGTAGAGAACCATCAAGCTTCAGTGGGGGAGGCAGAGGTCTTGGAGCTGGAAACCTGATATCAACCTTCTCAGCTAGGGCCTTCTGAACTCTTGCATATATTTCGGGATCACTCTTCAGAAGCCACTCAGCAAAGGCAAGTGACTTGTGCATGTCAGGCCAATACCTCCAAATATAGAACCTCTTAATGTAGTCAGCCTTCAGCGCCTCTCACCTCTGAGTCCGTTCCCATGGCATCCAAGTATCAACTCTGGGCCATCTGTGGATCTTGAGGTCTGTGGGCTTCCTGAGTCTTCTGTACTTGTATGGAATTTCAGCTTTCTCAAGAACCCTCTGACTTTCTTCTTTCTCAGCCTTGATCCTAAGAGCCTCTAGATCAGCGAGTCTGAGCCTTTCCCTTGCTTCACTAATCTGCCTGGCTTCAGCTCCTCTGTCTAAGTACCTTTCCATCTGATCCCAGATCTCTTTCATCTCTAGCTCTTGAGCCTTAGAGGGGGTATAAGATGGAATGTGCTCTTATTCCTCTTCTGAATCAGCAGGTATTGAAGATTTTGATTTAGAAGTACCCTTCTGACCAGTCTGCTGCTGCTGCTGTTCTCTTTCCTTCTCATTGTCAGCCTCATCACTGAGCTTCAGGTTCCTAGGGGGTAGCCTTGTCCTAGGCTTCTTTCCCCTCTGAACTTTGGTTCTGCCTTTGAGACTGTTTCTTTGGCTTATTTGCAGCCTTTGCCTCGGCTATCTCCCTTGCCAGCTTCTCATCAGCTGCAATCTAAGCCTCTTCCTCAGGAGATATGAACCTCTTAGTTCCTTTCTTTTTGGGTGGAGTAGGGAGCTTCAGTACCTTCTTTCCCTTTCCTGGAACTAGAGGAGGTAGAGGGACTTCTTCCTCTTCAGAGTCCTCCTCTGCATACTCAAAAACCTCCTTAATAATATTACTAGGAGTTTGAGTTGCTAACTCTTTAGGTCCGAAGCCACTTGGGCCGGTCTCAGCAGGCACTACAGCCCCTGCTGCTGAGACACCCTGGGCCTCACCCTTATCTTGCTGAACAGTGGGAGCAGTGGGAGCTGATTGCTGAGTCTGAGTTGCTCCTGCCACTGTCCAGACTCCCGTTGGTGCTCTAGGTACCTTTTCCTTACCTTCCCCCTTTTTGGCATCAGCAAATAGGCCAAGGGTAGGTGTCTGTACCTTCTTATCCAAACTGGTGTAAGATGAGGCTAGCTTATCCAAAGCGTCCTGCAGTTTGATAAGCCTCTCGTGGAGTTCATTCCTCTCATCTGTGAGTTGTTCACTGTACTTCTTCTGAGAGGTCTCCACCACAGTCTGAATAGCTTGCAACTTGAGATTTGTTTTATCTTCCATGGCCTTCTGAATTGTCTGGAGTCTGAGCTTAGCGGCTTGACTCATGGAAGAAATAGACTCTGAGTGAGCTGACTGAGCTGCCTTGTAGTCTTCCAGAAGCTTAGCCTGGGCAGCTTCCATCAGCTTCTGTTGCATGTCGAATTCAGCTCTTTGAGTGGCTAGTGCATCAGTCAATATTGTGGAGAAGTCAGGGGCTGAGGTATTCTGAATGGTTGTTCTGAGCCCCTTAATCTCTGCACTCTGAGCCTGAGTGGATTGCCTCCATGTATTGTGGACGGCGCGGGCAAGGAGTCGGTTCTGAGCACCTTGACTCCTGAGTGCCCTTGCCACTGTCTTTGATCGTCGGCTCTTCAGGTTGGGTGCTACCTCAAATGCAGACCCCAGCAACAGCTGTACTGGGTCCGCGGACTGAGAGGTACCAGCCGCCGACTGGGAGGATGCTGAGAGGTGGTTCAGCAGTTGTAGTAGGAGCATCCTCCTCCAGTTGAGTTCCCTCATCAGGCTTCTCAGGGCCTGAATCACGGGGCGGGTCCTGATCGTCAGGATCAGACCCATCTGAGGGAGCGGCCGCTGAAGTGGGTAGACGGTCGTTCAGCAGAGCAAGCATGGCCGCCCTCAGATCCTCTAGGGAGCAGATGTCAGTAAGCTCAAAGTAGCCTATCTTCTCCCGGATCATTAACTCCTCCTCATGGAGTTGTTCGTAGGAGTGGTGCTGGATCAACCTATTCAGTGTTGACCACGCCTGGAACCGAATCAAAGTATGGAGCCTGGCCTGCCTTGCCAATAAAATCAAGTCTGAATGGCTGCTATCTCGGGGATTGCTTCTGAAACTTCTCGGGAGGCTCTAGATTGTAACGCTGAAGCCTCCATCCCGATTGACTCTGACTGTGATGCAGTCTCCGAATCCTCGACTTCTATCGGAGATGGTTGTTTTTCAGCAGATGGGATACTGCTCAGTGGTGAGATATCCAAGGGGATCTGAGTAGGAGTAATCGGATCAGCTTCTACCCCTTGGTCCACTACTTCACCTTGTTCAGTGGAGACGGCCTTCTCCACTGACACTATCTTTTCAGAGGACTCAGCCTCGTTTCTGAGTTGTAGAGGAGGTACAACTATAGCTTCACTGACCTTCTTCAGCTTCTTGGTTGGTGTCTTCTGAGCTGCTTTGGGAGGTGACCTCTTCTTTGATGGAGTGGAGGTCTTCTGTGAGCCTTGCTTGGGCTCGGCAGGCCCTGAGCCAATTTGCTGAAGGGCTGCTGCCCTGCTCTGAAACCTCACCTTCTTAGGGTTGAAGTACCCTTTGTCTGCGTATACGGCATTGTCTGCTCCACATAGGTCTTCAATCATTACGGAGAGCTTAGTGCCGTATAGGAGTTTTCCCTTGACAGAAAGGCAGTTGGTGGACTGATCGAACTTCGCTGCCTGAGTCATGAACTCCTTCAAGAAAAACTCTGCACTGTTAATCTTCGCAAGGTCATATATGGCCATCATCATCTGAATCTGTGGCCTCGATACTTAGTCAAATGAACCAGCCTGACTCGTCAGAATCTGAGTGACGATGTAGGCTAAGGCTCTAAACTTCGGAAGCATAGCATTCTTTGGGAAGGCGGCTCTGAAGGTGGTAGGCTTCCCGCATAATATTTCTAAGTATTCATCCATGATGTCGTCTTTGTAGCCCACTGTGCTGAATCCCTCGCTCGGAAGCTGAAAGCTTCGCTTAAGAGCTTCCTTGATTGACATAAGCTTGATCTCCGGTACAGCGCGGGCGGGGTCTCCAATCTGATGAATAATGAATCGGCATCTGAGATCGCCGTCAACTGATTCTGAGTTCAAATACAACTCAACGATCTGACGCGAAAGGAAATAAGAAGGCTTCCTTGAAAGGTTGGCTTCAAGTCTTGACGCCCTTAGTGCGTCGAAGATTTCCTCCATGAAATCTAGCTCGCACGCATCAAAGTCCATAATCGGCTCAAACCACACGCGGTCTTTCTCGAGGATTTCTAGCATGTTTACAGGACCAATAACGTCCCTTCCTGCCATATTTTAATCTGCACAAGAAAATATCAGTATCGAAGAAATAATATTATCAATAACTATACACAATACTGAATAATCATGAAGATTTACCAAAGTTTTTCTGAGAGAGTGGAATAGAGGTTAATAGACGAGTGCTTTCTCAGAAATTCTAGGGTTGGAAATTTTTTTGCAGAGTAAAATGGCGGTTTCTAAACTTTGAACGTGTTTTTATATGATAAAGAAGATGAACAGTTATTAATCCGTGGTCTAGTTTAAATTTACTTTATGAGATGGACGGCTAGGATTTAATGTTATAAAATAGACAATGATCAATTTAGCCGCCTAAGTCAAATTATAGTTGTATATAGCCAAAGAAGTAACTTGATTAGACATGCATTTAATGCGCCGCAGAGTTCAGCATACTTTACATAGAATGTCGTGTATTTAATGTAAACCATTATATTAAATGACATTTTCTAAGGCATTGAATACGAAGCTGAATCTGAATTATTAATGCACAGAATATTTCATTGGCTACTGAGTAGAGATACGCAAACCTGTCAGCTGAACATCGTAGTCAGCTGATACCTCGTGTAGATGGTTGCTGAGTTTCTACGTACTGAATTAGTTCAGTACTGAGAGTGAACATTCCCCCTTGCTGAATGCTCCTCTCCTGAATCCACTTACTGACTGGAGTCAGTAGGGTCCAGCATACCTAGCTCTACTGAAAGTTCTCTGAATCTGGATTCAGCTAGGGGCTTGGTTAGAATATCTGCCCTTTGACGATCAGTATGGATCTTCTCCATCCTGATATCCTTCTTTTTGACATGATCGCGAATGAACGTGCTTGCATCTAGTATGAAGTACAGGATTCTGAGTGATTGCAATCGCACTGGAGTTATCGCAGAAGATCGGCACTTCATTCTGAATGACATCATAGTCGTGTAGCTGCTGTCTCAGCCACAGGATTTGGGCGCAACAACTTTCGGTAGCCATGTATTCAGCTTCAGTAGTTGACGTTGCTACTGAATGTTGTTTCTTTGAAAACCACGAATTCAACTTACTGCCAAGGAACTGACAAGTTCCAGAAGTTGACTTTCGGTCAATTCTACATCCTGTATAGTCAGCATCAGAATAACAAGTTAGTTCAATATTATCATCTGCTGGATACCATAAACCCATGTCAGGTGTTCCTATAAGATAGCGGAGAATCTTCTTTGCTGAGTCCATGTGACTCTGCTTGGGATTCGCCTGAAATCGAGCTCAGACACCTACAACATAAGTTATGTCAGGTTGGGTAGCAGTTAGATATAATAATGAACCAATAATAGCACGAAATTCAGTATGGTCTACTGATACTCCCTCTTTATAAAGATCAATTTTCATATTCGTGTTCATCGGGATATTGATTGGTTTGCCGGATGTGCAACCGAACTTCTTGATGAGGTCTCAAGTGTATTTGCCTTGATTGATGAATGTTCCCTTCTCGGATTTTTTGACTTGAAAACCGAGGAAATAATTCATTTCTCCCATCATTTACATCTCGAACTTATCCTTCATCATTTTCTCAAATTGCTGACACATGATGACGTTCTTCGACCCGAAAATTATGTCATCTATGTGGATCTGCACAAGTAGTAGATCGTCTTCCAGTCGAATGCTGAATAGAGTGCGGTCTACTGTGCCTTTTTGAAAACCTTTATGAAGAAGAAACTCAGATAGGGTATCGTACCAAGCCCTGGGTGCTTGTTTTAACCCATACAGAGCCTTTCTGAATCTGTAGACCTGATGTCCCTACTGAAAGCCGGGAGGCTGTTCTACATAGACTTCTTCTTTCAGCACGCCGTTTAGGAACGCAGACTTCACATCCATTTGATAAACTCTGAATTGCTGATGTGTTGCGTAGGCTAGGAATAGTCTGATTGCCTCTAATCTTGCAACTGGAGCGAAAGTTTCATCGAAATCTATTCCTTCGGCTTGACAGTAGCCTTTTGCCACGAGTCTTGCTTTGTTCCTTACTATAACGTTGTTTTCATCTCGCTTGTTCTTGAAGACCCATTTAGTTACAATCACATGTTGATGCCGGGGTCTGTCAACAAGCTCCCATACATCGTTTCTCGTGAACTGGTTCAGCTCCTCCTGCGTAGCTATGATCCAATCAGCATCCTTGAGTGCGTCCTCAACTGACTGAGGTTCTTCAGTAGACAAGAAGTAGGAATATAATGCGCTTTCTCTCTGAAAAAAATCTGGATCTTGTCTTTACACTTGCTGAAGGATCTCCAGTAATCTGGTCAGAAGTGTGAGCGTCCAGCTATGATCGACGATGTTTCAACTATTCATCTGAAATTTGTTCAACACAGATAGTAGGTGAGTTAGGCCTTTCAGTAGTACTATTATGAGATTGAAGCAATTCAGTTACTAGAGTTGGGTCTACTGAGTCACCAGGTTCAGGGGCATTTAGCTCAGGAACTTCATTCGTTCTCCCTGAATTATTATCCTTAGTAGAGGTCTCAGTAACCATTGGGGTTTCTTCATCGACCTGAGTTACCTGGGATTGACTCTATTCAGTAGAGTCAATCTGTTCAGCTACTTCTGCTGCTGGCTGAGATTGAGTTGTCTTATCTTCAGTTTCCTCTTCTAAATCATCATCCCAACACAACTGGATCTTTTTAACTTTATGTTTTAGGCTCAGATCCTGTAGCTGCTTACTGATGTCCTCAGATTCTGATTTAGAGTTCTTGCTCCTGTCTTCAGTAGCAAACTCATTAATAACAACATGAGGGCTTTCCTCCACGCAAAGGGTCCTGTAGTTAAAAACTCTGAAGGCTTTGCTGACCCGGGAGTATCCTAAGAAGACTCCCTGGTCTGACTTGCTATCAAAAGTCTTTAACTGATCCCTCTCATTATTATGGATAAAGCACGAACACCAAAAATATGGAAATAAGATATGAAAGGCTTCCTTCTGTTCCATAGTTCATATGGTGTCTTCTTATGCTTCTTAGTCAGTAGAGATCTGTTCTGAGTGTAACATGCAGTGTCAGTTGCTTCTGCCCAGAATTTGGTTGGGAGTCCTGAGTCTGCGAGCAGGGTTTTGGTTGCTTCTTTAAGTGTTTTATTCTTCCTTTCAGCAACCCCATTTTGTTAAGGCGTGTGCGCGGCAGACGTCTCATGCTTTATGCCTTCAGCTTTGCAGAACTCCTCCACCATCGAATTCAGGAACTCAGTTCCTCTGTCTGAACATACCTTTATAATCTTGGTGTTCTTCTCGATACTGAGATTTTTCAAAAGCGTAGGTAACTCTGTTTTGACGTCAGACTTGTTTGCAATAAATATGACCCATGTGTAGCACGAGTAGTCATCAATGACCACTAAAGCATACTTTTTGCCTCTGATCGTCACCGGAGAGACTGAACCGAATAAATCCATATGTAGCAGCTGAAGGATTCCATCTATGGAAGGCGATAACAGGTGGATTTCGTTTCTTTGTTTACTTTCTCTTCAGACATGCTTCACACTGAGTGTCTTTGCTGAATAATTCATTCTGCAGTCCTCTTGCTAGAGCGTTTCTAGCTAGCATGTTGAGCGTCTTGAAGTTGAGATGGATGAGTCTTCTGTGCCAGAGCCACCCCGTTTTTGTCATTCTTTGCCAACAAACAAGCTTCAGGTTCAGCTGAGTTCCAGTCAACTATGTAGATATTCTTTTTGCGCGAACCTGATAACACTGTTCTCCCTGTAGATTTATCAATGACATCACAGAAACTAGCGTCAAAAATCACTCTATTCGAGTTATCAAAAAATTGACTAAAAGAGAGAAGATTATGCTGAAGTCCTTCAACATATGATACTCTTGGAACTGTGGCGGTTCCAAGGCTGAGTGTTCCATAGCCTCTGGTATAGCCTTTTGCATTATCTCCAAACTCGATTTTGGGTCCTTCTTCAGTAGTATAATTCTTCAGTAGGTTCTTTTGGTATGTCACATGTCTTGAGCATCCGCTGTCCACATACCAAGGGTCCTTGTGCACCTGCAAAATAGAATTATATCCAGGTCCCCTTTATTTTTGATTTTGGGTCCTTAGACGTTAGTTTTGGAAACCCAGATCTGTCTTACGACCTTGGTGGTCTCAGACAGTTTCTTTCCACTTTGATCAACATACTTGACCACTGGAATGGTCGATGCTGACTTCTGAGGCTTCACGGGTTCAGGAGTCCTGATCTTCTGAGTAGGTGGACTGCTGACCTTTGCTTTCTGAACGGCTTTCTTCTTCTTCTTCTGACTTTTAGGTCCTCTCCTAACTATAGGATCATAATATTATGACCCATACTGAGCTGGATGTGTCAGCTGTGGAGGTCCATACTGATCAGCCCATTTAACTCTGTTGGTTCCCCCTTGACTGAACTAGGGTGATTTTGAGCTAATCTTCTTGTCAGAATGCTGATAGCTGGGATGAGGTGCCTTCATCTTCTATTTGTTCTTGGCTAGGAGGTTCAGAATCTCAGCGTTGATGGTCTCCCCTTGAACAAATCTATCAGCTAGCCGGTTATCTGAGCGTACGGGGGCAGATGAGGAGGCTCCATGACTGAATCCAAGTCCCTCCTTGCAGTGCTTAGGCTTGTTGCTAGCTAGCATGACCTCAAACTTCTTTTCAGCGCCCATGTACCGCTCTGTCATCAGATTCCTCCAGACATCATCACTTTTCTTAAGCATTTCATGCTCAGTCTGAAGTCCTGACAACTCTTGCTTCAGTAGACTCAGTTCAGTATCTTTCTGAGTCAAGTCATTGGTCAATACTGAGATCTGATCTCCTTGATGCTGAGACTTGGCAATGAGAGAGTTAACCTGACTCAGTAGCAACCTAACTCTCCTGAGAAAGTCTCTGATTCTCCACTTTCAGGGTATCCAACTCCTGAAGAGTCTTACTGAGCTGCAGGCTCATCTGAATCTGCTCGTCTAAAAGTTCTTCATAGACGATCGAGACGTCCAGATTCTCATCGGCACCTGAAATAGTATCGTGTGTGCAGTGTGAAGAGGAGTTAAATGGAGCGTGAGAGTTTACCACATTCTCTTCTCCTGCCATAAGACACTTTTCAGCATCTTCTTCAAGCTCTACGGCCATGAATGCCGCTTCATCGTCTGATTAATCCATGAAGGAATCGAATTCATCTGAGTCGTCTGAGAGTTCACAACTATATATGCTTGACGCTTCTTGATGAACTTCTCCCTTCGATCTTTGCTTGCTGCTCTCTCAGCAGTACTGAGCTCAAGACAGTCATACTGATAATGTCCTGGCTTTTTGCAGTTGTAGCAGGTGGTGACTCTCTCTTCTTTGCTCTCGCTGTCTTTCGACTGAGCTGAGTCTTCCTGTTTCCTGCAATCAGAAGTATGCGAGTCAGGACTGCGCTTGGGTGTATATTCAGACTTACCCTTGGAGTCTCTAACGACTCTTGAAAGTTTTCTACGCCTCTCCTTCTCCTTTTGATACTTCACGACAAGTAGTGCGTATTTCTTAGCCAGGTTTCCTTCTTGTATGTCACTGAGTGAAGGTTCTGCCTTGCTAGACGGGGGAGCCGTTATGCTGACTAATGCTATGAAAGCATGGTGGATTTGGGTGTCAGCTTCAGCTCGCTGCTTCCTTTGAGGTAGACCGAACTCGAACTCATCAGCTTTTAGTTCTGAAAAGATATGGTCAGGAGAAACAATATCTAAGTCAGAATGTCTCAGTAAAGTAGCAAATGGAGTCCAATGTCCGTCTGGCAGTGCTCTCAATATCTTGAGATTCATTTCTCGGTTGGAGAACGTCTTTCCCAGCCCGTTGATGGTGTTCATCAGATCCGTAAATCTGACGTTAAGATTTTCAATAGTGTCACCGGGCATGAGAGACAATCTCTCCAGCTTCTGAAGTTCCAGCGCTAGTTTGTTCGCTTTGATCTTCTGAGTCCCCACGACTCAGTAGTGCTAGAGCATCCTAGAGTTCCGTTGCGGACTTGCAGTCCTGGACTCTCCCGAGATAAGAATCACTCAAGGTGGTCAGTATGGAATTTTTGGCAACCCGGTTTAGGTTGTGAAGCTTCTTCTCCTCAGGGGTGAAAAGACATCTATCTTTGAGGATCTTCTTCCCGGTCACCATGCCTCCTCCTTGTGCTGGATCCTGAGTTTCGACACTATCAATCATGAGAACGATAGGTTCGTCCTCCAGTACCTCTATCATGCTATCGTGGAGGGAAGTCAGATGTGCCTCCATTTTGACTCGCCATACCCCGTAGTTCTCTACTGAGAACATGGGCACCATCCTGATTCCTGACATATCAGACATTGAAAATAGTGATATGAATGAGGAATAATATGCAGTGAAAACGTTTTCTGGATCCGTTCAAGTAGACCAGTTTCAGAAAACAAGAGTCTTAGAGAACTCCTGCTCTGATACCAATTGTTGGTCCTGAGATTAATCGTTCAGGTGTAGGGGGGATGAATACACCTGAAAACAATTTCTTAACTTAAAACGCAAACAATCCTTTTTAGGAAGATGCCTTACTGAACAAGTGCAGTAGACCAAATAAGATGTTCTAAATCGCGTGGCAGAGTGACTGACTTCATTGAGGCCTGCTAGCTGACTTAGGTCAGAATTCAGTATCGTTCAACTGAAGTTCAGTATGGTGCGGAAATGTGTAGGCCAAAATTTAGTTGAGTTAGGAAACGTTTTTAAGAAAACAGTTTCAGTATATTAATGCAATCTGTTAGGGTTTGCTGAAACTCAGTTGAATGATTTTTAAATATATTTTTAGCATGAGCAGTAATCAATGCAACAGTAAAAATGCAGAACACAAGTAATTTTAAAGTTGTTCGGATCCAACAATCTTACATCCACTGTCCCAAAAAGATCAGGAGGCTATTTTATTATACTGAGTTAGTCTCAGTCGGTTTGTGCACTGGACAAACACTGGTCTTGAGATTTATACTGAGCAAGTCTCAGTTTAAAAGGTATCAAACTTAAGTGTTTGACAAACTCTCCAACTATGAAGGAGTCCTTTACAATAAGGATCAGTTCAAGGATGAACTCCTTCGTTCTAAGCTATAAATATAGTCTGCTGAGCTTAGGTTAGAGGGAAAGGGAACAAGATAGTGGCTTCTAGAGCGACGAACGGTTAAGTATAGACTTTGGTTCGTATTCAGTCGCTTGGATACTAGAGGCTTTATGATCTGATTCAGCTTGGTTCCCTATGAGCAAGTATGTCGCCTTTCGCTGGAGATTACTCTATGAAGTTCTTGCGGAAAGCTTAAGTCGTTTCTGAGTTGCTCGTGAATGGTCGTGTGTTCTTCGTTTTCTTGATTTTTCGGTGAGCTTCAATTTGAAATCTTCCCTCTATTTATAGAGCAGAGACATGGATAGATCCGTTGGATACGGCGATCTATGTGTCTCTCTCTTTTGGGTAGCTAACGGCTCTTTCAAAGTATGGTGGCAGAGTCCTTTCCCTCCATTTCTCGAAAGTTGTTGACTTTCAGCTTTAATCAGAAAGTAGACAGCTGGCCGCTTGTCTTTGGTCGAGGCTGAAGAAAGTAGGTGAGACAAATAGACTTTAAGGTAGATCTGAAGCTGACTTCTCTATACCTCGTATGACTCTGCTGATTTGACTTATGAGATCTCCTGAAAGTCAGAAGACTGTCTAGCCGTTGCTGAGTCTGATTTATGTTCAGTAGCGTACTCCTGCTGAGTTCAGCTCTACTGAAGATCAACTCTGAGTTCAGTGAACTACTCCTGCTAAGTTTAGTTCCATTGACTCCTTTCAGTATACTGCTCCTGCTGAGTCTAATATTACTGAGTCTTCTTCTTCTGGTACTGAGGCTGATAGTCTGCTGAAGAACTAGCGGACAGAACTGAGTGCCTGAACCATATTGAAGAGTGTCTACTGAGTCTAAAACTCTCAGAGACAGAACAACCAATTACAACTGAATGGTTCATCAGTCAAAATAGGGTTTTGAGATCTTCAAATCTACTGAGCACTAGGCTACTGAGTCATACTGAATCATCTCCCAACACTAGTTTTACAATGAATGAATTGTTTTGTTTCTTAATTGTTGAGTATGTTTTTGATTCCTCTATGATTCTTTAATCTGACTCTCCATCATCTTAGATAATTGTAGAGAATATAGGTAATAGGTAATACGGTTGATCATACCCGGTTATTTATTTAGACCCGCAATTAAGTGTCTAGATTGTCACCATTGGTTTGTGATAGTTTAGATGGTTCTTTAAATCCTTGAGCATGATACAATCCTTAGGTTCATGATATGATCACTTGATTGACCCTTAGGATTATAAGTTAGAGATCTCCCGCCATCATACGGAATCCCTAGAGCCTTAGTGGATGAACCAACAAAATAAATTCATAAATGCTAGCTAGATAATGAAAATGGATCGATCATCTTAGACATAGTGATTGTTAAACATCCGCACTCGTCATCAAATCTTGAAACCACACCCATTAATCTACTTTGCTTTGATTTTACTTGCTCATTTACTTTCTTGCTATTTTAGATTTGTAGTTTAGAATAAATCAAACCCAGTTTAGGATCAAGTAGATAATGAAATAATTAGAGTAATTAGAACCTAGCTGAGTCCTTGTGAGATCGACTTCGGGAGTTGTTAGATTAAGTATTACACTGATTCGTGCACTTGCGAGAATTATAATTTGTTCATCAGTTGTTGTGTGTTTCATTAATATTAATTGTATGAGTTTTACATTTTTTTCTATGATTTTAGTTAATTAATTATTATTATTATTAAAAATAATAATATTATAATTACAGAATATAAAATAACTTAAAATATATAATTTGATAATTGAATGATTGAGTGTTTGGGTGTTTGGGGGTGGTCAGGGATAAAAGATAAAAATGGATGGGGTTGAATTGAGATAAAATTGATAGTATATATAGGAGTGAGAAATAATTAAATATTAAGATGATTGGGTGTTTAGGGTAGTTGGGGATAAAAATAGTGATATGGAATTAATCAACGGTTTACTTGATTGTACTGTTTATAAATTATGATATTGTTGATTTATGTTTAGTTTCACTTTATTAATATTCTTAAAAGACGTTATTTGTGTTAGATAAAAGCAAAATATGTTCAAAACAAAACAGAAATTTTATAAATACAGTAACATAAATTCTTATACAAAATTACTAAATCAAAATAACATTATATTAACAATACAATCAACTCAAGTAAGGCTCAAAATCGTTATTAGAAAATTGCTCTTCATAATGTAGTCTACAAAAATGATTTTTACTTGCTCTTCATAATGTAGTCTCGTCAAATGGATTAGAATGTATTTAAAATTAAAATTTTATTATTAGTTTATTCCAACATTCAGAATGTAATAACTTACTTTCTTCTATAATATTTTGTCTTTTTAATACAATCTTATGTATTTGTACTAACACGATCTTTTGTTGACGAGTTCTGCATTAAATTTCCAGTTATCTCATCTTATTTTCGATTGTTTTCAAAATACCAAACATATCTTTAGTCTTTTTTTCACCAATCAGGACCATGTGACGATCTAGAATAATTGCCACTACCAATGAAGTACTTGTTGTCGAAGATTTTGTGAAATACAATCAAACTTCACATAATCTTTCATATTGGACATGAATTATTTTGAATATTTTCCGTCTTGCGTTATCATTTATTTTGCAGAACTAAACTACATGAGTAATAAAATATATTAGAGTTAGTAGGATAAAAAAGAAATTAAACCCAATTGCATAACTTATATTATAATTGAGATATTATACTTGTTACGCACATTCTCTGAATCTTGAAAAATAACTCATAATGATTTAGAGTTTCAAATGATCTTTTACTTCAACTAGATATATTTGGAGAAGGTTTTTGTTGGTCTCGAGTCAAACGTTCAGGTGTGTGTGTGTGGGGGGGGGGGGGAGGTGAATACACCTGAAAACATTTTTCTCAAACTCAAAACGCGATCAGTCCGTTTCATGGAAGATGTCTACTGAATAGATTCAGCAGACCAAGCAAGCTGATCTTGATAGCGGTGACTAACAGTACTGAGGTCTGCTAGCTAACTGATGTCAGAATTCAGAACCGTTCATCAGAGGTTCAGTAGCGTGCGAAAATGTGTAGGTCCGATTCAGTTTGTTTCGAAATTGTTTGTTTACTAAAGTTGTTCAGTAGATTAGTGCGATGTTTTAGCTTTGTACTGAAATAGCAGTTGTATGATTTTGTAAAGATATTTTTCACTATGAGCAGTTATATCATGCAATAATTAAACAACACAACATTTTTTAAAGTGGTTCGGATACGCAAGTTCCTATGTCCCCTCGTCCCGAACAAAACATGACACTATTTTATTATAGTGAGTTAGTCTCAGTTAGTTTGTACGCAGGACAAACTTTTACTTGTGATTATACTGAGCAAGTCTCAGTTTATAGGGTCAAACAAAAGTGTTTGAATGGATCTCTAACTATGAAGGAGTTCTTAACAGTAAGAACGGTTCAATAAATGAACTCCTTCGGTTTAAGCTATAGATTTTACAGTGAGCTTAATTTTTGAGGGTGGGAATGAGAAAAGGCTTCTAGAGCGAAGAACAAAGAGGAATAATCAACTCTGGGTTCGTGTTCTTCAGTTGAGTAATCGCTAAGAGTTCAAGAGCTTTGATTCGTTGTATGCTTGAGTTCCCGTATGGTCGCTTGTGTGATCGTGTAGTGCGACTTGAAGGATCACGACCTTCCCTCTATTTATAGTAGTGAGCCTGGATAAATACGTTGGAGACGAAACAGTCCACGTGTCACTCTATATAGGTAGCAAACGTCTCCTTTTCTTTGAATTCTGTAGAGTCCGCTTCTTTACAGTAAGTGGTTGACTTGCAGCTTTTATCGGATAATTTGCCAGCTGGTTGCTTGTCATTGGTCGAGGTACAGAAAAGTGGTTGAGACATTCAGACTTCAAGGTTGATACTGAAGCTGACTTTTCTCAGATGTACGACCTCAGACAACTCTACTGAATCTGACTTTGAAGTCTACTGTCAGTTAAAGAAACTGACAGACCATTGCTGAGTGTGACCCATAGGTTCACTAGTACAGTCCTGCTGAGTTCAACTCTACTGAATGTCAAGACTCTGATTTTAGTAAACTGCTCCTACTGAGTCTAGTTCTATATACTCCTGAACACCTTTCAGTATGCTCCTCCTGCTGAGTCCAGCCATACTGAATCTTCACTCCATGGCACTACGGTGGATAGTCTACTGAAGGACAGAAGACGAAACTACCGAGCCGGACCATGCTGAAGGAGGGTCTACTGAGTCTAAAAAACTCAGGAATGGTTCACTAATCAACATAGGATTTTGGGATCAGCTAAATCTTCTACTCACTAAACAACAACTGAATCATCTTCCAACAATTTCCCCCCATTTGATGATGCTAAAACCTAGCACAATCAAACTATATCTAACACTATCTAAGAATCTAAAGAACTATCGGATACAAACTCCTTACAAATATTACAATGAGAAACTATGAGGAGTATCTTCAAGTATTCTGAACTAAGCAAGAACCGAACACACAGATAAACAGTGGGTGTGTGAGTCAGCATCACTTAGGTGATGAGTGTTAAAGTAAAATGAAGGAGGCCATGGAGACAACAAGGAATTGTCAGGCCAAGTAACAACTGATGTATTGATGATAAGAATTACTTACATCATATTGCTATACTAGGTAATACAACAAACACAGACAAGCAAGACTACTTCCTAGCAGATTTAAAGCGTTGAATCCTTGCCTTAAAATCATTCGATTTATCTTTGGGCAATGGAAGTCCATACATCTTGAAAGTGTCACGCCTCAGCTTCTGAATCTTCGGAATATCATCTGGATCAGTAGGTTCAAGTTCAAGAGCTTTGGCTACATCCCTAGCTTCAGTTTCAATCACGACTATGTATAATGATCCGTCTAGCTTCCTCGGTGGTGGCCGAGTCCTGAAGGCCAAAGTTCTAACAACAATGTTATCTTCAAGATGGGCCTTCTGAACTATATTGTAGACTTCATCATCACACCTCTCAATCCATTCAGCAAACTGTTCGGCTTTGATTGATTCGGGCCAAAACTACCATACGTAGTATCTCTTGATGAATTCAGCTTTGATTGTTTCCTAAGCTTGAGTCTTCTCTTAGGGAATCCACTGATCTACGCGAGGCCATCTGTGAATTTTCTGCTCATTATGTTTGCAGCCTCGTTTGAAGAATATGGAGGTTGTGGGGATGCCCCTGTCCTTAGGAGGTGGTGGCCTAGGCTTCAGTCATTCTGCTTCACGTGCCTCTTCAGCCGCCCTCTCCTTGGCTTCTGTCTCTCTCCTTTTGGCTTCAGTGAGTTGATGCCATCCAGCTATGGAGTCGAGTGCTCTTATGCCGAGGTCGATCAACTCTCTATAGTAGGCTCTGCCGGCTTCTTCTTCGTTTGCTGGGATGAGTCAGCATGTTTCTTCTCAGCTTCTCTCTCCTTCTCTTGTTCTTTGTAAGCATCGTCTTGGAGAGAGAGCTTCATGACCACCTGCTTTTGAGCGGGATTTCTGGCAGGTACCTTCGTCCTAGCCTTTACAGGGGCGTTCTTTGGCTTATTCGAAGCCTCAGCCTCAGCAATCTCGCAAGCAAGCTTCTCGTTAGCATCAATTTGTACTTGATCTGCTGGGCTAATGTATCTCTTGGGCCGGGCAGGAATTTTCAGAATTGATTTTCCCTTCCCAGATACAGGCAGAGGCAGAGGAGTATCTTCATCGTCCGACTCCTCTAAGAACGCGGTCACTTCTTCTATAATCTTCTGAGCAGGTTCAGAAGTACCGGTTCCATCCTCTTTGGGTTCTGAGCCGCTTGGGCCTGTCTCAGCTGCTACATCCCCTACTGAGACACCCTAGGCAGTAACCCGAGTTACTTCCCCCTTAGATTGTCTAGTCCTTTTCCCTTTAATCACTTCCCCCTTTTAGGTATCATCCAATAAGGTCTGGAGGGTGGGAGGAGTAACTACCTTTGTACTGAGCGTTTGATAAGACCGGGATAGCTCAGTCAAGGTCTTCTGAAGATTTTCGAACTTGAGATGTAAATCATTCCTCTCAGTTACTAATTCTTCAACGTACTTGCGCTGAGAGAGATGTACAAGTTCTTCAATCTTTGTCAGCTTTGCGTTGATCTTCAGCTCACACTCATCCTGAAGTGCTTTGATCCTATGCTCGTGAGCTTGATTATGCTGAACGATCTAGTTCTGAAGCTCAATCTGAGCTGCCTTAAAGGAATCAAGAATGGAAGTCTGGGCATCCTTCAGTAGCTTCTGAACTGTCGCTCGGTGATTGTCGAAGTCAACTTTCTGTGCGGTTAATGCATTGGTGAGAATAGAGCTGAAGTCAGGGACAGGAGGGATGTTATGGATGGAAGTCTTCAGTGCCCATACTTCCTCGCACTGAGCTGCTGTAGACTGGCGCCATAGTTTGTGAACGTTCATGACAAGGAGACGATTCTGAGTCCCCTGCTTCAGGAGTGCCTTGACCACTGTCTTCGACTTTCGACGCTTCACAACAAAGCCAACCTCATATGCTAACCCCAAGAACAGCTGTTCTGGGTCAGCAGGGCGAGAGGTGCCTACTGCTGCCGAACTAGGAGGAGGAGGGGAGAGAGAGAGATCTTCAGAAGGGTGTGCTCCTTCCAGCTGCTGTTGAGTACCCTCACCAGGTTTCTCAGTTCCTACATCACTGAGTGATTCTAGGTCATCTTGACCTGCTGAACCTTCCATAGGGTCGGCCGTTGAAGAAGGGTATCGATCTTCTAGCAAGGCAAGCATGGCCGCCCTAAGGTCGTCAAATGAGTTGATGTCAGCTGGCTCCTCTTAGCCTATTTGTTGTCTCAGCTGTAGCTCGTCGGCATTCAGAATCTCCGAGGACTTGAATCTGATCAGCTGCTCGAGGGTGATCCAGTCCCGGAATCTGAATAGCATCTGAAGCCTTACCCTGTTGGCAATGTCGACCAAGTCAGAATAACTGGCGATCTCAGGAATGTGTTCAGAGACATCTTGGGCTGCTTTGGATAGAAGCAATGAAAGCTCGAACCCGAGATTCTTGGCTTCAGTATCAGTCTCCATTTCATCAACGTCAATCGGAGACCGAGCTTTCTTAGTAGAAGGTAAGCTGCTGAGTGGTTGTACGTTCAGTGGAGAAAGGGGAGCTGGAGTAAAAGCAGTAGGTGAAGTCCCTTGTTCCACTGAACCTTCTCGATCTTTTGAAGGAGCCTTCTCTGCTGAGGCCTCCTTCTCAGCAGAATTTGCCTTCTCTTCTGAATCAGCCTTCTCTACTGATTCTACGGTCTCGTCCCTCAGCTGGAGGACAGAAGGGGCCACTACGATGGCTTGCTCAGAAGCCTTCTTCTTCTTCTGAGGGGTAGCGCCCTTCTTCACTAGGGTGGGGACTTTCCTCTTGCCCTTCCCCTCTCCGGCACTAGCGCCAATCTGCTGAAGAGAACTGGCCTGGCTGTGGAACCTGATCTTCTTGGGATTGAAGTATTCATTGTCAGCGTAAGTGATCTGATCAGCTCCACAGAAGTCCTCGATCATGACTGAGAGCTTCATGCCATATAGTAGTTTGCCCTTGGCACTCAGTCTGATTGTTAATCGATCGTACTTCGCCGCTTGCGCCTGATACTGTTTGATGAAGACGTCGGCCCAGTTGATTTAAGCTGTGTCATAAATGGCAGTTTCAGACTTGACACCTGATCGAAAGAACCAGCCTGCCTTTTAAGGATCTGCGTCACAATGTACGCCAAGGCCTTGAACTTGGGGAGCATGTTGTTCTTGGGAAAGGCAGCCCCGAATGTTGTTGGCTTCCCACAGAATAGTGTCAGGTAGTCATCCAACACATCGTCCTTGTAACCAGCAGGACTAATGTCTTTTGAAGGGAGTCTGAAGCTCTTCTGAAGTGTCTGCTTCAGTGACATCCTCTTCACAATCGTAGAAGCCTTGGAAGGGTCAGAGATCTAATGCACGAGGAATGACCCACACAAGTCTCCGTCTTCCTCCTCCATTTTGAGATAGAACTTAGCAATCTGACGAGTAAGGAAGAACGAGGGTTTCTTGGATAGAAATGCCTCGTGTATAGATGCCCTCAACGCATCATAGACTTGATCCATGAATTCCAGGTCACTGTAGTCGAACTCCATGACTGGCTCACACCACACTCTGTCTTTCTCCAGGATCTCCACCATATCCACGGGAGAAACGATAGCGAGATTTATCATAACTTATCTGTAGAACAAAGGATTAGCACTTGAAAATAGAGTTAGTCAGTAAGTGCTATAGCAAGTAAATTTACCGTAAAAAGATCTCTAAAGAAAGTGAAAGTATATAGATGAAGAAAGATTTTCAGAGTTCTTATGGTTTTTGCAGAAACGACAATGGTGAAAATGGCGGTTCTAAGGATGATCACGTCGATATATAGAGTGCTTGAATATGAATCGTTTTTGATCGATGGTTGGGATTAAATCCCGCTTTTTCAGTGGACGGTCACGATTTTATAATATAAAAAGAGTCATGATTATTGTGCCGCCTAGTCAAATCTCAGACTTATATAGTCTTAAGAAGTAAGTTGATATGTCATGCATTAAATGCAAAGCAGTTTCAGGAAAGAGAACATAGAATATCGTGTAATAAATGAAAATAATTTTAATAAATGACATTCTTTAAGGCATTAAGTGCGATGCTTAACTCTTTATCATAAAAACTTTTTTATGTATGCTGAGTTGACTACTGAAAGAGATACGCAAACCTATCAGCTGAACATAGTAGTCAGCTGATACCACGTGTAGTTGGTTGTTGAATCTCGAAACTGAACGAACTCACTGTTGAATGAGTGTTTCCTCTTACTGAGGGTACTCCATCTGAAACGCTTACTTAGTGAAGTCAGTAGGTTCCAGGAGACCGAGCTCTACTGAAAGATCTCTGAATCTAGCTTTTTCTAGAGGCTTGGTCATAATATTAGCCCTTTCTATGTTAGTGTGGATCTTCTCCAATCTGACGTCCTTCTTTTCGATATGATCGTGAATGAAATGGTGTCGAATGTCCACGTGCTTACATCTTGTATGTAGAACAGGATTCTGCGAGATTGCATTAACACTGGTACTGTCATAGTAGATCGACACTTCATTCTGAATTACATCGTAATCACGCAATTGTTGTCGAAGCCAAAGGATCTGGGCGCAGCAACTTCCGACAACCATGTATTCAGCTTCAGTAGCGGATGTGGCTACTGAATGCTGTTTCTTGGAGAACCATGAAATCAGCTTTCTACCGAGGAACTGACACGTTCCTGAAGTTGATTTTCGGTCTAGCCTGCAACCTGCATAGTCAGCGTCAGTATAGCAGTTAATTTAAAATTATCATCTGCTGGATATCATAACCCTCTGTCAGATGTGCCTTTGAGTTAGCGGAGAATCTTCTTTGCCGACTCCATATGGCTCAGCTTAGGATTCGCCTAAAATCGAGCATAAAAACCTACAACATAAGTTATGTCAGGTCGCCTCGCAGTTAGATATAATAATGAACCAATTAAAGCACAATAATCAGTAGAGGCTACTGATACTCTCTCTTTGTCTAGATCAATCTGGAAGTTTGTGTTCATAGGGATTGTGACTAGTTTGCTGAACTCGCATCCGAACTTCTTGATAAGTTCCTTCATATATTTAGCTTGATTGATGAATATCCCTCTATTAGTTTGTTTGACTTGAAGTCCAAGAATGACATCATTGACATCTCAAACTTATCTTTCATTATCTTCTCAAACTTTTGACACATGGTCACATGCTGAGAGCCAAATATGATGTCATCCACGTAGACTTGCACTAGTAGTATGTCGTCGTTCAGTCGAATGTTGAATAGTGTTCGGTCTATAGTGCCTTTGCGAAAACCTTTCGAAGGAAATCTTACAGGGTATCGTACCAAGCCTTGGGTGCTTGTTTTAACCCATACAGTGCTTTCCTGAGTCTTTATACTTGAAGTCCCTTCTGAAAGCCGGGAGGCTGCTCCACGTATACTTCTTCCTTCAGTACGCCATTCGGAAACACACACTTCACATTCGTCTAATAAACCTTGAATCTCTAATGTGAGGCGTAGGCGAGGAAAAGACAAATAGCTTCCAGTCTTGCAACTGGGGCAAATGTTTCATCAAAGTCTATTCCCTCAGTTTGACAGTAGCCTTTAGCAACTAATCGAGCCTTGTTTCTGACTATAACGTTGTTTTCGTCCCGCTTGTTCTTGAAGACCTATTTTGTTCCTATGATATGTTGGTGTCAGGGTCTGTCAACAAGATCCAAACCTCATTGCGAACGAACCAGTTCAGCTCCTCTTGCATGGCTATAATCCAGTAAGCATCGTTCAGTGTCTCCTCAGTATTCTGAGATTCTTTAGTAGACAAGAAGCAGGAAGCCTGCTGAAAGGTCATCAATGATAAGCTCAGCAGAGTGAGTATCTAACCAAGAACTTCGTTTCCTTGTCTCTTCTTTTGAAACAGATTCAGTGCAGACAGTAAGAGTATTAGGCATTTCAGTAGTACTGTTTTGAAACTGAAGAAGTTGAGTGACAAGTTGAGGTTCTGATTAATCGTCCACTGTAGGGGTGTTAGGTTCAAGAACATCATTTGTTCCCCCTGAGTTGGTGCATTCATTTGTGGTCTCAGTACCGACTTGGGTATCTTCATTGACTAATACATGGGATAGATTTTGTACTGTAGAATCAATCTTCTAAGCTACATTCAGTGTGAGTTGATTCTGAATATTTTCTTCTGCTGAATCATCATCCTAACACTTGTGAATCATTTCTGAATCTTCGTTTAAGTTCAGATTCTGTAGCTTCTGGCTTACATCTTCAGAATCTGAGTTACTTCTGTTCCTGTTCTCAGTAGCAAACTCATTAAAGATAACATTAGGACTTTCCTCCACACAAAGGGTCTGGAGGTTGAAAACTCTGAAAGCCTTACTGACCGTGGAGTATCCAAAGAACACTCCTTGGTCTATTTGCTTTCGAAAGTTCTCAGCTGATCCTTTCCATTATTGAGGATGAAACAAGAACAACCGAATATATTGAAATGAGATATAGAAGGAATTCTCCCGTTCCATAATTCATAAGGCGTCTTCATGTGCTTCTTCGTCAGTAAAGATCGATGCTGAGTGTAGCATTCCGTGTTTGTGGCTTCTGCCCGGAACTTCAGTGGTAATCTAGAGTCTGCGATTAAGGTCCTTGCTACTTCTTTCAGTGCTCTGTTCTTTCGCTCAGCAAGACCATTCTGTTGAGGCGTGCGTGCAGCAGACTTCTCATGTTCGATTCCTTTAGTATTGCAGAACTCCTTGACCATTGAGTTCAGAAACTCAGTACCTCGGTCGGAACATATCGTTTTAATCTTGATGTCCTTCTGGATACAGAGTCTCTTCAGTAGCCTCGGCAAAGCTGTCTTAACGTCAGACTTGTTGGAGATAAAAAGTACCCACGTATATCTAGAATAGTCATCGATCACCATTAGTGTGTACTTCTTTCCTCTGATCGTCACATGAGAAACTGGCCCAAAAAGGTCCATGTGAAGAAGCTTAAGGATTACGTCAGTAGATGGTGACAGAATTGAATAATGGCTTGTCTTTGTTTGCTTTCCTTTTAACACGCTTCACACTCTTCTTCCTTTTTAAATGCTCTCTTGGGCATTCCCTTGACAAGAGATCCATTAGTTAGTTTGTTGGTCATGAGATAAATGTTCAGGTGTAGGGGGGGGGAGAGGGGGTGAATACACCTGAAAACTTTCTCAACTTAAAACGCGAACAATCCTATTCAGGAGAGTGCCTTGCTGAACAAGTTCAACATACCAAGCATGTTGTTCTGGATCACTTGGACAGAGTGACTGACTATACTGAGGCCTACTAGCTGACTGATATTAGAATTCAGTACCGTTCAGTAAGAGTTCAGTTGAGTGCGGAAAAGTGTAGGCCCGATTCAGTTGAGTTCGAAAATGTTTTTAATAAAACTGTTTCAGTAGGTTAGTGCATTCAGTTTAAGCTTTGCTGAAACTCAGTTGAATGATTTTGTAAAGCAGTTTTCAGTATGAATAGTAAAATCAATGTAACAGTAAGGAACACAGCGATTTTAAGGTGGTTCGGATATCAATCAATCCTACGTCCACTGTCCCGAAAAGACCAGGAGACTATTTTATTATACTGAGTTAGTCTCAGTCGGTTTGTGCACTGGACAAACACTGGCCGTGAGGATTATACTGAGCAAGTCTCAGTTTACAAGTATCAAACTGAAGTGTTTGACAAACTCTCCAACTATGAAGGAGTTCTTAACAAGTAAGAACAGTTCAGGGATGAACTCCTTCGGTCTAAGCTATGGATATATTCAGTGGAGCTTAGGTTAGAGAGAAGGGAATAAAGGTGGCTTCTAGAGTGACGAATAGTGAGGAATAAACTCTCTGGGTTCGTTTTCAATCACTTGGATACTAGAGGCTATTGATTCTAATTCAGCCGGGTTCCCTTGAGCAAGTATGTCACCTTTCGCTTGAAGTGTTTCTCTGAAGTTCTTGCGGAAAACTTAAGTTTGTAAGTGTTTCCTCGTAATCTCTCATTCTTGTTTTATATGTTATTCTGCAATTTGATTTTCCCTCTATTTATAGAGATTAGCCATGGATAGATCCGTTGGAGACGAACGATCCACGTGTCACTCTCTTTGGGTAGCTGTTGGGAGATGATTCAGTAGCTTAGTGCTAATAGATTTGAATGATCCCAAAACCCTACTTTGATTGGTGAACCATTGAATTGTAACTATTCTGTTTCTGTCTCTGAGAGTTTCAGACTCAGTAGACAAATCCTTCGGCATGGTTCAGGCGCTTACTTTTTGTCTGCTGACTCTTCAGTAGACTATCAGCCTCAATACCATGGGAAGAAGACTCAGTAGTGCTGGACTCAGCAAGGAGCAAAGATATCGAAAGGAGTCGCAGAACCTGGACTCAGCAGGAGCAGTTCACCGAACTCAGAGTTGATCTTCAGTAGAGCCAGACTCAGCAGGAGTATGCTACTGAACATAGATCAGACTCAGCAACGGCCAGACAGTCTCCTAACTGTCAGTGATCTTATAAGTCAAATCAGTAGAGTCATACGAGGTACAGAGCAGTCAGCTTCAAATCTGCCTTGAAGTCTGTTTGTCTCACCTACTTTCTTCATCCTCGAAGCTTGACGAGCAGCCAACTGTCTACTTTCTGATTAAAGCTGCAAGTCAACACTTTTCCAGAAATGGAGGGAAAAGACTCTGCCACCATTGTTTGAAAGAGCCGTTAGCTACCCAAAAAAGAGAGACACATGGATCATCGTCTCCAACGGATCTTTCCATGTCTCTCATCTATACATAGAGGGAAGAATTCAAATCAAAGCTCGCGACATATGAAGAACACACGAGCAATTACGAGCAACTTCAAATCGACTTAAGCTTTCCGCAAGATCTTCAAAGAGTTATTTCAAGCGAAAGGCGACATTCTTGCTCAAAGGGAACCGAGCTGAATTAGACTTATAACCTCTAGTATCCAAGCGACTGAATACGAACCCAGAGAATATACCTTACCGTTCGTCACTCTAGAAGCCTCATTCTCGTTCCCTTCCCTCTAACCTAAGCTCAGCTGAGCCTATCCATACCTTAGATCGAAGGAGTTCATCCTTGAACTGTTCTTTATTGTAAAGAACTCCTTCAAAGTTGGAGAGTTTGTCAAACGCTTTAGTTTGATACCTTGTAAATTGAGACTTGCTCAGTATAATCACTAAGACCAGTGTTTGTCCAGTGCACAAACCGACTGAGACTAACTCAGTATAATAAAATAGCCTCCTAATCTTTTCGGGACAATGGATGTAGGATTGTTGGATCCAAATCACTTTAAAAATCATTGTGTTTCGTGTGTTATGTTTTACTGTTGCATTGATTACTGTCCATACTGAAAATATCTTTAAAAACCATTCAACTGTGTTTCAGCAAAGCTCAAAAGACTGCTCTAATATACTGAAACAGTTTTACTAAAAACGTTTTCTAAGTCTACTGAACCTCTACTGAACGGTACTGAATTCTGACCTAAGTCAGCTAGCAGCCTCAGTGAAGTCAGTCACTCTGCCACGCGATTCAGAACAACTTATCTGGTCTACTGAACCTGTTCAGTACAACATCTTCCTGAAAAGGACTATTCGCGTTTTAAGTTGAGAAAGTTTTTCAGGTGTATTCACCCCCCCCCCCAATACCTGAACATTTATCTCGGGACCAACAATAGCTAACGACTCTTTTAAGGAATTTTGCAGAGTCTTTTCCTCCATTTCTGGAAAGATATTGACTTGCCGCTTTTATCAGAACTTTGACAGTTGGTTGCTCATCATTGGTCGAGGCGTAAAAAGTAGTTGAGACATGCAGACTTCTAGGCAGATACTGAAGTTGACTTCTCTGAAAACCTCGGACGACTCTACTGATTCAACATAAGATCATCTGACAATCAGGGAGACGTCAGGCCATTGTTGAGTCTGACCTAGGTTCAGTAGTATAGTCCTGCTGAGTCCAACTCTACTGAAGGTCGACTCTGAGTTCAGTGAACTGCTCCTGCTGAGTCCTTTTCTACTGACTCCTTTCAGTATGCTGCTCCTGCTAAGTCCAGCACTACTGAGTATGAACACCTCTCAGTATGCTTCTCCTGCTGAGTCCAGCACTACTGAGTCTTAACTCCATGGTACTGAGGCGGATAGTCTACTGAGGGGTCAGCAAACGGAACTCTGAGCCTGAACCATGCTGAAGGAATTTCTAATGAGTCTGAAACTCTCAGAGACTAAGGCATTACTATTACAACACAATGGTTCACCTATCAAATTAGGGTTTTGGGATCAACCAAATCTTCTAAGTATCTAATCAATCTAATGCGAATCACATCCCAACAATTTCCCCCTATTTGATGATGCCAAAACCTAACACTACAAACTATCAGATACAAACTCCTTACAAATATTATAAGTAGAATCAGTGGAGTTGTTCATCAAGTTCTAATCTACTGAGGGATACAGAAATGAGGTATCAAAACCTATCAAACAATTCTAACAACAATCTCGACCTCAAACAATAAAATCTATCAATCTAAGCAAAAACAGACAAACACATATATAAATAGTGAGTGTGTGAGTCAGTAATCACTTAGGTGATTTTGAGTGTTAAATTTAAATAAACAGGCCATAGAGACAATCAGGTGTTGTCAGGCCAATCAGTAAAGATGTATTATATATGTAAGAAATTCAGTACATATACATCTCTTGCTATCTAAAAACAGAAAAGCTAATTGGAAGCTATCTTCTGAACCTCCGGATCCTTGCCTTGAAATCTTTAGACTTATCTTCTGGTAGAGGGAGTCCTTACATCTAAAAAGTATCCTTCCTGAGCTTCTGAATCTTAGGCACATCATCTGAATCATTCTCATGAAGTTCAAGTGCCACAACAGCATTCCTGACCTCTCCTTCGATCAAACCAGTGTAAAGAGAGCCATCAAGCTTTTGAGGAGGTGGCAGAGGTCTGGGAGCAGGAACCTGAACATCTTCCTTGTCTGCGAGAGCCTTCTGAACTAAGTCATAAATCTCAGTATCGCATTTGAATAGCCAGTTAGCAAATGCTTGGTTCTTGTGGGATTCAGGCCAGTATCTCCATACATAATATCTCTTAACAAACTCGGCCTTCAGTGTCTCCCACTTCTGAGTCTTCTCCCAAGGCATCCACTTATCCACCCTAGGCCATCTTTGGATCTTCTGATTGTTGGGTCGCCTGCCTCGCCTGTATTTATATGGAATTTTAGTATCCTTCGGCGGAGGTGGCCTGGGCTTCAGTCGCTCAGCTTCCCTGGCTGCCTCAACAGCCTTTTCTTTGGCTAGAGCTTCTTGCCGCCTGAACTCTTCTAGATGGTAGTATTGAGCTCTTTTGTCCATGTCGATCATGCTGAAATTGAGCATCTCTTCAATGGTTGGCTCAGCTCTTGGTCTCTCTTGATGTTGCAGCTGCTGTTGTTGTTCATATTTTTGTTGCTGCTGTTGTGAATCAGTTGCAGCCTTCTAAGTTTGCTCAGTCACTTTCTCTTTTTCTTTTTCTCTATCGGCCTCATCGCCGATTTTCAGTTTCCTAGGAGGAGGCCTAGTGCCAGGCTTCCTTCCTGATGCCTTTGTCTTTGCCTTAGCCGGGGCGTTCTTTGGTTTGTTTGCGGCTTCAGCTTCAGCTAGCTCCCTGGCTAACTTTTCTTCAGCTTCGATTTGCGCTTGTTCTTCTGGGCTGATGTATCGTTTCGTCCCTTTCTTTAGTGGGGTGGGATTTTCAGAGCTTTCTTTCCCTTTCCCGCCACTGGTGGAGGCAGAGGAGTCTCTTCCTTTTTTGAGTCCTCCTCAAGGAACTCAACAACTTCTTTGATGTGTCTACAGAAATCTGGGTTGTTGATCCCTTGGTTTCCTTAGGTCCTGAGCCACTTGGGCCAGTCTCTGTGCGCACTACATCTCCGGCGCTAGAGACACCCTGGGCCTGACCTTTATCTGTTCCTGAGGGGTCAGTGGGAGCTAATTGGTTTTGAGCTGCTCCTGAAACTGACTTCTTCCCCCTTGCTCCCGAAACTGACTTCTTCCCCCTTGCTCCCGAAACTGACTTCTTCCTGAAACTGACTTCTTCCCCCTTTTTGGCATCATCAGCTAAGCCTGGGGTCGAGACTGGAACGACTTTGCTATTCAAGCCAGAGTATGCAGCAGCTAGCCTGTCCAAGGCTTTCTGCATACCCTCGAGTCTCAGATGAAGGTCATTCCTCTCTATTATCAGATCATCACCATACTTTCGGTGAGAGGACTCGACCAACTCCTGGATAGATTTCAGCTTGGCATCTATCTTCTCTTCACAGGCCTGTTGGATAGATTGGATTCTGAGCTCATGGGCCTGAGTCAGTGAAGAGATTGAGTTGAGGTGTGCTGACTGTGCTGCCTTGAATTCCTCCAGAAGTGATGTCTGGGCAGCTGTCAGTGATACCTGTTGTTGGTCAAATTCAGCTCTTTGAGTGGCTAATGTTCTCAGCTCCTTGATTTCCTCACTTTGAGCTATGGTGGTCTTCTTCAAACTCTGGGAGGCAGCCTTGGCCAAGAGCCGGTTCTGAGTTCCTTGTCCTTTTAGTACCTGGCCATTGTCCTCGAACGTCGGCCTTTGGAGCTGGATGCAACCTCAAATGTAGACCCCAACAGAAGCTATTCTGGGTCCACAACTCGAGAGGTTCCAGCTGCCGACTGACCTGGAGGGAGGGAGCTAACAGGAAGGTCAGTAGAAGGTTGAGCTCCCTCTACCAGTTGAGTACCCTCAGCAGGCTTCTCATGGCCTGCATCACTGGGTGGGTACTGATCATCGGGATCAGAAACCTCTGAAGGTGCGACTGCTGTAGGGATGCGATCGTTAAGAATAGCCAGCATCGCCGCCTTTAGATCCTCGAGCGAGCTGATATCCGCAGGCTCAGAGTGGCCTATCGGCTCGCGGATTTCATGCTCCTCAGTATTCAGCTGTTCGCAGGATTGGTATTGGATCAAGCGATTAAGGGTTATCCAATCCTATAATCTTATTAGCATCTGAAGTCGGGCCTTCTGAGCTATGTTCACCAAGTCAGAGTGACTGGTGATCTCTGGTATGGCTTCAGAGACTTCTCGGGTGGCTCTGTTCTGAAGAGCTTCTGCCTCAATCCCGATTGTCTCAGCTTCAGTGCTGGTCTCCATTTCGTTTAAGTCAATGGGAGACATTGTCTTCTCAGCAGAAGGAATGTGGCTGAATGGTGGAACGTCCAACGAGGACTGAGAGATTGGAGTTGTCGGTTCAGGTTCTGTCCCCTGTTCCACTGAGATTTCCTTTTCAGCTGAGATTGTCTTCTCTGCCGAGACAACCTTCTCCACTGAGACTTTCTTCTCAGACGAATGTGAGTCGTCTCTCAGTCTGAAAGGAGGAATAATGACTACCTTCTCAGTTGAAATTTTTAGTTTCTTCTGAGGGTTCTTCTGAGGTGTAGACCTCTTCTTGGTGGGAGTGGAAGTCTTCTTCTTCCCTTTCCCAACTACAGCGGGCCCTGCCCTAATCTGCTGAAGGGCCGCTGCTTTGCTGTGGAAGCGAATCTTCTTGGGGTTGAAGTACGATTTATCCGCGTATTTAATATGGTCAGAACCACATAAATCCTCTATCATAATGGTCAGCTTCATCCCATACAGTAACTTTCCCTTGGCACTTAGGCTGTAGGACTTGTCAAACTTCGTATCCTGTGTCTGGAATTCTCTGAGGAAGAATTCCATCCACTTCACCTTAGCTCTATTATAAATCGCCATCATCGTCGGGAGCTTCAGTCTCGACACCTGATCAAACGAGCCAGCTTGGCTTATCAGGATTTGGGTCACGATGTAGGCCAGGGCATGATACTGAGGCAGCATCGAGTTCTTGGGGAACGCCGCTCTGAAGGTTGTTGGCTCCCCACAGAAGATCTCCAAATACTCATCGATCATGTCATCCTTGTACCCTGCTACACTTATTCCGCTGTCCGGTAGCTTGAAACTCCTCTGAAGAGCTTGCTTGATGGACATCTGCTTCATCTCTTCATCTGCTGTAGAGGGGTCAGCCACGTGATGGATAATGAATCTTTTGACGATATCACCATCTACGGCTTCTGATTTGAGATATAACTCAGATACCTGCCGGGGGAGGAAGAACGTTGGCTTCCTCAACAACAAGGCTTTGAGGCCTGATGCCCTGAACGCATCGAACACCTCGACCACGACATCAAGATCACACGTGTCGAACTCCATTATGGGTTCACACCATACCCGGTCCTTCTCTAATATCTCGATCATGTTGACGGGAGAAGCAACTGAAATGTTTGACTGCGCCATATTTGAATCTACAGAGTTCAGTATCAGTATTGAAATAATGTAACATATAAACATAAATACTGAATAAACATGGAAATCTACCGTAAGAATCTCTGATAGAAGATGAATGCAGTTTGCAAGAAGGAAATTTTAATTCTTAGAGATTTTAGGGTTTTAATCGCAGAGAGTGAAAATGGCGGTTTTAGTGCTGTAAACGTTGATATATATGAAAATGAAGATGAACAGAGTTTTTTTAATCAACGGCTCTGTTTAAATCCCGCTTTATTAGATGGACGGTCTAGATTAGATTTTATAAAGGGTAATGATCACTATAGCCGCCAAGTCAAAATACAGTTGTATATAGCCAAAGAAGTAAGTTGAGAAGACATGCATTTAATGCAATGTAGAGTTCAGCAATCTTAGCATAGAATGTCGTGCATTTATTGAAACCGTTTATAATAAATTACATTCTCTAAGGCATTGAATACGATACTGAATCTAAATTATAATGGCATTAAATACTGGGTTAGCTACTGAAAAGAGATACGCAAACCTGTTAGCTGAACATCGTAGTCAGCTGATAGCTCGTGTAGTTGGTTGCTGAATCTCTGTGTACTGAGTAAGTCCAGTATTGAGAGTGAACATTTCCCCTTGCTGAATGCTCCTCTCCTGAATCCACTTACTGACTTGAGTCAGTAGGGTCCAGCAGACCTAGCTCTACTGAAAGTTCTCTGAATCTGGCTTCAGCTAGAGGCTTGGTCAGAATATCGGCCATTTAATGGTCAGTATGGATCTTCTCCATTCTGATATCCTTCTTTTCGACATGGTCACGAATGAAGTGGTGTCTGATGTTCACGTGCTTGCATCTAGTATGAAGAACAAGATTCTGAGTGATTGCAATGGTACTGGAGCTGTCGCAAAAGATCGGCACTTCATTCTAAATGACGTCATAGTCGTGTAGCTATTGTCTCAGCTAAAGGATTTGGGCGCAGCAACTTCCGGCAGCCATGTACTCAGCTTCAGTAGTTGACGTCGCTACTGAATGCTGTTTCTTTGAGCACCATGAGTTTAGTTTACTGCCGAGGAAATGACAAGTTCCCGAAGTTGATTTTCGGTCAATCCTGCAACCTGCATAGTCAGCATCAGAATAACCAATTAGTTTAATATTATCATCTGTTGGATACCATAAACCCATGTCAGGTGTTCCTTTGAGATAATGGAGAATCTTCTTCGCTGAGTCCATGTGACTCTACTTAGGATTCTACCATAAAACCATGGATTCAGATATCAGCTTGGTCAAAACATAAGCATAACTGAACTAGCTCACCGATTCACTCATCTCTCTCTAATCTAGTCCGGGCAAGCCGCTCATTAAAAAAAAATATAGTCACGCAGTTACAATAGCAAGTGGTCAATCTAGCAACTCAAGGAGGTCTTTCTCTTGGATGTAATGGGGCTTAAGGACTCATTCAAGTATATGACATGGTAGGGAATCCTAGGGGTCCTAAGCTTCTGAAAATTAAGTACAAGTATGCAGCATGCTATTCACTGAGGTATTTGATTAGGCAAGCAGATAATAAGCATAAGAGATATCCAACGGGTGCTTCATCACTTCTGCACTGATGGAGATTTATTTTCACATACAAACTAGGGCAAGGCATAATATAAACATTCAGACTTCATCCTTCCCTTTATTTTTATTTTTTTTTCAACGGGTGCTCTCTTTCTTTTTTTTTTTCTTTTCTTTTCTTTTCCTGCACCTTGAACTCTTTTTTTTTTCTTTTTTTTTTAGCCCCCCTTCAATATTTTTTTTCTTTTCAGTACAACACTCTGCCTGACCAAACTTACTGCCGGCAGAGTTCAGAACGTAAAATAACACAACTCCAGGGGGGGTATCAATTCAAACACTATCTCCAACTAATCATAAAATCTCTTTCAATAAAAATTGCCTCAACTTATGAATATCCAAAGCAAACACATGCATGCATAAGGTCAAGAGAAAGGCTTTGAAAGGCTTGGCTTCTTTAAATAACTCATGAAAGAACAAAGTCAAGGCTTCAAAGTGGCTAACTAGGGGCTGAGCAAAGGTAGGAATTGAAAGAATTAAAAGCTCAAATTTGTTAACCCTAATTTGCCTCCTATCCTCTGTCACACATGACCACAAGCTATGGAGACTTTGCAACACATCACTCTCAAGAAAATAGTGGGAAGTGAACCACTTTTAAAGGCTCAAATCTCTCTTTAGTGATGTGGTTTAAAATTCAGTTGTATCATGCTTAAATTTCCTCATCCAAAGCCACATACAAAATCCTCCATGGAAAGAGAAAATACACTCCAATCATGCAGAATTCAGTAAATGAAAGCACGCAGAATCTGGGCAAATTTATCCTAAAATCACATCAACAAATCATGTAAACCTAGCATGCTTCAACCTAGGACGAAGGACACAAACCTAAAATAACCTCCTCACACTTCAACCTTGCTCGCCCTCGAGCAAGTAACAGAAAAAGAACAGAGAAGGATGATGAGGAAACAAACAAAGACACACAAAGACTGAAAACAAATAAAACAGAAAAAATAAAAAAAAACTGACTGACTAGGGGAATGGTTCACCGGTTCTTCAGCTCGTCCAAGCGAGCTGTCATGGCCTTCTGAAAATCTTCCATCTGTTCAGCAATCTTCTCCAACCTTGCTTCTATCGTGCCAAGCCTGTCCTACTCCTCCTCCTGCCCTGCACCCACAGATTGACTCGGGACACCAGGTTCCGGCCTGACTTACATGCCCGAAACTGCCGCTTCTCATACTTTGTGGCCAACTCCTCTTCTTCAAAATGGCGAATGTGGAGACGATCTTCTTCATTCAAGATGCGGATAACAAACATGTTGGCGTAATCGTCTTCGGCTGGCTCGGAGTCAGAGATATCCTCCTCGGCGTTGGCATATTTCTGAAATAGGGTTTGGTCTTTGGGATCTAGTAACATATCGGTTGGGCAATCAAGATCCGAAACGTAATCTTCATCGCCCTCGTCCTCAGGGTACACGCCATCCATTATCAATCTCTCCTATGGAATATGTATAAACCCATATTTGCTAACAGTACCTCCCACAGAGGCAGCGCGGGCTTGTAGTGCTTGTCTGGCAGCGTCGGTGGAAAGTTCCGGAGATTCTGGAAGTGGAGGTGACGGAAGAATAGGCTGATCTGCAGGAGAGGTAGACTTCTCTAGCGGTGGAGTGGAAACCCTAACCCGCGACGCTTGTGGTGTAACAATAGGAGTAGTAGAAATAGGGGTTTCCTCCGGCACTTCAGATGGAGATGGGGGTGGAGATTTCTGTACTTCCGGTGAAGTGGGTTCTGCATGGGGTACCGCCGGTACCTCGGGAATCGCACTGGCAACAACCACCTCTTCAATGGGCTCCTCCGCTACAGCCGGCGAAACTTCAGCATGGCATAGGCACCTCTTATTGGACCTGTCGTGGAGTGGGTTGCTTTCGGCGGCTTGCTCTTAGATGGCGAGCTGTCAGCTCAGATGGAGAAGAAACAGGGATGGTCTTCTTCTTTGCAGCAGAGGAAGTAGTCTTTTGCTTCTTGGGAGCCATGGATTGTTGTAGAAAATGATGTAGAAAGGAGGAGATGACGAGTAGCTTGGTTGAAGACGAAGTTTTGCAGAGAGGGGAAAAACATGGAGCGCAGGAACAGTTATGAGGTCCCCCCCCCCTTTCTCAACTCAATCTTAAAGCATCCAATTTATGAGGGTTTGCGATTGAGTCCTTCAATTTCTTTTAGTGAACAAATACACCCCGCTCGCTTCAACCTCCTCACACTTCAACTTTTGTGTCAATTTGACCACAAAAGTTTGAAGTATTTTGCAATTAGGTCCTTGACCTATACTTGGGCATATTTCCTCCTTCAAACTCCTTCCTTAATTCTTGAAGTTTATTTCCTAAAGTGATGAATTTCTTCCACAATTATCTAGATCTCCTGCATAAAAATAATTAGCACAAGAATCCAACACTAAAAACCAAATATGAAAAACATAAAATGAACCTAGACTATGAAATAAAATGCAGAAAATAAAGGATATGTGTGGGATGCCTCCCACAAGCGCCTTGAGTTAGAGTCGCAGGCTCGACTCTTCCAAGCTGATCAAGTGTATGTTGGGAGGTACAATGGAATCTCGTCCACTGTTTTTATTTGGTGCAAGTGATGATAGAGCTTTAGCCGATGACCGTTCACCACGAAAGTAGACTTCGTTGCGGGATCCTCTAAATCGATCACTCCACTTGGCCGAACTGACTTGATAACAAATGGCCCTATCCATCTTGAACGAAGCTTCCCGGGTATGAGTCGAAGTTTAGATTGGTATAAGAGCACCAATTGTCCAACTTTAAATTGTTTTGATCTCAGATTACGATCATGCCAAGCCTTTGTTCGATCCTTGTACCACATAGAGGCATCATAAGCTTCAAGTCGAAGCTCTTCAGTTCTTACAAATGATACTTGCGTTCCTCCTCACACTTGAGCAAGTTCATATTCATTGTTTTCACGGCCCAAAATGCCTTATGTTCGAGCTCAACCGGCAAGTGACACATCTTTCCGAAAATCAAACGATAAGGGGACATACCAATAGGGGTTTTGTATGCGGTTCTGTACGCCCAAAGAGCATCCTCCAAGCGTATACTCCAATCTTTCCGAGATGGATTAACCGTCTTTTCCAACACTTGTTTGATCTCCCTATTGGATACTTCAGCTTGGCCGTTTGTTTGAGGATGATACGGAGTAGATAGATGATGTTGACATTCGTATTTTTTCATCAAAGCTTCAACGGTACGATTACAGAAATGAGTACCATTATCACTTATTATGGCTCGAGGAACACCATATCGGCTAAAAATATTTGAATTAAGAAATCCAACAACAACTTTGGAATCATTGGAGCGAGTTGCCTTGGCCTCGATCCATTTGCACACATAATCCACAGCCAATAATATGTATAAATTTCCGAACGAGCTAGGGAAATGTCCCATGAAGTCCATACCCCATACATCGAATATTTCGCAAAAGCGCATCGGATGTTGTGGTAGTTCATCTCGCAGGCCAATATTACCAAGCATTTGGCAACGTTTGCAACTCTTGCAAAACTCATAAGCATCTCTATTCAAAGTTAACCAAAAGAATCCCCAATCGAGAACTTTTCGTGCAGTACGCTTTACTCCTCCATGTCCTCCATAAGGGGATGAATGACATCGCTCTAAGATCTCAAATTGTTCCTCTTCGGGTACGCACCTTCGAATAACTTGATCGGCTCCAACTTTCCAAAGTGTAGGATTATCCCAAAAATAATACTTGCATTCACTCAATAATTTCCTCTTTTGAGCCATGGTAAAGTCTGGTGGCAGTCTCCTTGAAGTGAGATAATTTACAATGTTGGCATACCACGGAGTTTTACCATCTTTTCCTTCAATTGCATAACATTCTGCCTCAGTTTCCTACTTCCACTTGGACAAGCTGATAGTATAATTTTCTTCAGATGGCTTGGCCATGTTGTCAGCATCTAGGATCACAGAATAATAGAGATGCTCTTCTGGAAATTGTTCCTTGATTGGTTCAGCATCTTATGGATGAACTAAACGACTCAAATGATCAGCTACATTATTTTCAGCTCCTTTCTTATCTCGCACTTCCCAATCAAATTCTTGCAGTAGCAAAATGCAACGTATAAGACGTGGTTTGGTCTCTTTGTTTGTGAGTAGATGCTTCATGGCAGCATGATCAGTGTAGACGATCACCTTCGACCCAAGCAGATATGAGCGGAACTTGTCGAAGGCAAAAACAATAGCGAATAGCTCCTTTTCTGTAGTGGTGTAATTGCATTGGGTTGGATTGAGCGTCTTTGAGGCATAGTACATAGCATGACTGTCCTTTGCATTCTTTTGGGCAAGGACAGCTCCAACAGCGTAGTCACTTGCATCACACATAAGCTTAAATGGAATTTTCCAATTCGGAGCTTGCATAATAGGAGCTGTGACCAATTTTTCCTTGAGAATGTCGAAAGCTTTCTTGCAGTCATCAGCTAGGACAAACGGAACGTCTTGCTGAAGTAACCTTGTTAAAGGTTGAGCAATCTTGGCGAAGTCCCGAATGAATCTTCGGTAAAATCCAGCATGGCCTAAAAATCCTCGAATCTCCTTGATATTTGTTGGATACGGCAGTTGGGCAATTAAATCAACCTTCGCCTTATCTACTTGGATACCTCTTTCAGATATTATATGGCCAAGAACAATTCCTTCCCTTACCATGAAATGGCACTTTTCATAATTAAGAACCAAGTTCTTCTCCACACATCTTCTTAGAACCACATCTAGATTCTTGAGACATTGATCGAAAGAATCTCCATAGACGGTGAAATCGTCCATAAATACTTCGATGCATTTTTCAATGAGATCGGAGAAAATACTCATCATGCAACGTTGGAAAGTTCCGGGAGCGTTGCACAATCCAAAAGGCATGCGGCGATAAGCATAAGTGTCAAACGGACATGTGAAGGTGGTCTTCTCTTGATCATCCTTATTGACATAAATTTGAAAGTATCCACTATATCCATCAAGAAAACAAAAATAGGATTGACCGGCAAGTCTCTCAAGCATCTCATCAATGAACGGTAAGGAAAAATGATCCTTTCTTGTTGTCGTGTTCAATTTCCTATAGTCAATGCACATTCTCCATCCGGTTACCAATCTCATGTGTACCAACTCATTTTTTTCATTCTCAACGACTTGAAAACCTGATTTCTTTGGTACAACATGTACCGGGCTGACCCATTTGCTGTTCGAGATCGGGTAGATAATTCCCAAATCAAGCAACTTTAAACTCTCTTTTAAAACAACTTCACACATGTTGGGATTTAACTTCCTTTGTGGGTCTCGGATGGGCTTACTATCCGGCTCCAATACGATGTAACGCATGCAAACATCCGGACTGATTCCGGTGATATCGGCCAATGTCCAACTAATAGCTCGAGTGTGCTTTTTCAGAATTTCGACCAATCGCTCTTCTTGCTCTTTTGATAATTCACTGCTGATAATCACAGGAAGAGTCTTATCTTGGCCCATGTAAGCATACTTTAAATTGACTGGCAGCTTCTTAAGTTCCAGAATGGGCGGTATGACATGTGATGGCACTGGTCTGTCTTCCACATTCTCCTTAGGCAAGCAGATGCCGCTACTGGAGGTAACGACTTCTGGAACTGCATATAGAGATAAGATGGCTTCCTTTACTTCTTCATCTAGCATTCATTGGACATCCATCTCAGAGAGGCTTTGTGTCAATGCTAAGTCTAACTTATCCTGCAGTAATGTCGTCTCAAGATGTTCTTGGACAAGAGGCTCAATAACGTCAATAGAATAAGCATTTTCACAATCAAGGGGCTTTTTCATAGAATCATCAATACTATAAGTAAACTTCTCACCATGATAGTCCAAACAGATAGTACCCTTACACACATCAATTAACGCTTTAGCTATTTTCAGAAAAGGTCGACCTAGCAAAACTCCCGAAGTTACCTTCTTTCCCTCACAAGTGTTAATCACATAAAAATCCGCAGGATATACGAAATCATGGATTTTAACAAGAACATTTTCTAGAAAGCCTTTAGGGGATATGCATGATCGGTCAGCTAATTGAATAACAACTTTAGTATCGGTTAACTCAACCCCAACTAAGCTATTAAACACAGATAAAGACATCACATTGATTGAGGCTCCTAAATCACAAAGGGCTTTTGGGATCATCTTAGTTCCAATCAAACAGGGCAAGGTAAACATACCTGGATCATGGCACTTCTCGGGAAGCATATTTCGAATACATGCTGAGACATTCTCGTTTTCCACAATTTTTCCATTTTTGCTTGTCATTCCAGCAATGAACTCTTTCAAAAACTTCCCAAGATGCGGGATCTTGATAGCATGAAGAAATGACAGATTAACTTCCACCTTGCCAAAGATGGACATGTAATCCAACGTCTGCTCCATGGGCTTTAGTTTCTGCACCAATGCTTGTGGAAACGGTGGATCAATCAGTAATTCTTCCTGGACAACCTGCTTCTTTCCTTTTTCCTCTTCATCGACTTTTTCCTTGTCTTTCTTTGAGTTGGATGACTCAGAGATATTTAGCTTTGGCAATTTGACAATGTCATCAGTGTCACTTTCTTCAGCCTTCTTCGATGCCTTGCTTGGCGGATCAGGGAGATCTCTTCCACTTCTCAGAGTAACATGGCTAACATTCTTTGGATTAATCTGGACTTGAGAAGGTAGCTTTCCTTGGTTCCCTCGAATCTCATTGATTGAGGCAGATAGCTGCCCTATCTGTCCGGCCAAGTTATCTAGTCCGATTTTCTGCTCCTTCTATGAATTTTGGATGTTTAGGATAGCTTCATTATGAGTCAGAATACTCTGCTGCATTGTTTGTTGTGAGATAGCCATCTTAGTTAGAATTTCTTCAATGGTCTTGCCAGGCTTTGCTTGGACAGGTGGAGGCAAAAGCGGTGGATTTGTTGGATAAGTCCTTTGATTAGGAGGGCGATAGACTTGTTGTTGTGGTTGTTGGGGTGACATCTGCGGTTGATGTGGGGTGAACTGTGGCTTGGGATGATTATCTCACTTCAGATTTGGATGATCCTTCCATCCAGGATTATAGGTGTTCGAGTAAGGATTTCTTTTCTGTTGGTTATTGTTCCAGTTCCCAATCGCGTTGCAATCTTCAGCATGGTTTGCTTGGGTGTTACATTGCAACGAGGTGTCTCCAGACTGTCCACACACTCCACATATTTGTTCAACCGAGTTGACTGAGGATGTTTTTCCCATAGAGTGCATCAGCTTCTCCAACTTTGAGTCCATCATCCTTTCCAGTTTCTCAAAACGATTATCCATCCTTTCCATACTAGTATCCAGCTTGGTCTCCAGATCTACGGAATCAGCTGAATTTGCAGATTTTTTTATAATACGAACTTCCCCATAATCCTTAGTTGCATTAGTCAATTCTTGAATAATCTTCTCGGCATCATTGACTCTGCAACTGGAGAAATTTCCTCCACTTGATAAATTGACAAGATTCTTTGTAGTGATTGTCATTCCTTGATAAAAATAGGTCAGCAAATCTCCCTTGGAAAAATTATGATTTGGACAGCTTTCGATGAGAGCTTTGTATCGAGTCCAATATCCATTCAGTGTTTCATCAAACTCTTGCTGGACTCCAGAGATTTCCTTGCGTACGGCATTGGTCTTTGTAACTGGAAAGTTGCAATCCAGAAATATTTGTCTCATCTCTGTCCAAGTACGGATTGAGTTTGCGGGTAGACTTGTGAACCAGTTTCCTGCATGATCCATGAGAGCAAATGGAAAAGCAGATAGTTTGAATTGTTCCTTTGTTCCATGCGAAGTCTTTTGAGCATTGCAGAATCTCACGAACTCATTCAGAAAGCGGAATGCATCTTCATTCTTCATTCCATGAAACTTTGGTAGAGCTTGGATAAGCCCATACTTGATCTCAATCAGCTCATTGAGCCCTTCAATTTGGATCGGTGTGGGAAGATCTTCACCACCATGCTTTCCACACTGATCTAGCCTCGGAGTATTCGGATCGTCGGCCATCTTCTCGAGTTCAGTCTCGAATTTTCCTTCAGAAAAGAATTCTGCTAGGCTAAGCAGAATGTCTTCAGAGTCAGCTTCTGCTTGGCCAGACGAAGTGTCCTGCTTCGGCAGTTGCTGTTGTTGCAGCTTTGTCTCCTTCCTTAACCTCCTTGCGGTCCTTTCGATCTCAGAATCAAATATGAGGTTTGGGTTGGAAGACCTGCTCATAAACTAGTTAAAGCACAAAAAATCAAAAGGTAAACACGGTTAATTAGAAACACCGCTCCCCGGCAACGGCGCCAATTTGGTGATCGCTGTTTTCACACCAAATAAAATTCCTGCACACACTTAGAATTTTATAATTAGTATAGAACAGGGTCAAACTCAGGGAACAATGAAAATCAACATTGTTTATCCTTTTGATCAGAGTTTTGGTGATGCCACCACGCATAAATTTTGGGTTTACTACCTAGGCAAAGAAAAGTAAATAGCAAGAAAGATAGATAAAAATAATCAAATAAAGAAAGGCGGACTCGACTTTGGGTAACTTGTATGAGACAACTATTTCGATCATAGATGCATAGATTTAATTAATTCCTAAGATCAACCAGTTATAGGATACAGTGTTGGACACGTACATACCCCAATTCCTACTTACTTAGTCGGTAGTGGCTTGTTGAACAAATTTCCACTACTCCCTAATCTAACCACAACCTAGCTTGTTGAACAATCCTAGATTTAATGTTTAGAAAGCATTACGAGGAAGGAACCCAATTTTAATATCTACCGTTGTTGAACAAACTGACATAGATGATTAACCTCCTTAATTCGACTACCGTTACGATAGCTTCGCCACCTAAGTTGTTGAACATTCTGGCACTAATCTTCATAACCTAAATTGATCAGGTTTTAGTTAATCCAATTAAATCTTTCTACCCCGAATTAAGTCGAAATCCTAGTCTTCAATTACTACGAACAATTAGATCTCACAAAGTTTGTATCTCATACTCGCCACCCTCGCCGAAGCTCTAAAAAGTTTAGCTACACATACTTAACTTGGACAAGCAGAATAAAACGAACATATTCAGAACAGAAATTAAAGTGCGAAAATATAAAAGCATGCAACATAATTAAAGTACGAGAAATTTAAAGAATACTGAAACCTAAACTGAACGGAAACTTGAATTGAAACTGGGAATCTGAACGAAGTACTTGAAGTGCTGAAATCTGAAAATAACTAAACTAAGAAAGCGAATAAAAGTGTTTGGGAATTCTTGTGCGGAAATTAAAATCTAACTACGAAACTAAGACGAGAATGGCTGGAAACGATGTAGAGAATGGTGTAGAATGGTTCTGATCGGGTGTTATGAATGATGTCCGTCTCCACCCCTTTATATAGATTTGGAGCTTGATCTTCAAAAGGAAAGATATCTTAGGGCATATATTTTAAATCTTGCTCTTGAAGATTCCTTTTCCTTGTATAAGTCCAGCCCTAAAATATCTTTAAACTCCAAATCTTCAGCATATCTTTCCTTCTCGATCTCAATCCCATTTTTTCTCCAAAAACCGCCAAAATATCTCAAAATCAGCTCCGGATCGCCACCTCATCATCAGATCATAAACCTACTAAAAATAGACATTTCTGCGCACAAAACAACATCAACTTGGACAAGATGAGCGTCAGAACTGGGTGAATTCGAGGGGTATAAAATCAACACATCAGTCTTTCAGTGCGTCCTCAACTGTCTGAGGTTCTTCAGCAGACAAGAAGCAGGAATATAAGGCGCTTTCTCCCTGACAGAATCTGGATCATGTCTTTACGCTTGCTGAAGGATCTCCAATAATTAGGTCAGAAGTATGAGCATCCAAACACGATCTACGATGTCTCAACTCTTCATCTGAAATTTGTTCAACACAGATAGTAGGTGAGTTAGGCATTTCAGTTGTACTATTCTGAGATTGAAGCAATTCAGTTACAAGAGTGTGATCTACTGAGTCACCAGGTTCAGGGGCATTTAGCTCAGGAACATCTTCCCCTTGAATTATTATTCTCAGTAGAGGTCTCAGTTACCACTGGGGTTTCTTCATCGACCTGAGTTACCTGGGATTGACTCTGTTCTAGAGAGTCAATCTGTTCAGCTACTTCTACTGCTGGCTGAGATTCAGTAGATTTGTCTTCAGTTTCCTCATCTGAATCATCATCCCAACATAGTTGGATCTTTTCGACTTTATCTTTTAAGTTCAGATCCTGTAGCTGCTTACTGATGTCCTCAAATTCAGGTTCAGAGTTTCTGCTCTTGTCTTCAGTAGCAAACTCATTAAAAACAACATGAGGGCTTTCCTCCACACAAAGTGTCCGATAGTTAAAGACTCTGAAAGCTTTACTGACCCGGGAGTATCCTAAGAACACCCCCTGATATGACTTGCTATCAAAAGTCTTCAGCTGATCTTTCCCATTATTATGGATAGAGCACGAGCACTCAAAAATATGGAAATAAGATAGAGAAGGCTTCCTGCCATTCATAGTTCATATGGTGTCTTCTTATGCTGCTTTGTCAGTAGAGATCGGTTCTGAGTGTAACATGCAATGTCAGTAGCTTCTGCCCAGAATTTAGTTGGGAGTCCTGAGTCTGCGAGCAGGGTTCTTGCTGCTTCTTTGAGTGTACGATTATTCCTCTCAGCAACCCCATTTTGTTGAGGCGTGCGTGCAGCAGACGTCTCATGCTCTATTCCTTCTGCTTTGCAGAACTCCTCTGTTGGTCCCGAGTGTACGGTCAGGTGTAAAGGGGGGGGGGTGAATACACCTGACTCCGATTTTCTCAACTTCGAACACGAACAGTCCTGTTCAGGAAAGTGCCGTACTGAAATAATTCAGCAGACCAAATAGCTGTTCTGAATCGTGTGTGGCAAAGAGTCTGGACTCTACGGAGATCTCGCTAGCAGACAGAGTCGAATTCAGTATCAAACAGGTAGAGTTCAGTGGTGCGGAAAAGTGTAGGCCCAAATCAGTTGAGTGGAAAAACCGTTTTAGCAAATCTCAGTTCAGCAAATAGACAGTTCAGTATGCTGAGATAGTTGTATGATTTTAAAGTAAGTTTTCAGTATGAACAGTAAAATCAATGCAACAGTAATCAGAAAGCAATAACAAGACACAGATTTTTAAAGTGGTTCGGATATCAATCGATCCTACGTCCACTGTCCCGAAAAGTTCAGGAGGATATTTATTATACTGAGTTAGTCTCAGTCAGCTTGTACACAGGACAAAGCCGTGGCTTGGGGATTATACTGAGCAAGTCCCTGTTTACAAAGGTATCAAACTAAAGTGTTTGACAAACTTCTCCAACTATGAAGGAGTCCTTTTACAATAAGGATTGGGTTCAAATATGAACTCCTTCGTCTAAGCTATAAGTATGTTCTGTTGAGCTTAGGGTTAGAGGGATAGGGAATGAGAGAGTGGGAATGAGAGAGTGGCTTCTAGATCGACGAACAGCTAAAATAAGCTTTAGGTTCGTGTATCGTCGATTTGGATACTAGAGGCTCTTCTAACAGCTCGTTTGAATGCTTGTGTTTGTTTTCGTTGTTAAGCTTATGCGCATTCGTTTCTCTCTCGTGTGTCCTTTTTCAAGGCTTGAAATGTCCCTCTATTTATAGAGCAGAAATTGGAAAAGATCCGTTGGAGACGATCTTCCTTTCTCTCTCTTTTGGTAGCTAACGGCTCTTTTTGAAGGATGTAACAGTGTCCTTTCCCTCCTTTTCTGGAAATATGTTGACTTGCAGCTTTAGTAGGTAGAGACACATGTATGCTTGTCATTTGTCGAGGATTATGGAGTGGTTGAGACGGAACAGACTTCGAGGCATACTGAAGCTGACTTCTCTTTTCCTCGTACTTGACAATACTGATTGTATATTCAAAAAGTGTCCGACGTATCGAAGACTGTCTCGCCGTTGCTCGAGTCCGATCTTCATTCGCAGAGAGACAATGAGGGTACTCTATCGATGGTCGCCCCGAGTTCGGTGAACTACTCCTGCTGAGTTCAGTTCTACTGACTCCTTCAGTATATTGCTCCTGCTGAGTCTAGTAAATACTGAGTCTTCTACTTCTGGTGCTGAGGCTGATAAGCTACTAACCGCCTTAACCAGAGCAGATTGTCTACTGAGTCTGAAACCTCAGAGACAAAACAATTACACGGGAATGGTTCATCAATCAAGATAGGGTTTTGGGATCTTCAAATCTTCAGATAGGTACAGAGCACGGGGCTACTGAGCTTACGGTCAGTGCTGAAGACAGAATCATTTCCCACTAAGTATAACAGTGCCGAGGATAGAATCATCACCCAACAATTTCCCCCTATTTGATGATGCCAAAACTTATCATCTATGCTAACACTAAACTATCAGAAACAGAGCTCCTTACATTATTACAAGTAGGATCAGTGGAGTTTGTTCTTCAAGTTCTAGTCTACTGACGTGAGCAGGGCAAAAAAAAAATTCCCTCTATCTAAACAATTCCTCGAAACACAACAACTAGACTATCAGGTCTAGAGAAGCAATAAGCTGACAAGTAAGATAAAGTGAGTGTGTGAGTCAGCAATCACTTCAGTGATTCTAAGTGTTTAAGCATAAAACAAACACGGCTGTTTAGACAATAAGATATTATCTGAGCCAAAAGAGAATGTATATATATAAGATATGAAAGTTCAATACATTACATCTCTTTCTAAGCTAGGAAGATAAAGAAATCTAATACTAAGAACGCTTGTACTGCTTGATCCTGTCTATAAAGTTTTGTGATTCTGACTCAGGTAGGGGCAAGCCATACATTCTGTATGAGTTCTTCCTCAGCTTCAGGTATTCAGCGAAGTCTGCTGGCTCATCTTCTTCAAGTCCTCTGTTCACGGCAGCATTCTTCACTTCCTTTTCTATTACTCCATGATGGACTGAGTCATCATTTCTTCTTAGCGGAGGTATGATTTTGGGCTCAGGAACACTGACTTCTATACCTTCAGACATGGCTTTATGCAAGTATACGTATAGATCCGGTTCTGTTATCATCATCCATTCTGTGTAAGCATCAGTCTTAACCTTGTCTGGCCAGAACCTCCAGAAATAATTGCGCTTGATAAACTCTATCTTTGCTGATTCCCATCTCTGAGTAAACTGAGCAGGCATCCAATCGTCTGTCCTTGGCCATCTATGCGATTTCAGATCAGCTGGCTTCCTGAACCTTCTGTATCGATAAGGAATATCAGCTTTTGAAGGTACTCTCAGCCTGGCCTCTTATTTAGTACTAATTCTCAGTGCCTCAAGGTCTGCCATATGTATTCTCTATCCGCGGCTTTCTATCTCTGTCCGCTTCCTCTCCTCTCGTAGAGATACCTATCCATCTGAGCGAAAATGGCTTCGATCTCAGCATCTTGTTCTTTGGATCTCATATAGGAAGGTTGGTGAGGAGAGTCTTCTGAGTCAGCCGGGGTACTGGATTTCTCTTTGGATGTACCCTGCTTCTCGGTATTCTTCTCGTTGTTGCTCCTTTTCCTTTTCTCTATCTTCATCATCATGAATCTTGAGCTTCCTTGGAGGCAACCTAGCGTTTTCTTTCCGCCTCGAGTTGGTGCCTTAGTTTTGCCTTGAGAGGTCTTTGCTTTAGGCTTGTTGGCGGCCTCGGCTTTGGCTATCTCCCCTAGCAAGCTTCTCGTCAGCTGCTATCTGAGCCTCCTCTTCAGCAGAAATGTATCTCTTTGATTTCTTTGCTGGAGGGGTCGGGAGTTCCAGTACTTTCTTCCCTTTGCCTGGAACAGGAGGTGGTAGAGGGGCTTCTTCCTCTTCGAATCATCATGTTCAAGCATACTCAAGCAACCTCCTTAACAATATCGGTAGGAGTCCGGGGTTGCGTGAGTAGCCGTTCCAGAGCCACTTGGGCCGGTCTCTGCTGTGCTCGCAGCGGAGACACCCTGGGTCTCTTCAGCTGGTCCAGTAGCAGCAATAGTCTGAACTTCGCTTGCGCCTGCTACTGACCTGGTTTTCATGGCGGGCTTCAGTGGAGCTTCCCCCTTAGTGAAGGTCAGCTTGGGGGTTGAATTGTCCCCTTTTTCACTGTCTTTCTTTTCTTCCCTTTTATCATTTCCTTCCCCCTTTTTGGCATCATCAATTATTACCGGAGTCGGAGAGGATATCTTTAGGTCTAGGCTTTTGTAAGAGGTTGACAGAGAGTCGAGTTTGTCTGTGATTGTTGTCAGGGCCTCATGAAGCTTATTCCTCTCAAAAACAAGATCTTCACTGTATTTCTTGTGGGAGAGTTCAGCTGCAGCCTTAAATTCCATCATCTTCTCAGACACCTTATCGTCCAGAGCTTGTTGAATATTGTTGAGTCTGAGCTCAGTGACCTGGGATAGGTTTGAGACTGATTCAGTATGAGTGGACTGAGAGGCCATGAATTCTTCAAGTAGTTTGGCCTGTCCCTCCTGAATCACTCTGAGCTGATCTTCAAAGTCCTATCTCTGCTTTGCCAGCGCATTTGAGACAATAGAAGAGACATCAGGGGCAGCTGAGTCGGATAGAGAGGTTTTCAGCCCCTGAAGCTCAGCGCTAGTGGCTTCAGCAGTTGTCTTCCATCTTTATGGACAGCTTTAGCTAGAGCTCTGTTCTGAGCTCCTTGGCTTTTCAGTGCTTTGGCCATGGACTTTGAGCGTTGGCCTCTAGGGCTGGGCGCTACTTCAAACTGAGATGTTAGCAAGAGCTGAGCAGGCTCTGCAGACGTTGAAGTACCAGCCGCCGACTTCACAGGCCCATGGATACTGAGCGGTAGATCAGAAGTTTCAGCAGTTGTATTCTTGTCCTGGGGTACTCCCTCATCAGGCTTCCCAGGGCCTGAATCATGGGGTGGGTCCTGACCGTCGTGGTCAGACCCATCTCGAGGGGCTGAGCTCGAAGTCTCGCTCGCCTATCGTTCAGCAAGGCCAGCATCGCGGCCCTTAGATCATCGAAGTTACCTAGGTCAGCAGGCCTGGAGTAGCCTATCTGCTGCCTTAGGTGTTGCTCCTCCTGATGTAATTGGTCACAGGAGTAGTGAAGGATGAGGCGAAGCTGTGGGTGCCACTCCTGGAACCTTAGGAGCATGTGGAGCCCGGCTTCGTCTAGCAATTAACACCAAGTCTTGGTGGCCGGCGATCTCCGGTATTTGGTCGCCTATCTCTCGGAATGCTTGAGATCCGAGCGCCGAGGCTTCCATTCTCGATTGATTCTTGCTCGACGCCGTTTCGAGTCGTCAAGATCTATGGCGGACGTCTGTTTTTAGCGAGATGGCAAAGTGCTTGAGTGGTGGAATATCAAGCGGGCTTTCCAGAGTTTGTATATCAGCACTCTGGCTAGGTTCAGCTGGAACCCCTTGATCCACTTCTTGAGTCTGTTCTGTGGAGACGGCCTTCTCCACCGAATGAGTCTCCTTGGAGGACTCTGACTCATCTATTAGCTGCATAGGCTGAGTAGGATGTTCAGTAGCATGTTCGAAGCTTTGTTCGGCCGGTTGGTTGTTCAGTAGTTTCCTCTGGTACAACCTCGAATTCAGTAGGGACATCAGCGATGGCTTTCTTAAGACGTTTAGCCGATGTCTTAGAAATTTTCGCTAGAGGAGACCTCTTCTTGGTAGGCGTGGTTTGCTGAAGTGACGGTCCTGAACCGATCTGCTGAAGAGCAGCTGTTCTGTTGTGGAACCTGATCTTCTTTACATTAAAGTGTGCCTTGTCCTCAAAGGTGATCTGGTCATCTCCACAGATATCTTGTATCATAATGGACAGCTTCAGTCCATACAGCAGCTTGCCTTTTATTGTCAGGTTACACGTTGCCTTATCAAATTTGGCAGCTTGAACCATGAACTCTCGAAGAAAGAACTCCGTCCAGTTGATTTTTGCTTTATCATATATTGCCATCATGAGCTGGATCTTGGGTCTCGATACTTGATCGAATGAACCCACTTGGCTTGTCAGTAGCTGCGTGACTATATAAGCTAGTGCACGGAACTGGGGCAGCATACTGTTCTTTGGGAAGGCCGCTCTGAATGTGGTAGGCTTTCCGCAGAATATAGATAGATAGTCGTCTATCCTGTCATCGTTGTAGCCAACATTGCTAACTCCTTCAGCAGGCAAAGCGAAACTTCTCCTCAGTGCTTCTTTAATTGCGATCCGCTTCAGTTGCATAGAGGCATCGCCTATGGAGTGGACGGCAAAACGTCCAATGATGTCTCCAGATATCGAATCTGAGTTGAGGTATATCTGAGACACCTGTCAAGGAAGGAAGAAGGTAGGCTTCCTTGAGAGGACCTGCTCCAAACTAGACGCTCTCAGATAAGAGAAAATCTCATCCATGAAGTCAAGGTTGCAGGCGTCAAACTCCATGACTGATTTGCACCAGACACGGTCTTTGTCTAAGATTTCCTGCATGTTCCCTGGGGAGACGAGAGAAAGATTTGCCATTTTATCTGTCACAAGAAAAGATTATCAGTATCATTTGTTCATAAAATAGTTAGTATAGCGATACTGAAAAGAGATAATGAAGTATAGTAACAGATTTAATAATCATACCGATAAAATTTTGAGAATAGAGAAGATAAGAAGCAAGTAAAAGATTGCTAGAGATCTCAGAATTTTCGGAGCAAAGGATTTGAAGATATACTAATGGCGGTTTCTAAGATATGATCGAAAATATATATCTAACGTGAAGGTGAACAGTTTTCGATCAAAGGCCAAGTTTAAATCTGCTTTATGACATGAACGGTTAAGATTGGATATTATAAAGAAGGTAATGATCACAGTAGCCGCCTAAGTCAATGCCAATTGTAATTTGCCTAAGTAGTAACTATGAGAGGACATGCATTAAATGCGTGGCAGAATTCAGCATACTTATGCATAGAATGTCGTGCATTAAATGAGAGTCGTTTTCATTAAATGACAAACTTTAAGATAATTAATACCATGCTGAATCTGAATTATAAGTGCAGAATACTGTTCTATTAGTTACTACTGAGTAGAGATACGCAAACCTGTCAGCTGAACATAGTAGTCAGCTGATACCTTATGTAGATGGTTGTTGATTCTCCACGTACTGATTATACTCAGTACTGAGAGTGAACATTCCCCCTTACTGAAATGGTACTCTCTTGAAGACTCTTACTGACTGGGGTCAGTAGGGTCCAGCAGACCTAGCTCTACTGTAAGTTCTTTGAATACGGATTCGCCTAGAGGCTTGGTCGAATATCGCCCTTTGTTTGTCGGTATGGATCTTTTCCATCCCGATATCCTTCTTTCGACATGGTCACGAATGAAGTGATGCCTAATGTCCACGTGCTTGCATCTCGTGTGAAGTACAGGTTTCGAGTGATTGCAATAGCACCGGTATCGTTGCCAGAATATCGGCACTTCATTCTCGAATGACGTCATAGTCTCTTAGCTACATGTCTCGGCCCAAAGGATTTTGGCGCAACAACTTCCCAGGCAGCCATGTATTCGGCTTCGTAGTTGACATGGCTACCGAGTGCTTGCTTCTTTGAAAACCATGAGATCGGCTTACGCCTAGGATCCGACAAGTTCCCGAAGTTGATTTTCGGTCAATTCTACATCCCGCATAGTCAGCATCAGAATAGCCAGTTAGTTCAATATTATCATCAGCTGGATACCATAAACCTATGTCAGGTGTGCCTCTGAGGTAGCGGAGAATCTTCTTTGCTGAGTCCATGTGGCTCTGCTTAGGATTCGCCTGAAATCGAGCGCAGACACCAACAAAGATAAGTTATGTCGGGACGAGTAGTCGTTAGATATAATAAGGAACCAATTATTGCACGAAATTCAGTTTGGTCATCGATACTCCCTCTTTATCAAGATCGATTTTCATATTCGTGTTCATCGGGATCTTGATAGGTTTGCCGGATGTGCAACCGAATCTTTTGATAAGGTCTCGAGTGTATTTGACTTGGTTAATGAACGTTCCCTTTTCAGATTGTTTGACTTGAAAGCCGAGGAAATAGTTCATTTCACCTATCATTGACATCTCGAACTTGTCCTTCATCATTTTCTCAAACTGCTGACATATGACGACGTTCTTCGATCCGAAGATAATGTCGTCTACATAGATCTGCACGAGTAATAAGTCGTCTTCCAGTCGAATGCTAAACATCGTGCGATCTACTGTGCCTTTCTGAAAACCTTTCTGAAGAAGAAACTCTGACAGGGTATCGTACTAAGCCCTGGGTGCTTGTTTTAACCCATATAGAGCCTTTCTGAGTCTATAAATCTGATGTCCCTGCTGAAAGCCGGGCGGTTGTTCTACATAGACTTCTACTTTTAGTACGCCGTTCAGGAATGCAGACTTCACATCCATTTGATAGACTCTGAATGTTTGATATGTTGCGTAGGCTAGGAATAGTCTGATTGCCTCCAATCTTGTAACTGGAGCGAATGTCTCATCGAAATCTATTCCCTCAGATTGACAGTAGCCTTTCGCCACGAGCCTTGCTTTGTTCCTTACAATAACGTTGTTTTAATCTCGCTTGTTCTTGAAGACCCATTTTGTTCCAATGACGTGTTGATGCCGGGGTCTGTCAACAAGCTCCCAAACTTCATTTCTCGTGAACTGATTCAGCTCCTCCTGCATAGCTATGATCCAGTCAGCATCTTTAAGTACATCCTCAATCGTCTGAGGCTCTTCAGTAGATAAGAAGCAGGAATATAATGCGCTTTCTCCTTGACATAATCTGGATCTTGTCTTGACTTTTGCTGAAGGATCTCCAATGATTAGATCAGGAGTGTGAGCATCTAGCCACGATCTACGATGTTTCATCTCTTCATCTGGAATTTGATCAACACAGATAGTAGGTGAGTTAGGCATTTCAGTTGTACTATTCTGAGATTGAAGCAATTCAGTAATGAGAGTGTGATCTACTGAGTTTCCAGGTTCAGGGGCATTCAGCTCAGGAACATTAATAGATGTTCCCCCTGAGTTGTTATTCTCAGTAGTGGTCTCAGTTACCTCTAAGGTTTCTTCATCGACCTGAGTTACCTGGGATTGACTCTGTTCAGGAGAGTCAATCTGTTCAGCTACTTGCGTTGCTGGTTCAGATTCAGTAGGCTTATCTTCAGTTTCTTCATCTGAATCATCATCCCAACAAAGCTGGATCCTTTCAGGTTTGTCTTTTAGGTTCAGATCCTGTAGCTGCGTACTGATGTCCTCATATTCAGACTTAGAGTTATTGCTCCTGTCTTCAGTAGCAAACTCATTAAAAACAACATGAGGGCTTTCTTCCACGCAAAGGGTCCGATAGTTGAATACTCTGAAAGCTTTCCTGACTCGAGAGTATCCTAAGAATACTCCCTGATCTGACTTGGTATCAAAAGTTTTTAGCTGATCTTTCCCATTATTGTGAATAAAGCACGAACAACCAAAGATATGGAAATAAGATAAAGAAGGCTTCCTATCGTTCCATAGTTCATATGGTGTTCTCTTATGCTGCTTTGTCAGTAGAGATTGGTTCTGAGTATAACATGCAGTGTCAGTTGCTTCTGCCCAGAATTTGGTTGGGAGTCCTGAGTCTGCGAGTAGAGTTCTTGCTGCTTCTTTGAGTGTGCGATTCTTTCGTTCAGCAACCCCGTTCTGCTGAGAGGTGCGCGCAGCAGATGTCTAATGCTCAATCCCTTCGGTTTTGCAGAACTCCTCTACCATGGAAGTAAGGAACTCAGTTCCTCTGTCAGAACGAATTTTGATTATCTTGGTGTTCTTCTCGACACTGAGCTTTTTTAGAAGCTTTGGTAACTTTATTTTGACGTCAGACTTGTTGGCAATGAATGTGACCCATGTAGCGCGAGTAGTCATCGATGACCACTAAAGCACACTTCTTGCCTCTGATCGTCACTGGAGAGACTGGACCGAACAAATCCATATGTAGCAGCTGAAGGATTCCATCAGTGGAAGGAGATGGAACAGGTGGATTTTGATTCCTTGTTTGCTTTCCCTTCAGACATGCTTCACACTGAGTGTCTTTGCTGAATACTTCATTCGGCAGTCCTCTTGCTAGTGTGTTCCTTGCTAGTTTGTTGAGCGTTTTGAAGTTGAGGTGGCTGAGTCTCCTATGCCAAAGCCATCCCGTACGGTTGTCGTTCTTCGCCAACAGACAAGCTTCGTGTTCCCGTCGAGTTCCGATCGCCTACATATATATTCTTTTTACGCGAACCTGATAACATTGTTTTCCCTGTGGATTTATCAATGACATCACAGAAACCAGCGTCAAAAATCACTCTATTCGAGTTATCACATAATTGACTAACAGAGAGAAGATTATGCTGAAGTCCTTCAACATATGATACTCTAGGAACTGTGGCAGTTCCAATGCTGAGTGCTCCATATCCTCTTGTGTAGCCTTTTGCATTGTCTCCAAACTCGATTCTGGGTCCTTCTTCAGCTATATAATTCTTCAGTAGGTTCCTTTGGTACGTCATATGTCTTGAGCATCCACCGTCCACATACCAAGGATCTTTGTGCACCCGCAAAACAAGGAATTATATTCGAGTACCCTTTATTTTGCTTTTGGGTCCTTAGATGTTAGTTTTAGTAACCCAAATCTATCTAACAATCCTGGTGGTTTCAGACAGTTTCTTTCCACTTGAGTCAACATACTTGACCACTGGACTGGTCAAAGCTGACTTCTTAGGCTGTTCAGGTTCAGGAGTCCGGATCTTCTGAGCTGGTGGACTGCTGACCTTTGCCTTTTGTGCGATTTTCTTCTTTTTCTGACTCTTGGAGCCTCTTCTGACTATAGGATCATAGTAATATGACCCATACTGAGCTGGATGTGTCAACTGAGGTGGTCCATACTGATCAGCCCACTTAACTCGCTAGTTCCCCCCCGACCGAACCGGGGTGTCTTGGTACTGATCTTCTGGTCAGAATACTGATGCGTAGGATGAGGTGCTTTCATCTTTTGTTTGTTCTTTGCTGAGGGGTTCAGAACATTTGCATTGATTGTTTCCCCTCGAACAAACCTATCAGTTAGACGCACTTCTGAGTGTACGGGGACAGATGAGGAAGCTTCTTGGTTGAAACCAAGTCCTTCCTTACAGTGCTTGGGCTTGTTACTTGCAAGCATAGCCTCCAGCTTCTTTTCAGCGCCCATGTAACGTTCAGTCATCAGGCTCTTCCAGACATCATCACTCTTTTTCAGTGGGTCGTGCTTGGTCTGAAGTCCTGATAGTTCTTGCTTCAGTAGACTTAGTTCAGTATCTTTCTGAGTTAAGTCATTGGTCAAAACTGAAATTCGATCTTCTTGATGCTGAGACTTGGCCATCAGAGAGTTTATCTCCTCCCTGAGTCTCAACACAAGTCCTTCGGCTTCAGTAGTGGCCTGACTCTCCTGAGAAAGTCTCTGATTCTCCACTTTTAGGGTATCTAATTCCTGAAGAGTCTTACTGAGCTGCAGACTCATCTGAATTTGTTCGTCTAACAGTTCTTCATAAGTGGTAGTAACGTCCAAATTCTCATCTGCACCTGAAATAGTGTCATGTGTGCAGTGTGAAGAGGAGTTAAGTGGTTCATGAGAATTTACCTCATCCTCTTCTCCTGCCATTAAGCACTTTTCAGTAGCTTCTTCAGCTTCAAGCTCTAAGGCCATAAAAGCTGCTTCATCATCCGATGAATCCATGAAGGAGTTGACTTCTTCTGAGTCGTCTGAGATTTCGCCTGTAATATAAGATTGTCTCTTTTTGGCGAATTTCTCTCTCCTTGCCTTGCGTACTGCGCGTTCAAGACTACTCGCCTCGGGACAGCCATATTGATAATGTCCTGGCTTTTTGTAGTTGTAGCAAGCGATGACTCTTTCTTCTTTATTTTCGCTATCCTTTGATGGTGCCGAGTCATCCTTCTTTCGCATTCGTAGGATTGTGAGTCGGGAGTGCGTTTTGGCGTATAATCTCGACTTACCTTTTGTGTCTCGGTATGCTTTAGTCGTTTTCTCCGCCTCTTCTTCTCCTTCTCGATACTTCACGGCGAGCGCGCGCATACTTCCGAGCGAGACTTCCTTCTTGTAAGTCGTTGAGTGAAGGTTCGGCCTTACACGTTGTCTTGCTCGTCGCGGGAGATACTGCGCCGACCGATGCTTTGAAGGCATGGTCAATTTTTATGTCAGCTTCAGCTCTTTGCTTTCGTTGAGGTCTCGTCGAACTCAAACTCTTCGCTCGAAGTTCCGAAAAGATATGGCTAGGGAGAGACAACATCTAAATCGGAATGGCGTAATAAAGTGGCAAAAGGTGTCCAGGTGTCCGTCCCAAGCAGTGCCCTCGGTATCTTGAGATTCATCTCTCGGTTGGGTCGAATGTCTTTCCCTGACCCATTGATGGAGTTCATCGATTCATGAATCGACATTTAGATCTTCTATTTTGTCACCGTGCATGAGAGACAAATTTTCCAGGCTTTTGGAGTTCCAAAGCGCTAGTTTGTTAGCTTTTATCTTCTGAGTCCCCCGACTCAATAGCGCTAGAGCGTCCCAGAGTTCCTTTGCAGTTTTGCATTCCTGAACCCTACCAAGATACGAATCACTTAAGGTGGTTAGTATAGCTTTTCTGGCGACACGGTCTAAGTTATGAAGTTTCTTCTCCTCAGGAGTGAAGAGACTTCTATCTTTGGGAATCTTCTTCCCGGTCACCATTCCTCCTCCAGCAGCTACATCCTGAGTCACGACGCTGTCGATCATAGGAACGATAGGCCCTTCCTCAAGTGCTTCAGTCATACTATCGTGGAGGGAGGTCAGATGTGCTTCCATCCTGACCCGCCATACCCCATAGTTCTCTACTGAGAACATAGGTACCATCCTTATACCTGACATATCAGCCATGAAGAATAATGATATGAATGTAGAGTGATATGCAGTGAAAACGATTTTCCGGATCCGTTCAAGTAGACCAGTTTCAGAACGACGAGAGTCTTATAGAACTCAGGTGGTTAGTTGAACACCGTGCGCTCTGATACCAATTGTTGGTCCCAAGTGTACGGTCAGGTGTAAAGGGGGGGGGGTGAATACACCTGACTCCGATTTTCTCAACTTCAAACACGAACAGTCCTGTTCAGGAAAGTGTCGTACTGAAATAATTCAGCAGACCAAATAGTTGTTCTGAATCGTGTGTGGCAAAGAGTCTGACTCTACTGAGATCTGCAAGCTGACTGAGTCAGAATTCAGTATCAAACAGGTAGAGTTCAGCGGTGCGGAAAAGTGTAGGCCCAAATCAGTTGAGTGGAAAAACCGTTTTAGCAAATCTCAGTTCAGCAAATAGACAGTTCAGTAAGCTGAGACAGTTGTATGATTTTAAAGTCGTTTTTAGTATGAACAGTAAAATCAATGCAACAGTAATCAGAAAGCAATAACAAGACACAGATTTTTAAAGTGGTTCGGTTATCAATCGATCCTACGTCCACTGTCCCGAAAAGTTCAGGAGGCTATTTATTATACTGAGTTAGTCTCAGTCAGCTTGTACACAGGACAAAGTCGTGGCTTGGGGATTATACCGAGCAAGTCCCCGGGCTTACAAAGGCATCAAACTAAAGTTTTTGACAAATTTCTCCAACTATGAAGGAGTCCTTTTACAATAAGGATTGGGTTCAAATATGAACTCCTTCGTCTAAGCTATAAGTATGTTCTGTTGAACTTAGGGTTAGAGGGATAGGGAATGAGAGAGTGGGAATGAGAGAGTGGCTTCTAGATCGACGAATAGCTGAAATAAGCTTTAGGTTCGTGTATCGTCGATTTGGATACTAGAGGCTCTTCTAACAAGCTTTTAGCTTGGTTCCCTATGAGCTAAGAAGGTAGTCTTTCGCCGAAGATAGATCTTCAAATTCTTGCGGAAGACTTAGGGTTTTCTGGTTCTAGCTCGTTTGAATGCTTGTGTTTGTTTTCGTTGTTAAGCTTATGCGCATTCGTTTCTCTCTCTTGTGTCCTTTTTCAAGGCTTGAAATGTCCCTCTATTTATAGAGCAGAGATTGGAAAAGATCTGTTGGAGACGATCTTCCTTTCTCTCTCTTTTGGTAGCTAACAACTCTTTTTGAAGGATGTAACAGTGTCCTTTCCCTTCTTTTCTGGAAATATGTTGACTTGCAGCTTTAGTAGGTAGAGACACGTGTATGCTTATCATTTGTCGAGGATTATGGAGTGGTTGAGACGGAACAGACTTCGAGGCATACTGAAGCTGACTTCTCTTTTCCTCGTACTTGACAATACTGATTGTATATTCAAAAAGTGTCTGACAGTTAAGAAGACTGTCTGCCGTTGCTGCGTCTGATCTTCATTCAGTAGAGAGACAGCTGAGGGTACTCTACTGATAGTCAGCTCTGAGTTCAGTGAACTACTCCTGCTGAGTTCAGTTCTGCTGACTCCTTCAGTATACTGCTCCTGCTGAGTCTAGTAAATACTGAGTCTTCTACTTCTGGTGTTGAGGCTGATAAGCTACTGACCGTCTTAACCAGAGCAGATTGTCTACTGAGTCTGAAACCTCAGAGACAAAACAATAACACGGGAATGGTTCTTCAATCAAGATAGGGTTTTGGGATCTTCAAATCTTCAGATAGGTACAGAGCACGAGGCTACTGAGCTTACGGTCAGTGCTGAAGACAGAATCATTTCCTACTAAGTATAACAGTGCCGAGGATAGAATCATCACCCAACATCCTCCACCATGAAATTAAGGAACTCAGTTCCTCTGTCAGAACGTATTTTGACAATCTTGGTGTTCTTCTCGACACTGAGCCTTTTTAGAAGCGTTGGTAACTCTATTTTGACGTCGACTTGTGGGCAATAAATATGACCCATGTGTAGCGAGTAGTCATCAATGACCACTAATCCATACTTCTTGCCTCCGATCGTCACCTGGGAGAGATCGGACCGAACAAATCCATATGTAGCAGCTAAAGGATTCAATCCGTGGAAGGAGATGGAACAGGTGGATTTTGTTTCTTTGTTTGCTTTCCCTTCTGACATGCTTCACACTGAGAGTCTTTGCTGAATACTTCATTCGGCAGTCCTCTTGCTAGAGTGTTTCTAGCCAATTTGTTGAGCATTTTGAAGTTGAGATGACTGAGTCTTCTGTGCCAAAGCCATCCCGTTCTGTTGTCAATCTTCGCCAACAAACAAGCTACAGGTTCAGCTGAATTCCAGTCAGCTACATAGATATTCTTCTTGCGCGAACCTGGTAACACTATTTTCCCTGTAGATTTATCAATAACATCATAGAAACCAGCGTAAAAAATCACTTTATTCGAGTTATCACAAAATTGACTAACAGAGAGAAGGTTATGCTGAAGTCCTTCAACATATGATACTCTTGGAACTGTTGCAGTTCCAATGCTGAGTGTTCCATAGCCTCTGGTGTAGCCTTTAGCATTATCTCCAAACTCGAGTCGGGGTCCTTCTTCAGTAGTATAATTCTTCAGCAAGTCCTTTTGGTACGTCATATGTCTTGAGCATCCGCTGTCCACGTACCAAGGGTCCTTGTGCACCTGCAAAATAGAATTATATTTAGGTACCCTTTATTTTTTATTTTGGGTCCTTAGATGTTAGTTTTGGTAACCCATATCTGTCTCACGACCCTGGTGGTCTCAGACAGTTTCTTTCCACTTGTGTCAACATATTTAACCACTGGACTGGTTACTGCTGACTTCTGATGCTTTTCAGGTTCAGGAGTTCGGATCTTCTGAGTGGGTGGACTGTTGGCCTTTGTCTTCTGCACGACTTTCTTTTTTTTCTGACTTTTGGGTCCTCTCCTGACTATAAGATCATAGTAATATGACCCATACTGAGCTGGATGTGTCTATTGAGGAGGTCCATACTGATCAGCCCAATTTGCTTTACTGGTTCCCCCTTGACTGAACTGGGGTGATCTGGTGCTGATCTTCTTGTCAGATTGCTGATGGGTAGGATGAGGTGCCTTCATCTTTTGTTTGTTCTTGGCTAGGGGGTTTAGTATATCTGCATTGATGGTCTCCCCTCGAATAAACCTATCGCCTAGCCGGGTTTCGAGCATACGGGGGCGAGATGAGGAGGCTCCCTGGCCTGAATCCAAGTCCTTTCTTGCAATGCTTGGGCTTGTTGCTTGCTAGCATAGCCTCCAGCCTTCTTTTCGCCGCCCATGTATCGCTCCGTCATCGATTCCTCCGACATCATCACTTTTCTTCAAGCATTTCATGCTCGGCCTCGAAGTCCCGACAACTCTTGCTTCAAGAGACTCGGCCAAGTATCTTTCGAGTCAAGTCTTTGGTCGGGACCGAGATCTCGATCTTCTTGATGCCGAGACTTGGCCAACAGAGAGTTTATCTCCTCCCCGAGTCTCAACTCAAGTCCTTTCGACTCAAGAACGACCGACTTTCCCGAGAAAGTCTCTAATTCTCCACTTTCAAGGTATCCATCCTCGAAGAGTCTTACTAAGCCGCAAATTCATCTCGAATCCGCTCGTCGAGTAGTTCTTCATATGCGATCGCGACGTCCGTATTCTCGTCCCGCACCTCGAAAGAGTGTCGTGTGTGCAAAGTGTGAGGAGGAATTAAATGGTTCATGAGAGTTTACCTAATCCTCTTCTCCTGCCATGAGACACTTTTCAGCATCTTCTTCAGCTTTAAGTTCTAGGACCATGAAAGCTGCTTCATCATCAGATGAATCCATGAAGGAGTCGAGTTCTTCCGAGTCGTCCGAGAGTTCACCAAAGAATGTATGCTTGTCTCTTCTTGATGAACTTCTCCCTTCTTGCTTTAAGTGCTTCTTGTTCAGCAGTACTGAGCTGAGGACAGTCATACTGATAGTGTCCTGGCTTCTTGCAGTTATAGCAGGTGGTGACTCTTTCTTCCTTGCTTTCACTGTCTTTCGACTGTGCTGAGTCATCCTTTTTCCTGCATTCAGAAGTATGCGAGTCAGGAGTGCGCTTTGGCGTATATTCAGACTTACCCTTGGATTCTCTGAGGGCTTTAGTCACTTTTATGCACCTCTCCTTCTCCTTCTGATACTTTACGACAAGCAGTGCGTATTTCTTGGCTATATTTCCTTCTTGTATGTCAGTGAGTGAAGGTTCAGCCTTGCTCGACGCTGGAGATATTGTGCTGACTGATGCTTTGAAGGCATGGTCGACTTTGATGTCAGCTTCAGCTCGCTGCTTCCTCTGAGGTATGCCAAACTCAAATTCCTCTGCTTGAAGTTCTGAGAAGATATGGTCAAAGTGTAACAATATCTAAATCGAATGACGTAATAAAGTGGTAAAAGGAGTCCAATGACCGTCCGGTAGTGCCCTCAAAATTTTGAGATTCATCTCTCGGTTCGAGAATGTCTTTCCCACTCGTTGATAGAGTTCATCGATTCGTAGAACCGACGTTGAGATCTTCAATGGTGTCACCGTGCATGAGTGACAATCTCTCCAGCCTTTTGGAGTTCCAAAGGCAAGTTTATTTTCTTTGATCTTCTCGAGTCCCCCGACTCGCAGTAGCGCTAGAGCATCCCTGCAGTTCCTTTGCGCACTTGCAAGCCCCGAACTCTCCCGAGATAGGAATCGCTCAAGGTGGTCAAGATAGCATTTCGGCGACGCGGTCTAAGTTGTGAAGCTTCTTCTCCTCTGGGGTGAAGAGACTTCTATCCTTGGGAATCTTCTTCCCGGTCACCATTCCACCTCCGGTTGCTGGATCCTGAGCTACAACGCTATCGATCATGGGAACGATAGGGCCTTCCTCTAGAACCTCTGTCATGCTGTCATGGAGGGAGGTCAGATGAGCCTCCATTCTGACCCGCCATACTCCATAGTTCTCTACTGAGAACATGGGTACCATCCTTATACCTGACATATCAGACATGATAAATAGTGATATGAATGAAGAATGATATACAGTGAAAACGTTTTTCCGGATCCGTTCAAGTAGACCAGTTTCAGAATAACAAGAGTCTTATAGAACTCCTGCTCTGATACCAATTGTTGGTCCCGAGAGCACGTTCAGGTGTAGAGGGGGTGGGGGGTGAATACACCGGAAAACCGATTCTCTCAACTTAAATAGGAACAAATTCTTTTTAAGGATGATGTCGCATCGAACAAGTTCAAGGCAACGTATAAGCTGTTCTGAATCATGTTGGTAGAGTGACTGACTCTACTGAGACCTGCTAGCTGACTGAGAGTCAGAATTCAGTATCTTGCAGATAGAGTTCAGTGGTGCGGAATAGTGTAGGCCCAATTCAGTTGAGTTGGAAAACATTTTTATTAAAACAGTTTCAGTTGATTAGTGCAATCTCTTAAGTTTGCTGAAACTCAGCTGAATGATTTAAAGAGGGTTTTCAGTATGAACAAGAAATCAATGCAAAGCTTAAGAACAAGACACACGACATAGAGATTTTTAAAGTGGTTCGGACACAAAAATCCTATGTCCACTGTCCCGAAAGATCAGGAAGCTATTTATTATACTGAGATAGTCTCAGTTGGTTTGTACGCTGGACAAACACTGGTCTTGAGATTTATATCGAGCAAGTCTCGCTTACACGGTTATCAAACCGAGTGTTTGAAAAACTCACCAACTGTGAAGGAGTCCTTTACAATAAGGATTAGTTCAAAGATGAACTCCTTCGTCTAAGCTATGGATATATGCTATTGAGTTTAGGTTAGAGGGATAGGGAACAAGAAGGTGGCTTCTAGAACGACGAACAACCGAATATAGCTTTGGGGTTCGTGTATCGTCGCTTGGATACTATAGCCGAATGAAACAGCTTAAGCTTGGTTCCCTATGAGCTAGAATGTAGTCTTTCGCCGGAGATAAAATTCTTCGAACTTCTCGCGAAAGACTTTGGCTGTTTGAATTTGCTCGCTTGAATGCTCCGTGTGTTCTTAAGTAGTTCATTTTTTTGCGTATTCGTGTTCGTTTTTCTCGTGAGCTTCAAATTTGATTTATCCCTCTATTTATAGAGAAGAGATTAGGATAGATCCGTTGGAGACGACGATCCTTTGTCTCTCTCTTTTGGGTAGCTAACGGCTCTTTTGAAGTATGGTGGCGAATGTCCTTTCCCTCTTTTTCTCGGAAAGTGGTTGACTTGCAAACTTTTAAGTAGATATAGGTTACGTGTCCGCTTGTCATTGGTCGAGGTTCAAAAAGTGTTTGAGATGCAATGTGACTTTAAGGAGATCTCGAAGCCGACTTCTCTCTTCCTCGTATTGACTCTGTTGAAAGTGACTTCAAAGATTCTGACAGTCAGACGACTCTGTCCGTTGTTGAGTCTGATCTCTGATTCAGTGGCGCGCTCCGCCGAGTCGGCTCATCGAAGATCAGCCCCGAGTACAGCTGAACTAATCCCCGCCGAGTTCGGGCCCACCGACTCCATTTAGCATATCGCTCCCGCCGAGTCCAATATTACCGAGTCTTCTACTCGGTGCCGAGGCGGATAATCTACCGAGTGCCCGAACCGAGTAGAGGGTCCGCCGAGTCCGAAACCTCGAGACAACAAAATACAACTTAATGGTTCACCAATCAATATAGGGTTTTGGGATCTTCAAATCTTCATAGATACATTCAGAGCACATGGCTACTGACTATTTGACAACATAGAAGACTGGATCATTTCCCACTATTAAACGACACTGCTGAGGATAGAATCATCACCCAACACTTCCTCAATCTCCTTCTTACATATATTGTTTTGATGTGTGAGAGGAGGAGACAAGGTCTTGAACTTAGGTGCTTTGAGATTTTGGTCGCATCGCTCTGTAAGAGTCTCGAATTTCAAGATAGAGCGGGGTATCCAAATTGTTTCAAGATTTCAACTAATAGCTCCTCGGGATCAGATCCTTCATCAAATCGCTTCTATACGTAGAATCTTTTGAGAAAGTCTACTTTGATTTGTTCCCAACGCTGATTTATTTTGTAAGGAACCCACTCATCAGTCCTTTTATAGATCACTCTCTTCACCTAATTGATAGGTACCCTTCTTCTGAAGAATTTTGAAGTATTAGGGATACTTCAGTCTTTCACAAGAACTCTTTCTCGAGCTTCTTTCTCCGTCCTTAGCCTGAGAGCCTCCCGATCGCCTAAATGAATTCTTTCTTTGGCTACCGCTTATCCTGTCCGGCTCACCGTGGAATCCAAACCTCTCTCACAGCCTATCCTCCCGTCTCTCGAAAGCTTAGATGTAGGGATGTGTTGCCGAGAGTCCGAGTCGCTCGGTTCAGCCTGATTTAGACTTGGGAGTTTCCGGCTTCTCAGCCTTGTTTGGACTTAGTCCGAGTCTTTGTCGTAGACCCTGGATTGCCAAGGCCCTATTGATCGAGTTCCGGGTAGGAACTCGAGTATGGATCAAGTACACCTTTCTTAGCCTTTGTCTTCTTGGCATCTTCCTTCTCAAGCTCACGTGCAAGCCGTTCATCATAAGCAATTTGCTCTTTGCATATTTTGAACTTGAGCTTTTTCTGGAGGAGAGGGAAAAGTAGGGGCTTTGCCTTTACCTTTTGTTGTGGGTGACTTGTACTAACTTCATGGTGGCTCTTCTTCGTGTATTGCTTCTAGGAATTTAGCCACGTTAGCAATCGGCTTCTTTAGCCGGCTCTACCGAGCCTTCAACAAGTTGAGCTTCTTTCTCTATACTTTCCCCCTTGCTTGCTACTACAACCGAGGGTCACGCTCTTCGTATTTCAAGAGGGTCGTGAGTTGTGCAGTCTACTACTTTCCCCCTTTTGGAATCATCTAACATTTTTGCTGTGGCAATCACCTTGTTGGTCATCTCTCCTACGGATGTTTTGAGATGTTCAGAAAAGCCGCAACATCTCCGTAAGCGCTCTGTGATAGGAAGTCCATCTCTTGTTGTGCTCAAGATTTACCGCATTCGCCGAGCCGACTTAGATGCTTCTATATGCTTGATATATGTCTCAATGCATTCAACAGCCTTCCTTTTTTATCTCGTGAACATGCAACAGTGTTGTGCCACCAGGTGCCTTAGCGACACTTTCAATGGCGAACTTATGTCACTCTTCAACACTTTTCGAAGACGCGATCCGCTGCAGGCCATTTCATCGTAAAATGTCTTGGCATGAGTCTCGCAATATTATTTAGAATTGAACAGCTAGATCGGTTTTTTGTTCTTCAAGTGCTTTTGTGAGGATCGCTTCAACATTGAATTCGGCCGGTGTGCGGATCCTCTCGCACTTCAGGCAGATAAGCCGCCCAAAGTCTTTGTCCGAGCCTCGCTGAATTGGCTCCACTCTCCGTTCACGCCCGCCGTGAGGAGACGGTTCTTGTGACCTTGACGTTTGATGCACTTATTTATTGATGCCACTTTCAGGTCCTTGATCTCAAAGCAGCTTGATATCTCGATTGCCGCTTTCGGCCGAGATGAGGATAGCGTAGGGATAATTAAGGCCGGATGAAGGAGGAGGTGGTGGCGAGTTATCCATGGGAGATTTTCCCTCGCCAGATCCTCCCCGGTCCGCATCCTGGTGGCGAGTCGGGATGTGAGTCGGATTGAGTCGTCGGCCGAGCGGGCCGATTAGATTGCCCTTTTCGACTCAAAGAAGATCGAGCATAGCGGCTTCAAATCCTCCATCGAGGCGATGTCGCAGAGGTTCGCCGTAGCTGATCTCCTCTCTTAATATCTTCTCTTCCTTAGCCAACTCAAAGGCCGTCCTTAAGTAGATCGTCTCTTCCAAAAGTATCCCATTCCAGAATCTTAGAGGCATCTCGCACCCTAGCTCGACGGCTATATCCACGAGATCTCGCATGATTTAAGATCTCGTGGATTTCATTCGGCGACTTCCTCGCAGCTCGCTCCGAGCTAGCGGGACCGAGGTCGGGAATAGAGGTGGAGGACTCAGCTTGTGGAATGTCAGCTGGAGGGTCTGACTGAGTCTCCTCAGAATGAATTATCTTAACCTTCTCTCTCAGAGTCACGTCCTCCTGACCTGACCCTGAGTCCTCAATAGAGATAAGCTCGAAAGCACTTCACAGCCTTCAAAGCCGCTTTAAGCACTTTTCTCTTCTTATGCTGAGTTGGAGAAGTATCTTGAGAGATCTCCAGAGGACGCTTATCGTACAGTCCTCGTCCAAAGGACTTCTCAACTGCTGCTGCATTCAGGAATTTCACGTTCTTCTTATCAAACAGAAATGCATCCTCAGAAACAACTCAGCCTTGGCACAAATCTTCAATAAGGACCAAAGTCTTGTTGTCATAGGGGAGTTTTCCCTTGGGGATGAGTTGAAGTCCAGATTTATCATCAGTAGTGGTGACTTTTTGGACCTGCGCATTGAATTATGATCGGAAGAAGGCATTCCAGTTGACATCCGCTTCATCCAGTATGGCCATCATCAGCTGAATCCTAATCTTGGATAGCTGATCATACAAACCTACTGAACTGGTCAGCTCATGGTTCACTATGTAGGCCAGTCCCTTGTATTCAGGGAGCAGCTGGTTCTTCGGGAATGCTGCTTTGAATACGATGTTCGGCTGACTGCTGAATCTGGAGAGATACTGATTTATGGATGACTCCTTGTCGCTAATTGGAGAAATCCCTTCATCAGATAAGTTGAAGTTCCTGAGAATGCATTCGGCAAATTCAATCTTTGCTATCTTCTCGCCTAGTTGTTGGGGGCCATTTCTTTCATATATTTGATGCAGGTGATGTCTGTCACCTCATCATCTTGCCTAATGTTCATGAAGAACTCGACAACTTGCCTCGTAAGGCAATGAGTGGGAGACCTCGAGAGAATAGTCATAAGACCAAAGGCCTCCACAAAGATCGAAGATGCTATCTATACATATGATGTTTGTAGGACCGAACGAGCGAATCGGCTCGAACCGTGACTCGCTTGGAGTCAATGATCTCCCTGCATGTCTTTGGTGATGAGGACTTCGTCAGATGGGGGATGTTCGCCATTGTAGATGTGTAAAACCTGAATCGCAAAAACAATGTTAGCACTCGAAAATAGAATGAGTCAACACATAACGTAAGCGCTTTAGAGAAATATTTATCGAAGGAAGTGTGCTTGATCGTAATAGATTTCTAGCGAGTATGAGTTTGCATAACACAAATCGATCGATAATGGCGGAAATGTATTTTGGGTGAAAGATACACATGAATATATATGTATCCGAATATGAACGGTTTCTAATCCCGTGCTATTGAGATTAATCAGCTTTTTAAAGTGTTGGACGACTGTAGATTAAATGTTATAATAGGTTATGATTATTGTGCCGCCCCGTAATCTCAACCTACTTATCTATATCACCTAATAGGTAAGGTGAAATGACATGCATTTAATGCGCGTCAATCAGCATATAGAATGTTATGCGTTAAATGAAAAACAACATGCTTAATGATTTATGATGAACATTAATGGCGGGAAATAAATGTTATATCATGATGATCACCAAATGTTGAATAAATACTCATAACCCGTCACTCAATATAGTAGTCACCGAGTCCACATTGATGCCATCGAGTATTTTAGCAAGATCGAGAGTTTGTTCCCCTCACTCAGCACCTCCGGATCATCTTACTAAATTGAGTCAGTAGGATCCAAAGAGACCTAGTTCTACCGAGAGATCGTTGAATCTCGTCTCAACTAGAGGTTTGGTCAAGATATCAGCTCTTTGCTTATCTGTGTGGATCTTTTCCATTCTGATATCTTTCTTTTCGACATGATCTCTGATGAAGTGATGCCTTATTTCCACGTGCTTGCATCGAGTATGTAGAACAGGATTCTATATGAGTGCAATTGCACTGGTACTGTCGCAGTAGATAGGTACTTCATCTTGATGAATACCGTAATCTCTCAGCTGTTGTTTGAGTCATAGCATCTGGGCGCAACAGCTTCCGGCAGCCATGTATTCAGCTTTAGTAATGGACGTAGCTACTAAGTGTTGTTTCTTGGAGAACCAAGATATGGGCTTACTACCGAGGAACTGACACGTTCCTGAGGTAGATTTTTTGTCGATTCGGCAACCTGCATAATCAGCTTCAGAATAACCAGTCAGTTCAAGATTATCATCAACAGGGTACCATAACCCAACATCAGGTGTTCCCTTCAAGTAATGAAGAACTTTCTTCGTTGTGTCTACGTGGCTCCATTTGGGATTCTCCTGAATTCTCGCACATATACCTACATCATAAGTTATATCAAGCTCGCTAAATGTTAGGTATAATAGAGAACCAATAATAGCATGATAATCAATAGAGTTTACGAGATACTCCCTCTTTATCAAGATCTATCTTCGATTGATATTCATGGGTATCTTTATTGATTTGCTATATTCGGCAAATTCTAATTTTTTGATGAGATCTCTTGTATATTTAGCTTGATTAATGAATATTTCATTCTTCGATTGTTTGACCGAACTCTAAGGAAATAGGTCATCTCTCCCATCATCGACACTTCAAATTTCTCTTTCATCATCTCGCTTCAATTTCGACACATGGTCGATTCCTTGATCCAAAGATGATACCGAATAGTGTATGATCTACAGCCCCTTCTCGAAAATATTTCTCAAGTAAAAAGTCCGATAGGGTATCGTACTCAAGCCCCGAGTGCTTGTTTTAACCGATACTGATGCTTTCTTTAGTTTGTAAACCTCGATGTCCCCGCCGAAAGCTCTGGGCGTTGTTCAACAAAGACTTCTTCCCTTCGCATGCCGTTCAGAAAGCCGACTTCACATCCATTTGATAGATTGTGAATCGCCGATGTGTTGCATATGCTAGGGAATAAACGAATGGCTTCCAATCTTGCAACCGGAGCAAACGTTTAGTCGAAGTCAATCCCTTCTCGCTTGAGAATATCTTTGGCAACAAGTCTAGCTTTATTCCTAACGATGACGTTTCTTTTCATCCCGCTTGTTCTTGAAGACCCACTGCTCGTTCCTATCACGTGCCGTAGTATGTGTCCGTCTACAAGCGTCTATACGTCGTTTCTAGTAAATTCGTTCGGGCCTTCTTCTTGCATAAGTGGTGATCCGGCCAAGCATCATTTAGCACGCCCTCAATCGCTTAAGGTTCTTCGAGAGACAAGAAGAAGGAATCTAAGGGCACTTTATCCCTCGATGGAACTGGATCTTCTCTTAACGCTAGACGAAGGATCTCCAATTATTAAATCTAAATTATGAGCATCTAACCATGAACTACGATATCTTGTTACTTCATCTGAAATTGATTCTACACAGATAGTAGGAGTGTTAGGCATTTCAGTTGTACTATTCTGTAATTGAAGCAATTTAGTAACGTAGGATCGTGTTCTACCGAGTCACAGGTTTAGGGGTATTCAGATTAAGAACAACTTCGCCGGAGTCTACTTTTGAGGTTGCGCCCAGGTGCCAAAGAGCTAAAGATCTCTGACTCAGTAGCCAAAGCTCAAGAGTCAGGGACTCAACCGCCTCCCCGGGGAAGGCCGTTCACATGAGCCGGAAGAAGGCTATAACACTACGTGAGCGAGGAAATCAGGGAGCTAAAGACATCCATTCGGAACACGCATGTGCCCGATTTCTGCACCATTCTCACAAGGTTCTCTAGCCACTCAACGAGCCGAGTTCGAAAGATAGCAAGCATCACCGACGGCCGCCCGCACCTCTCCTTCTCGAAACTTTCAAGGCAACGCAAATGGAATATATCATCAATATCTCCACACTCACTCGTGCACATGAGCCTAGGATTGCATCTATTCTCGCAAGCATATGAGGAGAAAATTGATTCCAAGTCAGCGCATTCGGGGAGTTGGTCGATTCCTCTCATCGCAAGTATGGTGAAGATCTGATTATCGAGAGGAACGATCTCCACCTGAAGTTCGAGAGTATGCAAAAGCTATGGATAGGCCGGGCAAAGAAAGATACTCACTTGAGCAAAGAAGGGGCAGCCTCAATCCCAACCCCAAAGCGAGAGATGATGCCAAAAAGGGGGAAAGGATAAATGAGGGGGAAGAAGTCAATATCTCGGGACTACTAACAAGCAATCTTTTCCCACCGACCACTCGGAGACGAATATGGGTAAGGCCTCAGGGTGTCTCCAAAGACGAGAGAAGTAGTAGGCGCCGAGATCGGCCCAAGTGGCTCGTGACCCAAGGAATCAACAACTCAAACTTTTGCCGAGCATATTAAAGAAGTTGCTCGAATGCCTCGAGGAGGATTCGTAAGAGGAGGAAGAGCCTCCTCTCGCTCCACTAGTGTTGGGCAAGAGGAAGAAGCCTCTCAAGATCCCCACCCCACCGAAGAAAGGGAGTAAAAAGATATATTATCCCAGTTGAGAAAGCCCAAGTAGAAGCCGATGAAAAGTTAGCAAGGGAGCTAGCCGAGGTCGAAGCCGCTAATAAGCCTAAAAAGTGCTCCTACGGATGCTAAGACCATGGTTTCAAGCAAGGAAACCCTGGTAAGAGGCCTCCTCCAAGAAAGCTTAAGATCGTTGATGAGGATGATAAAGAGAAGGAGAAGGAGCAGGAAGCCGAGCAGATCTGCAATCGAATCTCAACAAAGAAGAAAGAACAAGAAAGAAAGAGAGCCGAGCCGACCATGGACGAAATGATAAATTTTAGTATTATAGCTGGACAAGAGAGCTCAATACTATCGGATTGAGGAATTCAAAGCGGCAAGAAGCTCTAGAAAAGAGAAGGCCGCCGATGCAGCCTGTGGAAGCCGAAAGGCCGAAGCCTGGACCTCCTCCGCCGAAGGATAGAGAGATTCCCTACAAGTACAGTAAAAGGCGTGAGACCGAATAATCGGTAAAATTCTGGCCAGATGGCCTCGGGTGGATAAGTGGATGCCATGGGAGAAAACTCAACCGTAGGGAGACACTAAAGGCG